>JBAIAA010001177.1:0-600000 GCA_037893245.1 Crossaster papposus | reverse complement strand
TCCAGCTTGGGTTGTTTGATGGCCAGGTCGAATACCGCCCTCGCCCTGTCAATGTCGCCCAGGATACCCTCCAGCTCTGTAAACTGTTCAAACGTAAAAATGAAAAACCCTCTGAAAAGTTTACAGAACCTTTGTGAAGTTGTGAGTGGCAATGTAGAATGGCAAGGTTGCAGAATGGCCCGACAAGGCTGCAAGACATGGCTTTACTGAAATTATGTTAAAACCTATAGCCCATAGTGACTGAATAATCAAGGTTGTGCTCCCGACAGAGCATGCAGGCTGGACTCTCAGATGGAAGCGGTACGTGGGTGCATACAGTTTAGTTTGGGTTATGCATAGCCAGCGATAATCACATGTACGTTGCACATACAGTGCAGCCTTGCATTCAAGGCTGATAATTCCTAATACAATGAGCTATTGGTGATACACTTGCCCAAAGCTCACTCTGCTTTCTATTTTAATAATAATAATGTTAGTTCTTATATAGCGCTTTAGACGTATCAAAGCACTTTACAACTATTACCCCTGTTCACCAGGAACGAGACCATTTCTGCAGCAGCTCAAGATCAGTGCATGTGGTCTCTACCTTCACAGGTACCCAATTCCTCCTGGGTGGAGATAGGCAATTGTAGCAAAGTGTCTTGCCCAAGAACACAAGCACCATGTTCCCTGCCAGGGTTCGAACCCACGTACCATCGTACAGGAGTCAAACACGGTAACTACTGGACCACACCTTCATTAGTCCTTACCTTCATCCAGGTGGTGCAGTTTTCAGGGTTAAACTCCAGGAATTTTTGGTACAGGATGCGGCAGCGATCAAACTCCCTGAGCTGCAACTCCAGCTCAATGTAACCTTTGAACAGCTTGTCCTTGGGACACTTGCCGATGGCGGTACCCTATGCGTCAACAGACAGCAACAACAAATGTGCAAATATTTGGTCCAAAAAGTTGATAAAACAGTTGGTTAAAAGTTTATGAGCCATGTAGCATACTATAAACTGCTGTCTTCTGTTTGTGCTAGAGTAGACCATTTGTGACCCGCTCCATCGTAATCAGGAATAAGTCGCTGAGGCCGTTTTACGCAATCGGCCGTTGAATTGAACGCATGGGTAAAAATCGTGACCAAGTCGATTTTTTGAACATTGTATTTTTAGGAAGTGTAGTTATCACAGATTATTGTCATTAATGTCTTGTATTTAAAAACGATCAATAAAAAATTAAAATGAAGAGGATTTGTGTGCGCTGTCCATTTTGTTTATTTCAAAGCTGTTTTTCTCTGAATGTGGATTCGGCCAATATATATCCACCTGTCATCTTCATCAGACCATAACTCGTTAACCTAAACCGATACACACTTGTGGATCGGGTCACATTTGTGAGGGGTTCTGGCAAAATATGATGAAAATGGGCAGAGGTTGAAATGACAGTTCTCAGGTTTTAGAAAAGATTTTAAAGTGAACAAAGAAATTGGCAAGGTGGGACTCAAACTCGAACCTACTGGACTGGCACTCTACCGACTGAGCTATCTTGCCCTATGTTGGTGGTCTCCCTAATTGTCAGTGTCTTTGTTTGAGAGCGCTAGTCATAAATAAAGTAATATAAGTAATAAACACCAGCATTCCGTGTGGCCAGGGATCACGCCCAATTTTACGATACAACCTAGAAAGCGACATTGTGGTGATCACTCAATGAGGATACGACTTTTTATCTTATAATACACAAATAAACCACAAGGGAAACTGACTGTAAATTTGCATAAATGTCAAAGTGAACGAAGCTCTATGAATTTGTGACCCACTCCACAAAAAAAGTTATTATGGAATTGAGTTACAATGTATATACATTGATGGAAATCCTGCAATGTAAGCTTTCATTTGGTATATAATGAAGCTCCTCCTGTTCTGGAGATATGACACGTTTGCATAATAATTGCTTTTTTGGAATTCGAATTACACAACTGAGAAAACAACATTTGAAATATCTGGTAGAACAATAGAATGATGCACACAAAATGCTAATTTGTTTCCACTTTATTCATTAAAATCAACATTTTTGTAAATAAAACCTGAAAATTTTGCTATTAAAGATGTCATTCATAAACAAAAATGAAAATCTCATTTTGACAAAATTTTCACTCTCTCAACATTGATCGGGCCATTACATGATAATGCACAGCGTGACTTAATACCCTTTTTTGTGGAGCTGGTCACATTTGGTCATATCTAGATCCTATATCCCAGGTGATGTAAACTGACACACAGACTCCACCCTTTACCAGAATGTTCCTCGCCAAGTTCAGATTCTTCTTTCGGATCTCAAAGTGGGCAAACATCAGCCAGACCTTGGCAAACGTGAACTTCCTGTGCGGCATCATGTCCAGGCACGCCTTGTAAACCTGACGTGTCCTCTCTGGATCCTAGGACAAGGAAGAGGAGGTTGTATTTGTTTTGGTGATTTTAAAAAAAATAAGAAATAAGAGGTTCTTGTACGAGACAGTCCTACTATAACGTTATGATGCGCTAGCGATCACCAAAACTATGGCCAGGCATCTTCACGCTAACCACCGCGCTCTCCTGCGCTACTGCTTTGGTGTGAATTTCCAAGTACGGCCATCGACTTGTATGCTCGTACTTGAATTGCACCTGCCACAACCACCCTGCTTAGAAGTCGCCTTCGCGTAATTGGTCACGCACTACGGAGACCTGAGGTGCCACTCGCTGTCTTCCTGAACCCCCAGAACCAACCACCAGAGACGTTTCGACAGAAAAGGGATCTGCGTCGCGTCTACCTCTTACAGAATATAGATGACCTCTTACAGAATATAGACCTCAACAAATTTTGAGCATTGGAAAAAAAAACATTACTCCAACGGTGTCAACTATTATTATTCAAAAGCTCGACTTCGTCTGCAGTTTTAATTCACCACTGGCTCTGGAATTAACTCAAATATCTGAACCAAATTTAAATATGGGAATAAATACGTGGTTGGACAGTATTTGTATGTTTAATGCTGGCTCACAGCTAACAGGTATTAACTTCAGGCAATGATCAAACTCAGGGTTAAATTTTTTTTTACCGGATCCCTTTAGAATTGCAGATTTTACTTTTTCACTGTGTGAAAGATAATAGATTCCTGTTACTTTTGGAAAAACAAACAAATAATGATTACAAAATTGTGTGGGAATCTTGACCAATAGAGATGGCTGAACTGTCTCAGGTACATGTATTTTACATAAAAGAGGTGTCATTTAGTAGGCTATGATGTTCTTGACGTTCAAACTTAAATCAGGATGAGCCTTTACAAAAACATAATGGTGAAAAAGGAACTCTTCAAAAACGGGTAAACTGCTGCAACAAAACTAATAATGCACCAAAACTTGGGTAGACATAGGCTCACAAGATTCGTTTATGGCGAGCCTATTTAACATATATTACTTTATATGCCACTGGCTGGGTTTGTGAGAGGGTCTGTTACACCACTATGCCACAATATTTTTGAGTTATTTAGAGATATCTCTAAATGAATTAGAGATATTTGTAAATAAATATGTGACCTGTTTCAACGAAACCCGGACAAAGTCGCACAATGTGTTTTGTCACAATGTACTCCTGAAGTCATTTCTGGATGGATTTTACCATTTTGAGGTTTTAGGTTTTACTAAGTCACTCACTATTAATCTACAATCCCCTCAAATTTGAACAAAATCCGTCTACCAGAAGTGTGTTTTTTTTGTCAATTTTGTGAAACATTTGTGTATAGAAATAATACGCTTTTCTGAACTTCAAAGCTGTTTATCTCATAATTAGGTTGTCCGGGTTTTATCACTAAATCAAGACCCCAGGGTGGGGGTACATATGTAAATGATACATCTTTTTAAAGCTGAGAACCTAGAGAATTTGAAAAAAGCATAATCTGAAAAACTAAAAAGTCGACTTTGTCCGGGTTTCGTGGGAACAGGTCACATATTCTCGTGCTCATTAACCAGTTCGCGCCGGGATTATTTTAACATCACCGAGCCAACGCGCGAGATAATTTTTTACGAAACTCGATCGGAGGCATGTTCAGGCTGATAGTATCGGGAAGCACATCCACGCATTTCCGATCTTGCTCGCTGCTGACAGACATTTCCGGCCTTGCTCGTGGCGTGTTTAATGTTTATGCGACATCTGTTTTGAATCTGGGGTAAATTTTTCGTTTATATACGTCATCCGGCGCGAACTGGTTAAGACAAATCTTGTGAGGCCTACGTCATTCCCAAGTGACATTACAAGTTTTGTTGCAACAAAACCACCTTCTGTTTTTGGAAACGCACCTTAGCATTCAGTTCCTCATACAGAGCATAGTTGATCCACAGATAGATGTAGCGTCTCCAGAGGCGTTTCTCCTGGGCTGGGGGCACGTTGGCAATAGCCCGCTCGTAGATCTCACGTACCGTATCCTCGCTACCGTCCGTCTCCAGTAGTCGCAGGTAGTCAAACCACGCGTCGTAGTTGCTGGGGTTCGCTTTGACCTCCTATAATAAAAAAACAAATGAGGATGAGGATTTAAAGGTAGGATACACTATTTACTACCGAATTATTAAGAAATATCTTACTCATTTGAAAGTAAATGATGATTCTAGGCATCCAGCAAAATAATTTGTTTTCTTCAAAATAATAGATCAATACTATAAGTATGTATTAGCTATCCTGCAAGCGCAAGTGGAACACGGAGTAATGTAGTGAGTCTGTGTCTCATATACCACAATGCTGAAGGCTGAGTGGGACATGTATACATGGGATACAGACGAACTACATTTTTACGTGTTCCTTGAGCGCGAGTGGGATACAAATACGAATTTCTACGTTGAATTTATAGGCCAGTTCATACTTGCGCTACGAATTTGACTTCACAAAGCATATGCTGCAAATTTGCCGGAGGTGAAATGTGTAAAACTTATGCGAATTCGCAGCATGAAATCTTGCTGTAACGTCACAAATTCCCATTAGCGTTCTTATTCGCGTCGAGTATGAACCGACAAAAATGACTGTGATTGTACACGTCGCGTATTCTTTTCATACATTGTGCCTGTTAACAACACGATTAGTCCAGCTTCCTAACTCACACTGTCGTCTTTGCAAACTCCCTTAAACGGGGCGTGATCTTTTCATGCAAATTCAACCATTCGAATAGACATAGCGTCTTCACGAAGTCAACTACCCATTCAGCAGTCGTGCTGGCCTGCGTTGCATATCTAATTAACGCTGCTTCACAAAGGAATTTCGTGCGTGCGCGTAGTACGTGTTTATAATCGCAGGTCTGCCTTGCTGATTGGCTCTCTAGAAAAGCTTGCGGAGAAATAAGGAATAATATAAACCGCTGGATGGAGTTTGATAGACAATTGAGGAAGTAGAGAGCTGATCTATAATCATGTGTTGTTAGCAGCGTGCGCGCGCACTTTAGTGTAAAGAATACGCTTCGTGCACAATCAAATATCGAATACAGTCGTCTTTGGCAAAGACTAGCCTTCAGTTTACCAAAGGTTATTGACAAAACAATCTAACCTCTTCATACTGGAAGCGCCTTTTGCTGACGATAACGTCCTCAATGCCAGCCCGATCTCCGTATCTCTTCTCGTGGATGGTGTAGAATTTGAAGAGATCCTCAGCGTGCTGTTTAGGAATCTTGTCCAAGGCGTATTTGTAGATCACTCTTGCCCTCTCATGCTACATCAAGGGACAAAAAGCAAGACACAATTAGCAGAATCTAAATTGACTTGTGTTGATTTATTATGTCGTGTTCAAATATTCGTGACTCAAATTGACTTGAGCTATAATATTTCACTCGGCTTGGCTTGACTCGTCCACGCACTGTGACTTGAATTCATAATCGAATAACGCAACTCGAGTCACTTTTAAATGACTCCACTCAACTTGTGTCAATGAAGTCAGTGACTTGTTACAACTCTGAAATAAAGACTGCCGAAGACGCGCCACCGATATCTCAAATTGATTATAATTACACACTGATTCCCATACGCAAAGAATTTTTCGAAGGAATGTTGAAACCTGACGCTGTTTTTTCTTCATATATGTGAAATGAGGCGAAATGAGGAAAAACTGGGCAGAGGTTGAATTAAGGATTCTTAGATTTTAGAAAAGAGGATAACATTATCCTTACAATGCTGTTTCTTGTACTTCAATCGGATTTTCCATTAACAAGTTATGGCTGTTAAAAGTTTGCATTTACCAACAGGTCGCAAAAGTAAAATATTGAGAAAAAGGCCTTTGAAGTTTCAAGTTTTGTACATGTGATATGATAAAATGTTTTTCCTTAAAAACACTGTTATTCCATTACTTTCTTAATATTTCTTTAGAAATATGGTTCGTAGACATAACAAAGATTACAAATATCAATAAATAAAAATAAAAAAAAAAAAAACTACATTCACTAATTTACATTTTCTCTTCTATAGCCCGTGCACAGTTACGTCTCATTTTGACAGAACGCCTCACATATCATCTCAATGAAGGTCGATCAGTGTAAAAATGTGGGAAAAAAACATAAATCTGGGACTGAAAGAAAAAGGTAAACTCTCCATAGAACTTTGTACACAACTGCTGAGGTAGCGTCAGGATACGACATTCTTTCAGATTTTTTAAAAGCCCTATACCTCTTTCTGTCTCTCTTCAAATTTTGCAAAAGCCACGTAAAGTTTTTCGTCCATGTGCTCCTCCCCGAAGAACTCAGCAGCCCTTTCAAAGACTTTGCGGCCACTGGAGACGTAGTTGTTGTGTTCCTCAAAGCTGGCAAAACGAATCCAGTTCTTGATCTCGGGATGGCAGATGACAAGTGTGAAGAGTCAAGGAGAACCCTTCAAAGGGGATTTTACAAATGTATAGGTTTGTACAGTAACTTGTAATTATGACACGAAATTGTTATTTGGGCCAATTTCTAAAATTGATTTAAGAACAAAGAATGTGCTATAGGTTTTTTCACTTTTAAATATTCAAATATTCGATCATCAACCGAGTTCAAATAGAGTTAAAAATACTAGAAATGTCAGAATGGATAGAAAATAAAAGGAAACAAAAAACCAGGTCTCTATATTCAAAGTTGGTGCTTGCAGAGTTGTAATTGAGTCAGTTCACGAGTCAGTTCACGAGTCAGTTCACGAGTCAGTTCACGAGTCAGTTCACGAGTCAGTTCACGAGTCAGTTCACGAGTCAGTTCACGAGTCAGTTCACGAGTCAGTTCACGAGTCAGTTCACGAGTCAGTTCACGAGTCAGTTCACGAGTCAGTTCACGAGTCAGTTCACGAGTCAGTTCACGAGTCAGTTCACGAGTCAGTTCACGAGTCAGTTCACGAGTCAGTTCACGAGTCAGTTCACGAGTCAGTTCACGAGTCAGTTCACGAGTCAGTTCACGAGTCAGTTCACGAGTCAGTTCACGAGTCAGTTCACGAGTCAGTTCACGAGTCAGTTCACGAGTCAGTTCACGAGTCAGTTCACGAGTCAGTTCACGAGTCAGTTCACGAGTCAGTTCACGAGTCAGTTCACGAGTCAGTTCACGAGTCAGTTCACGAGTCAGTTCACGAGTCAGTTCACGAGTCAGTTCACGAGTCAGTTCACGAGTCAGTTCACGAGTCAGTTCACGAGTCAGTTCACGAGTCAGTTCACGAGTCAGTTCACGAGTCAGTTCACGAGTCAGTTCACGAGTCAGTTCACGAGTCAGTTCACGAGTCAGTTCACGAGTCAGTTCACGAGTCAGTTCACGAGTCAGTTCACGAGTCAGTTCACGAGTCAGTTCACGAGTCAGTTCACGAGTCAGTTCACGAGTCAGTTCACGAGTCAGTTCACGAGTCAGTTCACGAGTCAGTTCACGAGTCAGTTCACGAGTCAGTTCACGAGTCAGTTCACGAGTCAGTTCACGAGTCAGTTCACGAGTCAGTTCACGAGTCAGTTCACGAGTCAGTTCACGAGTCAGTTCACGAGTCAGTTCACGAGTCAGTTCACGAGTCAGTTCAAGAGTCAGTTCAAGAGTCGGTTCACAAGTCGGTTCACAAGTCGGTTCACAAGTCGGTTCACAAGTCGGTTCACAAGTCGGTTCACAAGTCGGTTCACAAGCCGGTTCACAAGCCGGTTCACAAGCCGGTTCACAAGCCGGTTCACAAGCCGGTTCACAAGCCGGTTCACAAGTCGGTTCACAAGCCAGTTCACAAGTCAGTTCACAAGTCAGTTCACAAGTCAGTTCACAAGTCAGTTCACAAGTCAGTTCATAAGTCAGTTCATAAGTCAGTTCACATAACTTAATAACCATCTGTATTCTAAACCCACAGACACACACCAGTACCTCCACTCCTCCAGCTGTCACCCTAGGCTTTGTAAGACTGCTATAGCATTCAGTTAGGCCCTTAGACTCAAAAGGATTTGTTCTAAGGACTCTAATTTCTCCGGCCATTCACAGGTACTGAAGAATAACTTGGTTGCCAGGGGTCACAGCTTCCGCCAAGTTCAACGTGCCATTGCCAGAGCCAAAGCTGTACCCAGAAATTTGGCTGATGCCAAACCCAAAATCCCCCTGGTGACTACCTTTCACATCAGTCTCCCTTCCCTTCGCAAAATCACTAACGACAGCCATCACATTCTCCACAATTCAGATCGCCTTGTCCGTGCCGTCCCTGAAAAGCCCTATATTGGCTTATTAGACGCCCTCACAATCTATGAGACCTCTTTGTTCGAGCCAAAGTTCCCACCTTGGATGCATCTCCTCCCACCCAGAAATTGCAATTCCAGATGTGTGGTTTGCCATAGAGCTACCGTATATTATTAATTTAGTATTGTATTGCAAATGATGTTACACTGTTAACTTGTTTGAAGGTTAGTGTTTGTAGATGGTGAAAGAAAACAATCTTATAGTCTGGTTCCCAGACCCCACTTAAGATGAAACGGAACAATTTATAAATATCGGTGAATTGCACGGTCAGAGAACCAGGTTCACTGCCTTGTACTCATTCATATCGATTGCTAACAGAATGCGGACTAACTAAAATATGGTAAATTCTGGTATTATTTGAAAGAAGCCATTTTTGTTCAATGTTGATCGGCCGACCAGAGTTGGAAATTGATATAAAAATACAATTTTTCTTCAAAATGACGGCACACCAGGTGCCATAATTTCACAGGATGTTTTAGACTGTCATTCACCAACAGTCCAGTAAAGTATTTCATAATAATTTGGTAGTTTTGTTTGTTATGTTTGTAAATGTTATATATGTGACCGAATCCTTTGAAATGAGTCTTAAGAAAAAGTGTTCAGTTGAAGTAGAAAGCACATCATTTGCTCTTCATTTTGGTGATCGCGGACAAAATTAGAACAACATATTAAAGAACAACTGCCCGACGCCCGTTGAAAACGAACGCTGTTTTTCTGGCTTTTCTCAGCATCCATGATTGTAAAACTTAGGACAGGTCAGTTAAACGATATTTACTATAAAATACAACACCCCAAATCCATCCATTCATGATAATTCAAGCAATTACCAATGGTGTATCCTATCTTTAAAAGCATATTACTCAAAAGTAGCTATGGCGACTTCCGACTCATTTTGCTGGGTTTGGTCACATATTCTCTTTGAATATTTCTTATATTTTTATTGGTTTGATGTGCACCACCGACTATGGAGGAATCGGGAAGAGTCAAGTCCTTCAAAGCTAAAACAGCTAGAGGGTAACAGGACGGGTGATTTTTCAAAAGGATATATCTCTCGTAGACGTTGCGTGCCCGGTCTACCTCTTTGTACCTCAGCTCCATCTTGATGAAGGAGAGCCAGGCCTGCTCCTCGGGCTCCCACTGCATCCAGCGCTCAAAGACCTGCCTTGCTCCGGCCACGTTGCCTATCAGCTCCTCCATGTAGGTGTACTTGTACCAGAACTGCTTGGCCCGGGGCAGGATGGTGATAGCCCGGTCCCAGATGTTACGGGCGTGGTTGATCTGCTTGTGCCTGGGAACGGGAATTTGATAAAGATAAAACATAATTTTGTTTAACCCTAACCTTGCCGGGCGCAACAAATTGCATTAGGTGGAAAATCACTTTTGATGAATTCTGCTGTCAACACCAGTGCATAAATGGCCGGACCCCTGAGACAACGAGAGCTAGTCCCATTGTGCAATGCCACAGTTGTATCTTGCTGCGTTGGGTGACCACAGACTCTGAGGCAGTTTGACCTGGAGACCTTTGACCTGATGAATCTTGCTGCACTGGGCAGGCTTGACACTTAGACAAATGGTGCATTTTGCTGCAATTGCCAGGGTTTGTATACAAAATATCCTGGAGGGTTAGGGTTAAGGTAATATACAACATTTGCAAAACATAATAAAAAAATACTCAATTATTTTGAAATACCCTACTTGGCTGTATGTGAGTAATAATCTTAAGCATCATGTAAAATCATGGCACCTGGTGGAATTTCTGTATCAATTTCTGACCATCGTTTGAAAAACTGACTATTTTTAAATTCTGTCTCCAATTTACCAAATTTAGTCAGTCAACATTTTGTTTGCAATGGCTAACACACGTGAATTGGGCAAGCTAGCTAGTCTAGTTCCCGGATCTGATAATTCTCCGAAGTACGCCCAGGGTCACTAAATGTTTTGAAAACTATGCTGTGATCGTCATCACGAGACTTAGTCAATCATTTTAACTTTAATACAATTCACCAGAGGCAGATATTTTGATGCTAAGTCCTATTTGAGACCTGCTCCAACGAAAACAGCGTAAAGTCGCGATATGCTATATTGAGTTATGATTGAAAATAGCCGATTTGACAGTGGGGAATCGTTTTTTTGGTTTTGGCATGATACAATTCCCACATATGTTTTCTTTCGAACTACCAAGTATTTTTTGAAAAAGATTAGCCAAACAAATCTAAATTTGATTTTACTGAGCGTACTCAAAAAGTAAAATGTAGCGAAATTAATGAAAATATCACCGCTGGTTTTGCTCAATATCAGATATTTTTTAAATACCCTACCCAATAAATTATATATAATTTTAAAGCTAGGAATTCAAGGAATCTGGAAATACCAATATCTCAAAATATCAAAATGTCAACTTTACTTTGATTTTGTGGGAGCAGGTCACATTTATTTAAAATTAAAATGAAGAGCTTACTACTTACTTCATTTCCATTTCAGCATACTTGAGCCACAGCGTTATGTTCCTGTGGTCCACATCAAGGGCTCTCTCATACACTGACCGTGTTCTGCACAAATTGAAAAGACCATGTACATTCTTTGAGTTGAACAAAGAACTGATAAGGTATTAGTGGGGCACTGTGGTCTAGTGGTTACAAGTGTTTCACTCTTATACGATGGTACGTGGGTTTGAATCCTGGCAGGGAGCACTGTGCTTGTGCTCTTGGGCAAGACACTTTGCTACAATTGCCTCACTCCACCCAGGAGTAATGGGTACCTGTGAAGGTAGAGACCACATGCACTGATCTTGAGCTGCTGCAGAAATGGTCTCATTGCTGGGGAACAGGAATAATAATTGTAAAGCGCTTTGAAATACCACATTGTGGGGGTATAAAGCCATATAAGCACCAACATTATTATTATTATTATCATTAACACTTTCTAACCTTATAATTATAGGAGAGAATCCTTAGGGAAAAATATCCTTATAAACTGCCGAGTGTCGTCTGCTACTCCAGTTGTGTGTAATGCTAGGCCTAAACATGTAGGACATTATTTCCTACAGATCAGCAATGTGCATCTACATTCAAAGCTGTAAACTTGCATAACGCGCATCAGCTGCGCCGTATTTTAAACACATTTCGAGCAACATGCGTGCGTGTTAGCACATTTTCCACTTTGCGCAACACCTGCTTGTTTGCATTTGGAAGATCTATTATAATTTCCGGTCTAAGTTATGATATCAGAAACAGCTCTTTTAAACCCTAACGTAACTGAATCCATCAAAATCCATTTTCTATTTTGGAGTTTAGCGAACTCAGGAAACCTTTGATATTGAACAAACTTGTGGAATCTGATGGATTCAGAACTTTAAGCCTAGCGGTGCTGCAGGATTGTGCAGTACCACAAAATCGATTTTGAGTTGATGGATTCTGAAGATTCTATGGAGAAACACTGCAAAATATTGTTATGCCAGCATGGTATCCTAATTCTGTCAATTCCATCATACTTTTGCTGGTGGATTGTTGATGGAATCAGGATTTTTCCAGAATGTATTCTGGTTGATTCTGATGGACTCAGGACACCAGCAGTTTTTGCATGACAAACTTGATGGACTTTGGTGGATTCAGCACACCTTCTAGTAAAAACACTCAAGGGGTTAGAATTATAATGGTCGAAAAACACTAAAATGCAGCCCTAAAAAACGAATTCCCTCCCCGTACCTGTCAATCTCTTTCTGGCTTTCCTCCCAGTTGGCATACTTGATCCAGTTGGTGAAGCTAGAGCGATTCTTACGGATGTTATCCTCAAACTCCTTCCTCTTCCTCAGTCGGTACTCTTGCAGTTCGTCTGGATCAGTGATCTTCTGCTTTGGGGGCTATTTTTGAGGTTGGGGAGTCGGCAAAGACAATATCAACCTGAATGATATATTAACCCCAACTTCCTACCCCAATGTTTCCTTCAAGTAACCTAAACCCTGTGATTCCAATGTGTTAAAACCCACGTAACCCGAGTCTTCCAAAATCATCCAATATCTGTTACTGGAGATCACAGCCTGAATCCTTTAGGGCAAGTAGCAAATAACCTGAATCCTACAAAATCATCTTTTGGACAAACACCCCAGCATGCCCAGTAAATTAAATCCTGCAAAAACTTCCAGCATTAGATTAGGTCTTATGACCTGACTCCTACATGTTCCTCCACTAGCAAAAACCTCAAATGCCCTCAATCCTGCAAAATCCTCCGATGCATCAACTTCTAAGTGCCCTCAATCTTCTTAATTCTCTTTTTTGGCAAAAAGAATTTGGATGATTTGGGATGGTTTAACTTCCAAGTTACTTTTAACCAGTTCAAGCCGGGATTATTTTAACATTACCGAGCCGACGCGCAGGATTATTTTTAACAAAACTCGATCCGAAGCAGGTTCAGGACTCAAGTACCGGGAAGCACACCCACCCATTTCCGGCCTTGCTCGCTGCTGACAGACATTTCCGGCTTTGCTCGTGGCGTGTTTTTGAATCTCGGGAAAACTTTGCGTTTATATTTGTCATCCGGCTCGATCGAACTGGTTAATAAGAAGAGGGACCAAATCCAACAAAACTCACCAATCACTATGCATCCTATACATGGGAGAATGAAACCAGCACTGAAGTACTGGTTGATGTTGATGGACAATGGCTTAAATGACAACAGTGGTACTGCATGATCGACAAAATCAATCAGATTCTCCAAGCAGAGCTTCAGGACTCCCTGCTCAAGTCCATCATACTCTATCAAAATTTAGATAAGCCAGGCCTGCAGGACCATGTCCACCAAAATCTACTAAAATCCACCAAAATGAGGGGGGGGGGGGGTATTTTGATGGAGTTTGGAAGGTTAGGGTTATTCCTAGACCGAGTTGTGAACAAATGACAGCGGTTCTTCAAGTGACTTACTGGGGGAACCAGCTCCAATTCTCTCTCTTTTGCCTCTCTCAAAATCTGTTCTGCTGTGATCTGAACCTCTGCTGGCATACGGTTCTTGACCTACATGTAGATAAACAAAAGCAATTGGAATAATAATTACAACAACAATAATACCTGTAGTTACCGATAATGAAACCTAAGAGACTTTATAACGAAACCTACCCTGCACGAATTTTAGCATATTTGTGACCTGCCACCACGAAACGAGCGGAAAGTCGCACATGGCCCAAACGAGTTATTGGCCGAAACGTCCATTTTTTAAGTGGGAGGTCGGTATCGAGTTGTTAACATTTTTACATACAAAAAAACCTTCTTTATCATATCCCAAAATTCTATAGCTCAATTAAAACTCGAAAGTGTTTTTCGTGTGTGGCTGAATAGCAGGGATGTAGTCGAGTCCATCACAAGTCCCTGCAAGTCCCTGCAAGTCCCTGCGAGTCCATCACAAGTCCTCCAGTTATAATTCAAATCACAAGCTATTTAAATCAGCTTTGACAAAAGCATTCATTTGTCATTGTTCATCCAGTTACTTGTGACTGCCCTTATGAAAGGACTTGTGATTGGCTTCACGAAAGGACATGTGAACGGACTTTGCAGGGACTCGACTACAACCCTGCTGAATAGCACTGAGTGATACATGTAGTATAGTTTGGATGGTTCACAAACTTTGAACTCCGTTTTCTCAAAACAAGGGAGCCATGACTTCAGCTATTTCGAATGAGTATAGCGGCGGCTAGGAATATGCTACTGCAACACACAATACATTTTTTGAAAGGTAAGAACTTCTTCTTTCTACAAATGTAATAATGTCAACTTTTTTATTTTGCGACTGTCCATCCATTTTGTGGTGCCAGGTCACATTTATGTTTTGGACCCAGATCTACCAATATATAACCTATTTGCAACAGTAAAATGTTACTTTTTGAGATATACATGATGGGAGAGATTAAAATAGCGAGCGTGTACTGCATGGAATCAAAATCCAATTTAAAGTTACTAGACTTAGCAAACAAGCTTACGATATTAAAAACCTCAAGGTACAATGTATGTCTAGTGGTAGTCCAACAATTTGAGACACTCAATACAGTGTGTATGAGAGTCCCAAAACTTACTGAAAACATGCAACACAAGAAAATAGACTGGTGCGAAATTGTGTCCACTGGGCATGCACAGCGAAATAGTGTCCGATGGGAAATAGTGTCCGATGGGAAATAGTGTCCGATGGGAAATAGTGTCCGATGGGAAATAGTGTCCGATGGGAAATAGTGTCCGATGGGAAATAGTGTCCGATGGGAAATAGTGTCCGATGGGAAATAGTGTCCGATGGGAAATAGTGTCCGATGGGAAATAGTGTCCGATGGGAAATAGTGTCCGATGGGAAATAGTGTCCGATGGGAAATAGTGTCCGATGGGAAATAGTGTCCGATGGGAAATAGTGTCCGATGGGAAATAGTGTCCGATGGGAAATAGTGTCAGATGGGAAATAGTGTCAGATGGGAAATAGTGTCATATGGGAAATAGTGTCAGATGGGAAATAGTGTCCGATGGGAAATAGTGTCCGATGGGAAATAGTGTCAGATGGGAAATAGTGTCAGATGGGAAATAGTGTCAGATGGGAAATAGTGTCAGATGGGAAATAGTGTCATATGGGAAATAGTGTCAGATGGGAAATAGTGTGTAGGGACTTTTAAAAAGTAATCAGAATAGTATTACTAGTAAAAAAATAAGTAGAGCGTATCGATTTTAAATCACATATTCCAAAACTACTTCGATTTCCCAAATTTAACAAGCGGTTGGGGAGATACGCTTGTTTAAAATATGGAAACGCGGCCGTTTTCTAACCGCGCCGATAGTGTAATTGAATATAAGAGAAGAACACAATAATGTGAAATTACGCGCAGTGCGGGTTTTGCCGCACAAATCCTCTTTCCTATTGTCAAGATAAATCTTTTGTGTTGTTTAGTCTAGAATTCAAACGTTTGAAAACCATGATCGAACCATGATCGAACGTACAGATAGCTAGCTCTGCCCTTGGCAGAAGAACGCCCTCGTGTGACAAAGCAAACTCCAGAAAGCATACGTTCGCATTGGCGCTTGACTCGCAACTTATTATTATTATCCCCTGTAGTTTTTATTCTGTGTACGGTTTATTGCTTTTTAAATGTTATTGTTGCACTTTCCGTTTTAACATCAATTGTTAATGACATTTCCCCGTGTAATTAGTTAAATCTCTTCTTTACGTAGGTCAATGTGTTTTATGTTGTTAATCACAGACCTAGTATTTTCTTTTCATTTTATTTGTAAACTGTTTTTATTCACGTATAATCGTTAATCACTTCATTATTTTATTCATACTTCTTTGTTATAATTTTAGTATTTATTCTTGGAGTTTGTTCTTTTTTCCGTTCTCATTTACAGCCCAGAATTTAGATATTTTCATCCTTGCATTTCATCCGCGATGAAGTTATATGTCTCCATTAACAAAATATTAGTTTGTACCATGTCACGCAATTCCGATGCACGCCATGTCAATTTTATGTACTTGCCCATCACATGGTGATTTAACGAATATCGCGTCGTTTATGACAGTTTTTTTAAACGAAATTTACATGAAGATATAATTAACAAAAATATATTAATACATTACTTTTAGTAGTTTCAAGTTATTATTACGTACACACCAATCGTTGCCAACAAATACTGTGAGTTCGAGACAGTACTAACCAGTTTAGGCTTATCTAATCCGCCGCAACGTGTCTTGAGCCAGTTTACCATGAAAATAGTCCTATGGGTATTTCTTTGATGATTATGAATAGCAGCAATCTTGAAGGGACATTGCTTATTCCTTGTTTTTATTTATGTCTGTGATAGTACGTAGACAATTATGTGAAGGTATATAGAGCAATGCTCATTTATACACATGTACAATTTGTTTTAGTAACGTTGCGCTCTCTTCATCAGTTTCATACCGACTCGAGTTCGTATAACGACGTGCGTTGTATGCGCGATGCTGCGTGCAGGCTTAATAATAATATCAATGCGCGCAGCATGCAGCATGCATATCGCGGATTCGCGAAGGGCGGAAAGCGCGTGCGATGCACGCACTCATACGAACTCGGTGTGAAACTGACGAAGAGAGTCTACAAGTTTAACGCTGTTTTGAGTTTATTTTTTTTCACTTGTTAGTTCTTTCAGCGCTTTTTAAGGGCAGTTTCACGGGAAAGGTTGAGGGCAGTTTCACGGGAAAGGTTGCAAAATGAAAAATAGGTAATCGATGCTTTATTTCACAAGAAGACTTTGTGGGAATTTGCTGGTTTTTGTCCTACAAGGACCTCTATGTTGTAGGAGTCTCCAAAAATAATTTCACAGTTTTACGTATTGCGATTCTCAAATTATAAGCTCACATGAGTGCTAAAACACAAGATTTGGAGTCTCATTCACATTTTCTTGGAACTGCAATTGATGAGAAATAGAAATTAAATGCCACAGGAACCACCCAGACTTGCAAGGACATAGAAGTATGTCCCCAAAATCTGTACACCAGATTTCATTAGGCTGGGCCAACTCGTTTTTTTGTTATGCTATTTTGAGTGAGACGTTGATTTGTTCGTTAAAGGTTTTTTCAAAATGTCCTTTCCTGAACATGATATTTTTTTCTAGAATGAAAAGAAAGGAAACACAACTTATTGCCTGTCAAAATTATGCTACATACTCCAGTAATAAAATATAAAAATATTGGAATTGGGAAATCACAGGTAAATTTTATAAAGCAGCAGTCGCATATGCCACGCAAATGTTCGTTAAAAATGTCCTTTCCTGAACATGGCCTCCCCTTTTTTACATGAAGTCAGAGATAAAACTTGTTTGACATAAACATGTACCTAGGGGTAGACTTACTTGATTTAACAGACTATACAAAGATTCAGACTCGAACCCTGCTTGCTGTTGTGACATTGTCGTTAAACTGCATTGTCCTTTCCTGAACATATAGTTTAACAGAGTACTTGCAAAAGCCAGTGTTGCTTAAATTTGATGAAGTATATGCTTATATTGTCTGTAGAGTTTATGTTTTAAAATTAAAACCAACTATGGCCGGAAAGTGTTAGTGTTTTGTTCTTACAGGTCATTTACTCACTCGTGTTTACACACAGTATGAGTACACACATGCATATACATTTATCTTTACAAGTCACACTTAAATCCAATATTTGTCAGGAATTGGCTGATCTACAGTTTCATATCATCACTTTCACAAAATACATGCATTAGTTTGAGTCAATTTAATTATAATTTACTGTTTTAGTCTAGTTCTGTGTATTCAAGTGTTCAGGAAAGGACACTTTTTTTTTAACGAGTTGAGCAACATCTGTTAGACACTCTTTTAACAGTTCTTTCTGTGTTTCCAGCCATTTCATTAGTTTTACCTATGTATCAGAGCTTTGTGACACACACGGTTAGTTTGCGAGGGTTGCTATTTTCTGTTAAAGTACATGTATACACAAATGTAGGACCATGTTGAACATTGTTAAAATGTGTGTCCTTTCCTGAACATAAATGAAAATGATATATGTATTTAACCAAAAACTTCTGAAGTAATTTTATCAGAATTTTGTGTAAAACAATAAATTTGTCAAGATTGGTATTCTTTTATTGAAATTGTCACTGAAAAACTTGTATATTGATCATTGTTAAAAATTGTGTCCTTTCCTGAACATGTTTAAAACATTTAACAAGTCCAGTACAGATACACATGAACCTTCATCCATGCATACAAGTGTACAAATACTTCAAACTGTTTTGGGCTTGATGTGCCTATTCCTTAGACCCCATTTTGTAGAAAGCACCATGCTGACTGAATAAAGTTCACTGGATAATAGTTTAATTATCTAAGCATTTCTTGTTGGGGCATACACTGTACGTGTATCAATGTCTCAATTTAAAGTTATTTTTACCAGCAATGATTATTAATCATTTAAAGTGATGGACATTACTTTAGTTTACATGTACTTTATTGTCATGTAGGAAATGCACGGTGCTATGCTACATGTAGAACTTGTTAAATATTGTGTCCTTTACTAAACGTAAATACACAGCAGTTAGTTGCAGCATTAACAAGGTACAAACTGATCTGCCTCACAAATGTATAACCTCCCAACTCTAAAAAAAAAGAAAAACACCTAAATAACACTTTTACAAATAAATAAGTTACTCTAACATGCTTTACCTACATGTAGTATGTTGGTGTACATGTATGTAGTAACACATCATGCACGCTGTATATCAAACATATTTTATCAGTTTTATTTAATTTTCTTAACAAACTATGTAAATGCTATTACATTGCTACTCTATTGCCACTCTTTATTAGTTTTAAGGTTATATTTCTTGCGAAGTTCATTCTCATAAGACCGAATGTAGTATTTGTTAAAATTGTTGTCCTTTCCTGAACACAATGAACCCTTTTCATAGCCATGATAAAGACCATGGTAACTCTATAACGCAGCACACTATCAATGCAATTTCTTTACCAATTGTTCTACCATGCATACAGCCCTTGGACAAAAGTGCAAATAATCAGCAGGCTGCATGGTTTCCTGTAAAACAGAAATGAAAGTTTGTATTTCAAGGAAAACAAGTTATAAAACTGAATTTTCCGTCAATATATGAAATTACATGTCATTTTTCGTAGCCTAGAGTGCATTAATATTCAAGACATAACTACTGTAATGACTTTCAATCATTTTAAAGCAACTCCAAGCATGTTTGAGATGTGGAATTAGCAGTTTATGATACCTACCTCCATTTCACCAATTCTATAGTCTGCAAAGTGTAAAGTGTCTTAAAATTTTAACGAAAAAATGTTTCAGCTCTGCCATTCACATTTTCTAGTACCTTTATGTATGTACTTTCAACAAATAACCATGTTTTAGCGATACAACAAGTTTCATTTTTGACCCCCCGTGAGACTTTTTTGCAACCTTTCCCGTGAAACTGCCCTGAACCGTTGTGATTAACTTTGCAACAGAAGCACGTTATTGAGCACACTTGTCATCACAGTCTGTTCGCAACCGTCAGTTTGATGGACGAAGGTTGTTATCACCACCAGTCGGCACCGTACCGTCCAAGGATTTTCACTTTTAGGCCTATATATGACCGGCTCACGGCTCACCACTTGTAGCTGTTTCCGACGATGTCATGTGGAAATGGTAGAATGATCGTGAAGACCAGCAACAACATGAGCATAAATTTTGGTCAATTATTTTCTTTCTTAGAAGTGCTTCACACCACAAGCCTCTTGACGGAGCGTGGTGTGGTTAAATTCAGTCTCTACAGGGAGAGTAAACGGAAATGGATCAAATTATAAAAAGTACTTTATCAATAGGCCTATGTGGCTTGCTCTCTTGAAGAAAACAATATTGTATACAGTGTGACCCACAAAAATACGGACCAGTCTGAGGCCAACCTAGGCCTATACTAATGAATGAATAACCTTTCTATAAATATTACTAATATAATTATTACGATTTGGGGCAGTAGTGTAGCTCCCAACCTTATTTTTAGGAAGCGAAGTCGGAGGTCTTTCGCAACAAGAAATATTCACAGCACCTTCGAATTTAACACATGTCCAAACGACAAGTTACAAACGTGCAGGTAATATATTTAAAATGGTAACATTGTGAGTGTATTACACAACAAGTCCGACACTATTAAATCTGGTATGGATAATGAATACAAATTGGAATGCTGTTAGAAGCAATGTATTTTAAGGTAAAAAACCTTACCTATTATTGGGTAAATAACATGACATATGGTTTAAATATTGTTTTGACTCACCATGTAAAGACGCACTTAATTTTCGTGCTGTTCCAATATACGTACATATCTGTATTGCGCCATCTGCAAGAATGATACCCGTTTAATTGGTATACGCTTCAGGCAGCGATTAAAACGGGCGACGCAGTCGATTGGCATGATATTTATTGCCTGCTACCTAAATAAGCGTGTGTTATTTACGTACTTTTTGACTGCATATTATTATTGGCCTGGGTAATTTCTTAAGGAAAAACCAAACCACAAAAACCCCGTCGTCCAGGTTGGACGCGGCGGCCCTGACAAAATAAATTGCCGCGCTAGATAGTTGAAAGCGGAGGACGCATGAGGGCGCATTAATGCGAGTCCATCGTCGATTAAATTAGAGCGTTTGGAATCAAGACTAAACAGTTGACAGGCGTCGGATACTGCCGACTTTATTAATTTTATGGGCGCCATAAAAACTAAGAGCACATCCGGATTGACATGAAATTCGGCCAATATGTTAAACAAACTTCCCTTTTGCCGCCTACATTAAAAAAAATCGCGCCCGGTAACGCAAAAGGTTTCATTTTCACTGTTTAATATTTGCACTAATTAAAAAATTCTCAATGCTTTCCCGTTATAATAAAATCACCCACCCGCAAACAAAAAAAAATGTAAGAAATCACACAAGCTCCTGGCTAAAACAAATTATACTCTAAATCATCAAGAATATACATATAAAGAGGGCATTTTCTTATTAGCGCCGACAGCGCGTGAACATAATTAACGCGTGAAATCTGACACCACTTTTTAAAAAACGTTTGCGGCTGATGACGTCACACTATTTCCAACGCGCTACAGATGGGAAATAGTGTCAGATGGGAAATAGTGTCAGATGGGAAATAGTGTCAGATGGGAAATAGTGTCAGATGGGAAATAGTGTCAGATGGGAAATAGTGTCAGATGGGAAATAGTGTCCGATGGAAAATAGTGTCCGATGGGAAATAGTGTCAGATGGGAAATAGTGTCAGATGGGAAATAGTGTCAGATGGGAAATAGTGTCAGATGGGAAATAGTGTCAGATGGGAAATAGTGTCAGATGGGAAATAGTGTCAGATGGGAAATAGTGTCAGATGGGAAATAGTGTCAGATGGGGTATAGCACATACACAAATATTTAATCTGCTATATGTAGATAACCAATGCCAATTGAAAGAGAAAAGTAAAACATGAATACTTTTTTTTTTTTTTTTTAAATCGGTCAATGAGTTCTAGAGTTACGGTCAATCAAAGTTTATCGAAAATGGCCAAAATCCTGCCAAAAATGACATAAAAGTACAAAAATGAGGTTTTTGAATAATTTGAACAGCTTTTTCAATATGTTGTTGACTATAAATGCAATATTTTAGACAACTTTTCTTGAAAAATGCCACCTGTTAATGTTTACACCCAATCCTGAATGTGTATCATTTTTCGTGAGCGAGTATCATAACGTCAAAAAGCGCAAATTTCCCAAATTCAAAAATAGCAACCATGAAAATTATGCAAATATGACTACGTCAAGCTCATTAATATGCGTAAACACTATAACTTTAGTATAGAGTGGTCATTACTGATGAAATTTGGTATGTAGGCTTCCTCTATTATGATGGATCTTCAAATACAATGTCAAGTAAATTCCTCCATAATTATGCAAATTAGCTTTGTGTACCTAATTAATATGCATAAATGTTATAATTTGATATCCGAGTACCATATTCTGATGAAACTAAAGTATGCAAGCTACCTGTTTGAATATTTGAATGATAAATTTGGGAGAAATAAAGATTAACTTCATTAAGCACAATATAATTAATGACATTATTGTTATGCAAATAAGGTATCTGAAAATCAAAACAATTCGGCTCATTAATATGCATAAACCCTGTAACTTTAGTTCTGAGTAGTCGATTCTGATGAAAATTTGGTCTGCGTGTATCTTATTTGAAGGTGAATCTACAAACAAAACTCCAGGTAAATACCTCAGACAATATGCAAATTAACTCTGTTAATAATTGTACTGGTCTTTTGAACTCCTTTTCAGCGACAGTCATCCAAGACCAACTGTTGTGCATGTGAAGAGCTGATGTTGAAGGAGTATGTTCTCCATAGGAAAAAGTTTGGTGCACCAGTAAATGACATTTTCCCATGAAATCTACTGTGCTCATCTGTATTTATTTAGCTCTACAATTATTTTGTCTTAAATGTCATTTAACAAGTTAAACACTCTTCTTTGTTCTCTTTTAAATTTATGCAAATTTACCTAGTCAGTTTCCCTTGTGGTTTATTTGTGTAAGTTAAAGCTGAGTAACAAACCCATTCATTCCATAACCTGTTTGTAAGACAAAGAATAAAACAAACCCAAAACAGAACCTTGCTTGATAATTATTTGTTTTTGTAGAATCTATTGCCTTCAAATTTATTGTAATAGTCTCAATTTTAAGAAGTAAAAACAAATTGTAAACATGACTTTGCAACCGTGGGTAAATTGCCTATTTTACAATACATTTAACAACATTTTTATAAACAATTTCATTAAAAATATTGTCAAATCCATTCGTTTACTGCTAGGAGTAAGTGTGCAAGTAACAACAGCCCAATTTTTAGCCGAACTCATGTGCTGTTTACTGCGCGGATTTTACAGAACTCAATCAATCCAAGTACTACACATACCACTTCGAACACCCATCGCATAAAACAGTCGTTGAAAAGAGCGCCCGGTACGACGCGCACACGCCGGCCATGCATGCCGCATGCACACGCGTAAAAAGCAAGGTCGCGCTGCTACATTTATGGTTCATGCCTCCCTTTACACGGATGAACTCGACACGACCAAATTATTTTTTTCAAGGATTTGTTCTGGTCTTTTTCAGTCACCTAAAACATTTTTTAATGAACAGACACAATTCCAGATTCATCAAGAAAGTCACTAGGTACTTATTTTCTTCTTACCAGGGCATTTAATATCATAAATAATTCAGAAACTTCACCAGCGGTAATGTGAGAATCTCGCTGTTGACGTCGACAGCGCGTACGTACGTGTACAATGTACATGTACATGTACGTTCACACGATTCCGTGACATGTCATTTTCAGACTGACGCAAGGAAAAACTCGCTGTAGTTTTTCTCAAATGGACAGGACTTCCACTCAAGATACAAAAATAAGTTAATGATAGGGTGATAGACCAACATCTCCGCATTAGTGTAGTGTCTCTTTCGTCTTGAAATTATGTGAACTTCGATTTTTATGGTGCGGTTTTACCTTGAACAAAATCTTCGCTTCTAACTTTCGAAGCTGGCCGTAAATTTTTAAGAAAGAGGTATGATGCTAATGTCAAAGGTTATGTCTACCATATTTGGAAGTTTCAATGACAAATAAGGAGTGGAAGGCATGTCCAAGGCAATTTTAAAATAGGGGAGTTTGTGTCTCGATTTTGAGGGGCGCGCAAAAGTGGAAAATACGCTGCGCGCGACTGCAGTTCGTGAAATGGATGCATTTCAAAAGTCAAAGATTTTTGTTGTTGTATTTTGTTTATTATGTTCTTTAAAAATATACACAGATAGAAGAAATAACAAACTATTCACACAAGAAAAAATTAACTTGATTGGTTTATTGACTTTCAAATAATAAGACGATCCCGAAAAGTGCACTACATACAGTGTCAAATGTAAATATCGTGGTTTACGTACGTACGGCAGACTGTGTGGCGCCCAAGAGTGCTATGCCTAGAAATAGTGTCAGATGGGAAATAGTGTCAGATGGGAAATAGTGTCCGATGGAAAATAGTATCCGATGGGAAATAGTGTCCGGTGCGAAATAGTGTCCGGTGGAAAATGTGTTCGATGCGAAATAGTATCCTAGGCGAAAAAGTGTCCGATGCAAAAATGTATCCGATGCGAAAAAGTGTCCAATGCCAAATAGTTTCCGATGCGAAATAATGTTTGATGCAAATAGTGTCCGAGCGCAGTCATGCCGTACGTACGGTACGCGCAAAGTGTGACTTTTTTGGTGAAACAAAACTTTTGCACCGGACAGTTTTTTGCAGTATTGTACACCAACACCGCACTCGGGTGTCGGAAATAGGTGACTTTGTCATATTCGTATGCGTTTTCACTACGAATACCTTAGCTATGCGTTTTATTAAAACTTTTAATCCTTCCTAACATAATACAACAAACATACAACCATATCTGCGAGGAAAATAGAACACCTTACCTTTGCCACCTTTGGAACTTTAGGTTTTGCTATCGTAGTCGCCATGATATTTATCGAAATCCTGCACAGCAGGACAGAAACGCTCCGTACTTTCGCAGTTTTCCTGTCGGAAAAGTATGAACTCTTGAGGGCGCTTTCTGTTGTCGGCCGGTTCAAGATAAATCTTTTAAGATTTTAAGTTTTTTGGCCACTAAAATATTTCTTCTACAATTATTGAAATATATAAATATTTCATTATCAATTATAGTTATTTTTATAATTTAGTTATTCTATTTATTTTGGAATAGATAAATATATTAAAGTAAATTTAATATTACAAAGTCGAGGTCATTTGTTGCCAAGGAGACTACGCTTTCCAGCGAAAAAGGAGATTGCAGATTTGCACTTTATTTAAAATCCATAAATCTCAGAATCGGGTAAGAAATACAGTGTTTTTTATGTTTTTGTTTCGAGTTTGGTTTAAAGAAGAGGAGTTAACATGGTTGATACATTTCGACAAACTTAGTGAATAAACCGAAATTTGGATGACATTCACCCATGGCCATGGAGAAGACAGGGAGTTACACTTACAACGATCAGAAGGATTCTGAGAAGGTCTCCAGTTCAACCAATTACCCCCCAAGTGTTCTATCAAAGACGCCGCCAAAATAAGGAAAGCCCGTACACCACAACTTGATTGTGATGCATCTCTAGTGATGTCGCCGACATCCGGCGTCACCGGCGTGCATCACTAGGCACGCGTCGGTTGCCTGATTAGTCCTATTGTTGTTCCAAAGGCCTAGTTAATTTTGACGCCGTACTTAATTTACAACACAATTGTCCACCAAGAAAGAATGATTGAGTACGAAATTACTTTTATATAAATTAATAATAATACAAAAGAAGCACTAACAAGAAGATTTGTCTGATATTTAATATAAAAATCAAATACAATAACTTGTTTAATAAATATTAAATAGACACCTCCCTTCCGATCCCTTATCATTGTTTTCAAAAGTTCGGGCGATCAACGGGGAAACAATTCAAATGAAAACAGTGCTCAAGATCTTGCGACCCGTCAGAACCCGTCCTACAAGAAAAAGAGAAAAATAATAACTATTAACATCAATCACTCATGAATACGAGGAAATTACAAACATGTAATTGATTTCGTTGGACTTGGGTACGAAGTGACTTGGGTACGAAATGACTTGGGTACGAAGTGACTTGGGTACGAAATGACTTGGGTACGAAATGACTTGGGTACGAAATTTTGGGTACGAAATGACTTGGGTACGAAATGACTTGGGTACGAAATGACCTGTTTCCGTTACAACGGCTTGGTTGCCTTTGGCTCAAACGTTTAGGCTCTTACCGCGGTCGTAAAACAGCATGGGATAATTGACTGTAAACACCCCGCGGGCAATCTCGAATTAGGGAAGATGTGCGCCTGCAGACGCATATCAAAATAGTACGTAAGTTTCTAGTTGCGATAATCGTAACCCTCCATCGACGGTCGAAGATCTTCGACCGTCGATGGAGGGTTACGATTATCGCAACTAGTAAGTTTCCCAAAAAGTTCGATTTTCTTATGCAAAAAAAAGAAAACGCAACACGTCGCACACCGTTGAGCGATACACGAATGGGCAGACAAAAGCCTCAACGAGCAAACCCTTCCATTTCTGGCCGGCCAAACTCGGCCTTAAGTCGTCAAAATCATAAAAATATGCTATCATATTTCCCCGATTGTACCGTTCATAAAAGGATAACAAACGTAACTTACCATCAGAATGTCGGATTTTGACAAAAGAAATATCGGCAGATTCAGTTTTTCAAGGCGCATCGATTTTCCACAATGGCTCACGTGTTTCGACCGACAGAGAGCTACTGCGCATGCGAAAACTGGTTCTTTTGCTTGATAGTGAACTATTAACTGTTGAACGCACATCAATTCGTTTCTCTAGTAAGTGGTGGCGAGCGGTACCAAACCCTGAGATGTGAGAGATCTTATTGCGGTCGTAAATTGGAAGGCCTCCATGCCTTTACCACTGGTCATCCAGGGTCGCTAATTGGTCAGTGAATACCCTGTGGGGGATTAGCGGGCCGTTCAAACTCCCTGTGTCTTATTTCTCCATGATTCACCTACTTCCAAAAATCACTGAAAATCTAAGCTTAGGCTTAGGCTTAGGCTTAGTCCGAGTTACTGGACTCTAGTTATCGGACATTATCTTGCGCTACTAGTAGCGCAAGATAATGTCCAAAAGCGATAACTAGAGTCCAGTAACTCGGACTAGCTTAGGTTTAAGTTAAGGGGACGTCTGCCTAAAATAATTGAGATTCAGGACCCTGTATTTCTGTAACTCAATGGGATTTAAGAATGTTGGATTTAAGAATGTTTTTTCAGACCATGTTCGGCATTAGAATTCCACTTTCTCAAACATTACTTTCCTAAAACAGCTTTCTAGACTCGGCCTAGCCAGGAACGGGCGGATTTATAGACCATGATCTAAATAACGATTTGTTGTAAATCTGAATTTTTTACTCGCCAACTCAACTGACGCGACACGTTAATTTTCCTGGCATCACTGGCACGATATTGCTTAGTCTGGTCCCCTTGAATGACAATTTTATTTAATGCCCGTACGTATAGTCAGAATTATTTGGCTTGGGGAACCAGACTAACGCATTCTCTTGGTCTATGACGCAGTGAGGGCTCGACCATTTTCTGAAGGGGAGAATTATCTTCTTTTCATCTCGTGCAGCCAATGTGGATATGGTGCAGCTTATAAAAAATAACCAGAAATTTAACCGAAACAAACTCTTTGTTCTTTTATTCAACTATAAATGGTCAACTAATAATCATCAAAGATAAGAGGATTAAGCTGACGCAATAAAGTTCATGCATATGACGTCACACGCACGTCGCACTTCACGACAGCGCCCCCAATGAGGTCAAGTTGCGTAATCACGGTAATGTACCGTCTGCACTTTGTTTGACCTCAATAATGGCCGCTCGGCCCGGTTGCTCGTGCAATTAGCGCGTACGCGTAGCGCACGTGACGTCAATGCAACCCCTTTAATATATGTGTTCATTTACATTGTACCAACAGTCCTAATAATAATAATTTCATAATAATTTTGTAATTTTGGTTTTGGATGTTTGCAAATGTATAATCTCTTTAATCTTGTTTTGGTTTTGATGTTTACTTTCCTCAAGGTCTTAATACCCATTCAGAATGACAGCGGTGTTGATGTCAGCTAATGGTCCAGCTGAGGTCATCAATGCTCGACGCACTGAGTCACTGGATGCCCCCAGCATCCTGAAGCTAGTCGGACCTGCAACCGAGCCCCAGTTTGGATTGGTCAATGTTGTAAACCTGATGTAAGATAAAAGACAAGATGTATTTGATTTACCCTTTGGATGCTGTGGTGAAAAGAGATACCCTAACTCTCTCACGGCTTTTACTAGAAAGTAACCTGAATCCGCCACAGTCCACCAATTTTGGTGTGCAAAAACTGCTGGTGTCCTGATGAGTCCATCAGACTCGACCAGTATGCATTCTGGAAAGATCCTGAGTCCATCATAATCCACCAGCAAAAGTTTGATGGACTGTGACGGATTCAGGATACCTAGGTGGCATACAAAAAATTGCAGTGCGTTTCTCCATAGAGTCCATCACAGTCCATCACCTGAATTTCTGTATCCTGAATCCATCAAACTCCTGCAGTAACGCTAGGCTTAAAATCCTCAATCCATCACACTCCTCAAGTTGTTCAATATGGAGGTATCCTGAATCTGCTAAAATCCTCTAAAACAGGAAATGGATTTTGATGGACTCAGGGTGGTTAGGGTTAAACAAATTTTAGCTTTGAGAAATTTTTAATAAAGGGAGAAATTAATAATACAGTGTGCCAGCAACAGTTACTAGTGAGGCTGTTTGTTTACGAAAGAAGTTAACATACTCACACAAAACTGAATTGCTTTCGCACAACAGTTTTGCATTTTTACATTTTATTTTGATCACAGTTTAATATGGTCAAGTGTGTTTCGTATAATTGAACAGCCCTTGCTACCACAACCTAGCTATTACACATTTACCAACCAAGGGCTGGGGAATAAATAAGGGAATAAATGTTTGTTCGAGAGGTTTTAATTACTCTGTTTAATACCGCTTGGAGTCTGGGTGCTGATAATTACCCGAGCCGAATGCGAGGGTAATTATCAGCACCCAGACTTTAAGCGGTATTAAACAGAGTGATTAATACCGACCGAACACACATTTATTCCCATTCATAAATACCTTTTTGTAAAATTCAGCCCCAAAAGCCCCGAAAATCCTGAAAAATTGTCGTAAGTAAATTTTTGTGTTTCACCATTCTGTGTGTGTCAAATGACATGTTTCCGCCTCTGTCGCTCTACACAATACATGCAATAAAGCGTATTTACTATGAACCAGACTATTACTGCCATTGGCAACTTCGTTCCCAAGGTGTCGAGCTGTACGCGCCCAACACTACCCGCTCTTACTATTGGAGACAAGGTACGGTTGGAAATAAAGTGAGCCCTGGGGACGGGTATAATGCGACATCGCTTTGTTGCCAGCTGGTTTTAAACACTTCCAGCCATGTCTTTACCGTCCGTTTAATACCGGCCACGTGACGGGCTCTCGACCAATAGGAATGCCTAAACTGTCCCAGGTATTTATGAATGCAGGATAATGTACATGTAAGTAGGTTGTTGACTAGGAAGGTAAAATGTGGCATTATTAGGGCTGTGCATCAGAACAACTTACCTGAGTACCCGACCGTTGATGTCAGGAACCGATTCCAGATTATGGAATCGTGTACCCGTAGCCAATTTAAAGGTAGTATACACCATTTGAAGATATAGAAAATATTTACTACAGAATTATTAGGAAATATCTTACTCATTTGAAAGTAAATAATGATTCTAGGCATCCAGCAAAATGATTGCGCTAGATATCCTGTAATTATTCCGAAAAATATCATTTTATTTGGAAAAATTCGCCGGACGGCGATCGCGAAAAAACAAAGATAACATAAGAATAACTGCCCAACGCCGGTTGAAAACAAATGCTGTTTTTCGGGCTTTTCTTGGCATCCATGATTGTAAAACAGGTCAGTTAAACGATATTTACTATGAAATACAACCCCCCAAATCACCCATTAATGATAATTCAAGCAATTACCAATGGTGTATCCTACCTTTAACAATTTACATTGTAACTTCTCAGACGATGAAAGAGAAAACTTTTGAATGTCATTGTTGGAAAGTTTTTAATGGAAATCAGGCTACATGGGAAAACAAAATATATTTTACGTTTATGACCTTGCGAAAGTTGATATAAAGCTCACTGTACACACTTGTATCTAGCTATATTGACTCACTAACCCTAACCCCAGGCCCTTTTTGCTAGCAACCGTCCTCAATCCTTCAAAATCATCATTTTGTAATAAGACATTCAGCCTCAATCCTCAAAAATCCTCCACACTTGAAACAACATTGTGCCTCAATCCTTAAAAATCCTCATTTAAAAAAAAGACCATTCATCCTCAATCCTCAATGAGGATTCTGGAGGATTGAAAAAATTAAATTCTCCAAAATCCTCATTTTTTGAAAACCCCGATCAGCCTCAATCCTCAAAAATCCTCCACACTTGAAACAACATTGTGCCTCAATCCTCAAAAATCCTCATTTTTTTTAAAGACCATTCATCCTCAATCCTCAAAAATTCTTTAAAACTGCAATGAGGATTCTGGAGGATTGAAAAAATTCAATTCTCCAAAATCCTCATTTTTTGAAAACCCCGATCAGCCTTAGTCCTCAAAAATCCTCCACACTTAAAATAACATTGTGCCTCAATCCTCCAGAATCCTCATTTAAAAAAAAATACCATTCATCCTCAATCCTCCAAAACTGCAATGAGGATTTTGGAGGATTGAGGAGCGTTAGGGCTAATGTAGTGGTATTATTGTGTGGACCTTTAGGAGCAAGCTAAACAGCTACTTCTGAGATATGAATTTTGGTGTTTTATTTTTTTAACAGGCACCCGGATACCCGTGTTAAATTATCGGGTAGCAAGTTCCCAAACTGCCCCGTGAATACACATCCCTAGGCATATTCAGGACAAAGTCTTGGCGGTCAACATTCTTGAATGTTTATTTTTGTACAGTGAGAAGGCTGTATTGGCAGTGACCCTGAATAACGACAAGGAGCTGGTCTTGGCCCACTCTGCCTTCTTTGATTACCCTAATGTGCCTGACGTTGACCCCGCCCAATGGCAGGAGTGGCTCAACGCATACTTTGACTGCCAAAATTGCACGGTGAGTATCGACTCTACAACAACACAGCTAATTAGGTACAGATTCGTGCCTCAGTAAACTAAAAAATATGTTTTGGCAAATATTTGTACTGACAAAGAAAGTTTACTGCATGGCGTTACTGTGTGATGGGGATTTCTCGCAGGAGCCACATAATAAAAAAGATCCATAGAAAGTGCTAGTATCTAGTCAAACAACATATAACCTGTGATGACCTGTGATGACCTGTGGCTGTCAAGTTAAAGGGACAGTATACCTTTTGCAACCATCTAATTATTGTTTGAAAGCTTACTTGATGTAAAGATATTAATGACTTTAAACACCCTGGGAAATTGTTTCTTTTGGCATGCTGTCATTTTGAAAAAAAAAAAATTAAATAGGCTAAAAATGCATCTCAGTCACGCACTTTTGGAAATTTCCATTTAGTAGTTCGTTCAAAATTGAAATCTTTGAATATGATTTTCTCAGAATTTACAGCATTTACAGAGCTGAAACTTTGTCCGGTTAGTTGTCAAGCATCGTTCTTTAGATAACTTTTGCTGCTTCAAACGATAAAAATGCACAACTGAAAAATGGTACATTATAACTTAATAATTTAAACATTTTTGTGAATTACTTTGTGGCCAGTCGTTTGTTGGGAAGGAGAACTTTGGTGGTAAATAAAACAGTTTGTACGCTGTGTGGAAAAGTTCTATGCATAGAACTTGAAAATATTGAAAGATATCATTTACTTTTAATATCAGAAACATTTCTTTCAAAGAGTTGTATAAAAGTTGGATATTAAAGGAGGAAATCAAAGTTAATCATTCCAGTACTTATTACCTCCGCCCATCTCTGATGGCAGAGTTTTATTCGTATTCACCCTGTCTGTTTGTCTGTTGGTCGGGCGGGCTGTCTATTAGCAGGATTACGGAAAACTTACTTGAGGGATTTTAACAAAACTTGGTGGGTTGATAGCTTATGGGGCAAGGATGATTCCATTAAATTTTGTAATTGATCTGGATCCAGATGAGGTATCTGGGTCATTCCAGGTCAAATCAGCTAATAAGTTAAACCCCACCCCCTTCAAATTAGTTATTTTGTATTATAGGGTTATTTTGGGTAAAAAAACCCAGCGGTTTTTGTGCTACCGTCTGCTATTTTTTAATGACTTTGGCCAAAATGGGTTTGGCCACCAATATTCAAAGGTCCATACCTCACTCTGTTGACCAAATCTGATTTTGATTTTAGTAGAAAAATCAGTCATCAGAAAATCATCAGTCCGGATCCCCTACTGATTTGAAAATCACAGGTGTGTGGAAAGAGGCACCTATGGATATTTCTAGGCAACTTTTCAAGGCGTGTGATTCTGTGGACCAAGCTGTGACTAAACAATATGGTATTTTTGTATTTGATTGATAGTAAATCCATTTTCTCTTCACTGAAACTTTGTTTTCACAAATTATACTATACATGCTATAATTATACAGTAAATGTATGCCGAGGTGCAGGGTTCTAGCTAGGACCTTTTTAGTGCCTGGTAAATTATCAGATTGCGAAGCGTTGCGAGCGCAGCGAACGGAGCTCTCGCTTCTCACGGCCGGGGGTCCAGTTCATTTTTGCATGTTTCTGTGAAAGTCTAGCTAAGTTAATAAAGTAAATTACTACATGAACATGAGTAATGTGACTTTGTATCTCCTCTCTTTCGTTTGTGCCCATAATTTGATTTATAAAAAACAACAAATTGAAACAAATTAAAAAAAAAAAATTAAAAAAATTGTGCCGGGCGGCACAGCCAATTTGAACCCAAGAGCCGGGCGAAAATTTGCCGTGCCGGGCGGTACCGCCCGGCGCCGCCCATCGTGGTTAGAACCCTGCCGAGGTGTACGGTACAGTGGGATTTAGGCATCCATTATTCACACTTCTCAAGTAGCTTTTAGGCGTGCGATCGCACACCTCAAATCAGAAGGACTGCATCATAAATGTAATTTTGGCAGTTTTTTTTTTATGTCCGAGCGATTTGACTCACAATAACCTTCATTACTTTACTTTGACCTTGAATTTGACCTTTTGGATCACATGACCATTGTTAAAATTATACCCCAACATGTTTTTTACAAAATATAACTGAATTGGAGGTATATTATTTTTTATTTGCTTCCTTACTCAGGTCAAAGTTGGCAAAATGGGATTTTACTATGTATACATGGTATATTGATGCAAATAGTGTACATGTATGTGACCCGCTCCATCGTAATCAGGAATAAGTCGCTGGGGCCGTTTTACGCAATCGGCCGTTGAAGTGAACGCATGGGTGAAAATCGTGACCAAGTCGTTTTTCTGAACATTGTATTTTTAGAAAGTGTACAGTGTAGTTATCACAGATTATTGTCATTAATGTCTTGTATGTAAAAACGATCAATAAAGATGAAAATGAAGAGGATTTGTGTGCGCTGTCCGTATGATTTTGATTAATTTTGTTTATTTCAAAGCTGTTTTCTCGGAATGTGGATTCGGCAAATAAATATACACCTGTCATCTTCATCAGACCATAACTCATTATACATAAGAAGATACACACTTGTGATGGGTATCATTAGAAAGCTTATGAAATTCTCTTTCTCACCATGTGCATATCTCAAAAAGTCATTTCGAGACTTATTCCTGATTTCAATGGACCGGGTCACATATTGTTTGTAAATGTCATTTGAATACATCAATATCCAACTCTTATACAATATACAACTCTTGGAAAGTGAATGACATCTCTTTCAATATGTTCTATGTATATTGACAGCCACACCCATCTTGGCCAGAAATGGCAACAAATAGGAGGCGGTAGCAGAAATAACCCTTTAAAACAAATATGAACTAATTTGAAGGGGGTGGGCTGTATTAAAATGTTCAATTTGTTTGGGTGTTTTTAACACGGAATTACCCATCTTAGGAGATAGGAAGTTTTTGCGGTTGAGGCTGAGGTCTGCACTGTACTGAGTGCCCCTTTTCATAAGCCGTGTTCGCACTGGACTTTTTTTTGGGAAGGTTTTACTGAGACGATGGTAAAAAAAAAATGGTCAAATGTTACCACTGTTCGCACTTGGACTTTCGACTCGGGAAAATTTTACCGAGACCGTGGGAGAAGTAGCCAAGCTGTCATTATAATGACTCGTGAGGGCGCTTTGCGTGACCTTTTTGCATTGACCCCGGTGTACCCATTCGCGACCGCGCGACCGCGTTTTTTCCCCCGATCAAATCATTGACGCCATGCCATCGTACGTACGGTATTGCATCAGTTGTCGTGCTTTCTTTCGTCGTAACTCGTAAGACACGTTGACGTTCTTTATTATCATTTTGAAATGATGCACTGGTAGCACCAATCAAACTTCCGACTGTATCAATAATAATATCTGCCATAATATTGACCAAAGGAACCCCAACTCTACGTAATCTTCTTGCAAAACCTCGTGCGAATGTGATCACGATGCGATTTGCATGTATCAGCGTGCCCGCATGTAAACAATGCAAAGAGCGCATGCGCAGTGCTTTGTATAGCGTGACCTTGCACTGGAGGGCCGGGTGGACGTTTTCCTGGGACGTTTTTACCGAGTCGCGCTGTTCGCACTGGACTTATCGTCTAGGGAAAAGTGACCAGGGACGTTTTCCCGGGCAGCAGTTGGCCGGTAGAAGTACCCACTGGACTCGGGAGAAGTACCTGAGAGGAAAACGTCCTAGGCTGTCCGCACTGGACTTAAAATGGGAAAAGGACCCATCGTCTAGGTATGCTTTATCATTTTAAGTCCAGTGCGAACATGGCTTAATACATAACACATGTGTGACCTGCTCCCGGAAAAGGTGACATAAGTCGCGCTATGCATTTATGAGTAATATGGCCTGTTAAAGTGAATATGGAAAATATTGTTGTCAAAATTAGATTTTCATTTTTAGTCTTAAATGACATCTTTAATATCCAAAGTTTCAGAATGAATTAACAAAAAGCTGGAATTCGATAAATAAAGTGAAACAAAACCTTTTAAGAGTGCATGGTTCCAATGTATTGTCTTAGTTTTGTTGTGTTTCGAAGCCTGTTTTCTCAGTTGTGTATTTTGAATTCCATAGAACTATTAATATGCAAAAACGTCATATCACCATAACGGAAGGGGCTTTGGAGATGTACCAAATGAAAGCTTATATCCTGGACTTTTCAATCATGTACATAACTCTATTTTTAGTTTTTGCGACTTATGTCACCTTTTCCTGGAGCGGGTCACATTTATGCAAAGAAAGTCTATCAGTTGTCTACAGCGCAATTATAACTTTGTGTTTTTTTATTTGCAGCCGTTGAACACCTTGTTCATGCACTACTTTGCAGCCAAACAAGAGTTTTCACATGGAAGTGCCAGGGAAATCATTCGGTAATAACACCTTTTTTTTTTTTGGGGGGGGGGGGGGGGTGGGGGGGGGGGGGGCTGTTGCAGTTTCTATTATAGAAAAGTATCTAAATGTAAAACCGTTACGAAAAAAACCTTGTGGATTCTAACTCGCAGGACTCATTAAGAGGCAGGAATGTTTAAACTCGACTGAAGCATTTATCTGTATGTGATATTTTAGGCAATAAACAATTGCTCATTGTCGGTCAAAGGTATGAGCAAATTTCAAGAACCATAGTTAAAGGTAGGATACACCATTTGCAGATATCAAAATATTTTACTACCGAATTATTAAGAAATATCTTACTTATTTGAAAGTAAATATTGATTGTAGGCATCTAGCAAAATGATTGCGCTAGATATCCTGTAATTGTTACGCACAATTTTATTTTATTTAAAAAAAGTCACGCTCGCTGGATGGCGATCGCGAAAAAAACAAGAACAACATAAGAACAACTACCCGACACCGGTTAAAAACGAACGTCGTTTTTCTAGATTTCCTCAGTATTCATGATTGTAAAACTTCGGACAGGTCAGTTTACAATATTTACTATAAAATCAAACCCCCCAAATCCACCCTTTCATGATAATTCAAGCAATTTCCAATTGTGTATCCTACCTTTAACCATAGTTCAACTGACAAATGGTATACTCTACTTTTAAGTTGAACTGTTTCTTCCCACAATAATCACAATGGTGTATTTTTTGGCAGCACTGTCTTCAATGCAGTGCCAGACATCCACTTCCTATACCTTGTGGTGCCCAGTGGGATCTACCCAGAGCCCGCCCTGGCCGACATCTTCAAGCCGCTGGACAAGAAGTTTGGAGCCAAACCTCTGGAGAGCTACTCGGTCTTCGTTTGTCACAGGCACGACCATTGCCCGGTGCTGTTTGTGAGAAAGGCTAGGTGAGTTTTGAGATTGGAGATGTATGGAGGTATATTGTTGACCTGGGTCACGACCATTGCCCGGTGCTGTTTGTGAGAAAGGCTAGGTGAGTTTTGAGATTGGAGATGTATGGAGGTATATTGTTGACCTGGGTCACGACCATTGCCCGGTGCTGTTTGTGAGAAAGGCTAGGTGAGTTTTGAGATTGGAGATGTATGGAGGTCTATTGTTGACCTGGGTCACGACCATTGCCCGGTGCTGTTTGTGAGAAAGGCTAGGTGAGTTTTGAGATTGGAGATGTATGGAGGTCTATTGTTGACCTGGGTCACGACCATTGCCCTGTGCTGTTTGTGAGAAAGGCTAGTTGAGTTTTGAGATTGGAGATGTATGGAGGTATATTGTTGACCTGGGTCACGACCATTGCCCGGTGCTGTTTGTGAGAAAGGCTAGGTGAGTTTTGAGATTGGAGATGTATGGAGGTCTATTGTTGACCTGGGTCACGACCATTGCCCGGTGCTGTTTGTGAGAAAGGCTAGGTGAGTTTTGAGATTGGAGATGTATGGAGGTATATTGTTGACCTGGATCACGACCATTGCCCGGTGCTGTTTGTGAGAAAGGCTAGGTGAGTTTTGAGATTGGAGATGTATGGAGGTATATTGTTGACCTGGGTCACGACCATTGCCCTGTGCTGTTTGTGAGAAAGGCTAGGTGAGTTTTGAGATTGGAGATGTATGGAGGTATATTGTTGACCTGGGTCACGACCATTGCCCTGTGCTGTTTGTGAGAAAGGCTAGGTGAGTTTTGAGATTGGAGATGTATGGAGGTCTATTGTTGACCTGGGCCACGACCATTGCCCAGTGCTGTTTGTGAGAAAGGCTAGGTGAGTTTTGAGATTGGAGATGTATGGAGGTATATTGTTGACCTGGGTCACGACCATTGCCCTGTGCTGTTTGTGAGAAAGGCTAGGTGAGTTTTGAGATTGGAGATGTATGGAGGTATATTGTTGACCTGGGTCACGACCATTGCCTGGTGCTGTTTGTGAGAAAGGCTAGGTGAGTTTTGAGATTGGAGATGTATGGAGGTCTATTGTTGACCTGGGTCACGACCATTGCCCGGTGCTGTTTGTGAGAAAGGCTAGGTGAGTTTTGAGATTGGAGATGTATGGAGGTATATTGTTGACCTGGGTCACGACCATTGCCCTGTGCTGTTTGTGAGAAAGGCTAGTTGAGTTTTGAGATTGGAGATGTATGGAGGTATATTGTTGACCTGGGTCACGACCATTGCCCTGTGCTGTTTGTGAGAAAGGCTAGGTGAGTTTTGAGATTGGAGATGTATGGAGGTCTATTGTTGACCTGGGCCACGACCATTGCCCGGTGCTGTTTGTGAGAAAGGCTAGGTGAGTTTTGAGATTGGAGATGTATGGAGGTATATTGTTGACCTGGGCCACGACCATTGCGCTGTGCTGTTTGTGAGAAAGGCTAGGTGAGTTTTGAGATTGGAGATGTATGGAGGTCTATTGTTGACCTGGGCCACGACCATTGCCCGGTGCTGTTTGTGAGAAAGGCTAGGTGAGTTTTGAGATTGGAGATGTATGGAGGTCTATTGTTGACCTGGGTCACGACCATTGCCCAGTGCTGTTTGTGAGAAAGGCTAGGTGAGTTTTGAGATTGGAGATGTATGGAGGTATATTGTTGACCTGGGCCACGACCATTGCGCTGTGCTGTTTGTGAGAAAGGCTAGGTGAGTTTTGAGATTGGAGATGTATGGAGGTATATTGTTGACCTGGGTCACGACCATTGCCTGGTGCTGTTTGTGAGAAAAGCTAGGTGAGTTTTGAGATTAGAGATGTATGGAGGTATATTGTTGACCTGGGTCACGACCATTGCCCGGTGCTGTTTGTGAGAAAGGCTAGGTGAGTTTTGAGATTGGAGATGTATGGAGGTCTATTGTTGACCTGGGTCACGACCATTGCCTGGTGCTGTTTGTGAGAAAGGCTAGGTGAGTTTTGAGATTGGAGATGTATGGAGGTCTATTGTTGACCTGGGTCACGACCATTGCGCTGTGCTGTTTGTGAGAAAGGCTAGGTGAGTTTTGAGATTGGAGAAGTATGGAGGTCTATTGTTGACCTGGGTCGTGTTTTGGCATTCCTGAACCAAGAGCTGTTTCTGTCATCCTGATTTGCGACCGGAAACAGTATTAATTGTTCAACGCGTGAAAACGCACGACCGTCGAAGTACGGAACCGTCGAAGTACGCCACTTTAGGGGACTCCACTGTAGTTCAGATCAGGGATGTAGTCGAGTCCATCACAAGTCCCTGCAAGTCCATCACAAGTCCTTCAGTTCCAATTCAAATCACAAGCTATTCAAATGAGCTTTGACAAAAGCATTTCTTTGTCATTGTTCATCCAGTTAATTGTGACTGCCTTTATGAAGGGACTTGTGACTGGCTTCACGAAAGGATTTGTGAACGGACTTGCAGGGACTCGACTACAACCTTGGTTCAGATAACAAATTGTTTCTGTTGTTGCCTGTTGTAGAGTTGAGGATCACGATGACCTGACTCCCATCTTCAATCGTCAGAGTGACATGTTGAAGACGACATACGGTGATTACTTCCTGGCTGAGTTAATTGAATTTCAGGATGTGGATAACCATGCTATCATTGTGGAGGTACGTTATATACCAGACTCTAACCTCAAGGATATCACAGGCCTGCTGAATCCACAACAGGCAGGGATTCAGGGAGTCAGGTTGGCGTAGCGGGTCTTTCCTCGCCTTCCACCACTATGACCCGGGTTCGAATCCCGCCTGGGCCAATATGTGACCTGTCACCACAAAATGAGAGTAAAGTCAGAAATATTGAAAAATGAGGTATTGTTATTTTCAAATTATTGAGAAAGAGAGCTTTCCAATGGTACATAACACTTGGGGGTTTTGCGATAAATACTTTTTACAGCGCTCTAGAAAGTCATGGGTTTCACAAAACGTGTTTGTGAGAAAACTTACTTTAAACATCTTAAACAAAACAGGACAAGTGAGGTTCGGTTGAGCATAGCAACGGCTATGTTCTAATCATTATTTCTTTTTGAAATTTTTCACACATACAAGCTATTGTATAAACAACAAAATATCAAAATTTCGAAAACCTGGGATACTTACGAGGACCTAATTTGCATGATTAATTACCGTGTTAATTAGACCACTCTGGAATAATCCAAACAATAACTACGCAAAATCGCGTAGTTTAAGAGGTTTTCGATCACCTGATCTCACCCAAAAATTGTAATATGTGACTGGCTTTCCAAATTATGCAAAATCCTAAAATTGACAACCCCTTCATATTTTGACTTTGGATGGCCATATCTCCGAATCATATCGTGCGACTTTACTCTCATTTTGTGGTGTTTTTCTCCCCAGAATATTCTTTTTGGGTTTTCCTTCCACCTCTAAAACTGTAACTTCTTCACATTATCATCTCTCATCCTGTAATTGGCGCTATAGCGCTGTTGGGTGTTGAATGAAATAAATAAATCAAAGTGTATTTAGTCAAGTTCATTCCAAGTCTGTGCAATGTCGTCAGGCCCAATAGTCATGTATTGATGATGGGGAAAAGTGGGGGTCACCACTGCAGCTCGTATATGAATTGTACGTACACAAGCACTTTCCAAGCTCATTTTTTAACTTTGCACAGTAATCATCTGTCCCAGGCTTCTGACGTGTTATCTTCCACAACTGACGGGGGATGAAACTGCGCATTTCACTGTTTAACTTGTTTTCGAAAACTGACCGTATGTCGCAATTTTGCACGTGGAAGTACGTCGAGCGGTGAAAACCACTGAAAACTGAATTGTGATGCGGTAAACATTGTGTGACGTCCGCAATATATACGGGTTTTTCTTAAATCACAAACTATTCAAATGAACTTTGACAAAAGCATTTCCTGGTCATTGTTCATCCTTGTTACTTGTGACTGGCTTTATAAAAGAACTTGTGACTGGACTTGCAGGGATTCGACTACAACCCAAAGGCCATTGTTGTTTATAGTTTGTCCATAATTGTCCCCCCCCCCCCCCCCCCCCCCCCCGCCCTTCTCCAAAAACAAAAACAAATCTAAGACAAAACAGTCTTTGCAAAGTGATACAAAGATAAGGGGCTTATTAACGGAAATGGATTAACACAATTGGTCGTTTGGTTCTTTTGTTCTGCATATCAGAATTCAATCTTTAAATTCAGAAATTTGCTGAAACAAAAGATTTCCCTTGTAAAAGAAATTGATATACTTTGCGAAAGAGATAGTACGTGGTTTGCATCAGAACCAGCTACTGCTGCCCCCCCCCCCCCCCCCCCCATCCCCTCCCCTCCCTCAAGCGATGTCTGGAACCAATTTCAGAGTACTGTACAAATTAATTAGTAAGATCTCACACAATTATAAAGAAAGGTTATAAATGCCATATGGGGTTTTCAAAATAACAACTAGGCCATGTCAAAAACTAAAACAGATTTAAAAGCAGGAAACACCATTGGTAATTTCGTGAATTATCAGGAGTGGATTTGGGGGGTTGTTTAACTGACCTGTCCGAAGTTTTATATTCATGGATTCCTGGAAAAAAGCAAGAAAAACGGAGTTTGTTTTCAACTGGCATCGGGCAGTTGTTCTTGTTGTTCTTGTTTGTTTCGCGATCGCCATCCGCCGATAGTAAATTTTTCTTAGATAATTACATTTTTCTAAACTATTACAGGATACCAACCGCAATCACCTGGGTACCCATGACTTACTTCAGGGTATTCGGTTCCCGTACTACCCATAAGTGTACACCTTAACCCTAACCCTCCAGGGTATTTTGGCTAGAAACCCTGCCAGACGCAACAGATTGCATACTTTGTCACATTGACTTGTGTGCAGAGTCCAGCAAGGTCAAGCAGTTACCACAGATGCACTGTGCTGGATCTGGCAGGGTTAGGGTTATAGGGTAAGTTCAGACGGTGGCGTAAGTTAATCTAATCCAAAAATACTAAGTTAATCTGTCCGTTGGAACGCTCTAATCCACCCGCGCGGCGTAAGTTACGCGACCAAAATGGCGTAACTTACGCTTCCCAAAAGTGGCCGATTAGATTAAGTTGAGCGAAAGATAACGATCTCCCCCCGCTGCGATGAGCCGTGAAGTGCCGTTGGAACGCAACTGACCTGCCACTTCCGGTGGTAGTTTATTCACATTGACCTTTTTCGTAACAGCCTACAGGCCGTGCTCATTAGCCGGGCACGCGCACGGACAAGGCGATATATTTGTGAACCCTTCGCAATGATGGCCACCGCGCCGAGAATACATCCGATTGCCCGTTGCCTTCGTTTGACAAACTGCCCAAAACGCCAACGGGTAGCGTGGTCTTGTTGACGCAATCGGTTGTTTTTCAGTCTTCTGAGCCTCTCCAGCACACGATTCATTATTCAACTCTCCGGCCTCGGAATCCGACGGTCGTTCTCTTTTATCCCGAATACAGGCAAGCAAAAACAAGAGAAAAACTTTAGCATTGATCATCATCGGCGCCATTTTGATAACGCATGGCCTGTCGCACGTGCAATTACATGAACATGTACATGTATGTGTGTGTACATTGTACATGTACACGGTTTATTTACCGGACCGTTTTACAAACCCTAGCTTAGGCCAGTCGGTCACTGCGCTCCATTATCATAGCCAAACTGCATAAACAAAGCCGATATTGCGAAGAGGCTGGAGTTTGGAAAACGACAGTACGCTTGCGCTCTAATGTATACTGTATATACTGTATGTACATGTACATACAACACTGCCCTTGTTTCCCGCGCGCGCGCTTTAACCGGAAGGCTGAGAAAGTGGTGTTTGCGTTGCGTAACCACGATGGCGTAACTTGACCAACTTTTCTGCCTGGGGAATGGCGTAACTTTCTGGTTTGAACGCAAGCATGTTTTGGATTAAAAACGGAATAACTTAGTATTTTTGGATTAGATTAACTTACGCCACCGTCTGAACATGCCCATAGTCTTTGTTGTTTAACCTTAACCCTCCAGGGTATTTTGGGCAGACAAATCCTACCCCAGCACACATTCTGGCCCATATCTCAAAATCAGATCATTTTGCTTGATCGCATCACATATATACTTGCTCTTTTTTGTTTGTTCGCAGAGTGAAGGATCTGCCGTGGGATTCATGAGCATTTCCAGGAACGTCAACCTCCATCTGCTCTGCAGCTGTTTTGAGTTGGGCCCCTTCCATGGTCTCCGCAAGCCCCACCCTGAGGATGTTCTTGTGCCTTCTACCCCACCCCCTAAAGGTGAGTGACAGGGGTCAGATTTCATGGCACTGCAGGACCAGCAGAAAAGTTGTGCTTACTATAGAAGCAAATTGTGACAAGCTCTGCCAAAATGAGATTGATGTCGCGCAATACACTTTAGTGTTTGGGGCGGTTTAATGTCACTGGTAAATATTCTTTCAAATCTTGTTGTTTTGTATTAAGGTTTTTGGTTTCTGTGATATCAATGTATAATCTTGATATTTTGAGCACTTTTGCTGCTTAGGGTAGGATACACCATTGGTAATTGCTTGAATTATCATGAATGAGTAGATTTGGGGGGTTGTATTTTATAGAAGTTTTACAATAATAGATGCCGAGAAAAGTACGAAAAACAGCGTTTGTTTTCAACCGGCGTTGAGCAGTTATTCTTATGTTATTATTTTTTTCACGATCGCCGTCCGGCAATTGCGATTTTTTATATATAAAATTATATAAAAAATAAGTAAGATGTTTCCTAATAATTTGGTAGTAACATTTGTTCATGTCTGCAAATGGTGTATCCTATCTTTAAACGATAAAAATGTACAACTGACAACTGGTCATTTATCCCTTTAAACTTGTAGACTCTTTACATCAGTTTTATACCGAGTTACATCATGTACATGTACCGGTACATTGTATACGTACATGCGCGTGCCGCAAACATACATGGCCTAGCCGCTCCGCGCGTGCTGCATGCGCGTGCTAGTGGTTGCTAGGCAAATCGCGCGTGCGCATTGCGCAGGCACGCAGAAGCAACACAGAATTTTGGCGAACAGTGTGTACGTATACAAACGTATGTACGTATACAAACTCGATATACAACTGATAAAAAAGTCTACAAGCTTAACGTTGCTTTTCAGTATATGTGACCGTCCACGACAAAAGGGCTGCAAAGTCGCCAGAGCTTATTTTGAGAAAAGGACGATTGAAATATGTGAAAAACAATTTTTCATATTCAGTGTTACTTGTTGTACATGCAGCTAACCATAAATACCAACTATGTCTTGTAATACCTAATTTTAAAGCTTATTTCTTGTGGATTTCATTTCTCTAAATATCTTAAAATGTCAAGATGCATACTTTACAGCCCTTTCGTCGTGGACAGTCACGTATATTTTTTGTTAACATTAGCTAGCGTAGCATATGGAATTCCTGAACCTGTCGGACAAATAAATAAGCACGTAAAGAGTATATATGTGGGTGTAAAAATTAGCTTCGACAACGATGTAAAACATGACAAAAATTATGTTAAAGTTTTGAATCTATTACTACGAGATCTCACATCCTGGACGTTAGTTGTAGTGCATTGAAGACGTTGTCCAACCTCGGCTAGTACTAACATAAAATACTAATCTGTTTTGTCATCAGAGGAGCAGCCAGTCGTGATGGAGGATCAGGAAGGAAGTCGGAATGATGTGGACAAACCCGGCTCTAGATCCAGTTCCATCTCGAATAAAGGTAAAAGTGTTGTTGATGTCCCCTAACGTGGCATGGCCCCCCTAACGTGGCATGGCCCCCCTAACGTGGCATGGCCCCCCTAACGTGGCATGGCCCCCCTAACGTGGCATGGCCCCTACCGTAGCATGGCCCCCACCGTAGCATGGCCCCTGACGCGGAGCAGCCTCTGACGCGGAGCAGCCTCTGACGCGGCGCAGACCCTGACGCGGCACAGACCCTTTATGCCTCGCAGCCCCTGACGCTGTGCCGCCCTTTATGCGGCGCGGTCCGTGATGTCGTGCAGGCCCTAACGCGGCGCAGCCCCTGAATTAAAGGACCCCTTAATGTGGCATGACCTCTAACGTGGTGTACCCCCATTACTGTGTGAATTGTCTATTTTGCACCAGGTGACGGGACCATCATACCAACCTCATCCACTGCAGCGAGACCAGCTAGTGGCAGCAAGGCAACACCTGCTGCCAGCACCTTGCCTCCCCAGAGTACGCCAGCACAACCACCCAAGCCAGGAACAAGTGGTCAGTATCTCCAAATTCCTACATTTTTAAGAATGTTTTAAATTTTATTTCATTAAGGATCGCAAGGTCTGCAGTTTGAGTCAGCTTTCACTCACCCAGCCAACCACATAATATTTTCTTATTTACCATTGGTAATTGCTTGAATTATCTTGAATGGGTGGATTTGGGGGGGTTGCATTTTATAGTAAATATCGTTTAACTGACCTTTCCGAAGTTTTACAGTCATGGATGCTGAGAAAAGCAAGAAAAACGGCGTTTGTTTTTAACCGGAGCCAGGCACTAGTTCTTATGCTGTTCTTGTTTTGTTTTTTAACAAATTTAGTTTTTTGGAACAATTACAGGATATCTAGCGCAATCCTTTTGCTGGATGCCTACAATCATTATTTACTTTAAAGCAAGTAAGATGTTTCTTAATAATTCGGTAGTAATTTTTGTTGATGTCTGCAAATGGTGTATCCTACCTTTAAAGACAAATTAAGTTACTTTTGTAATTTACATTATAAACTTTGAGAAAGGCTTGAATTTCGCTGTCTAATTGTTTGTATCAAAGTTAACTTATGGTGGTTTTTTTAAGATAATGTTTTTTTCAAAGATTATGTTATTGTGTATTTTTTGTTTTTAGTCAGCGGGGTTGAGTCAACTGATGTAAAAGTTCACACAAAGTTGAGTGACGCACACATGGCAAGGTATTGTGTGACTTAATTTTTGTGTTATTAATTATTGTCAAACTCTCACTTCAAATGCATCTCTTGCATATTCAAACACATCAACTTTAATGCATTTGTTATGTTAAAGGCACAGAGGAACATTACAGTGTGTTTCGTTTTGGAAATATTTGTTATGATTAAATGTGAGATTTCCTTGCTCAAAGTGAAGATAGGGCTGATACCAAATTCCCCTGTGAAGTTGTTCAGCCTGGAATGGTATCACATAAAGGTAGTATAAACATTAAACAAACAAATACTGAATTATTATGAAATACAGTACCTTAGGCCTAGGCTATACGCCGTGCTACTGCCGTGCCGAACTTGATTTAAATGAGTGCAGCAATAGCACGGCAATAGCACGGCGATGCACTAAACGCCGTTCTTAATTGGCGCCATGCAGTGCTACTGCCGTTCCGAACACCGATAGTGCGGCAGACCCTGTCGAGCTAAAGGACTTTGCCGCGCCAAATTATTTGCCGAGCCGAATTGGTTCTAAACCCCTTGCTATTGCCGCGCCGAACTTAAAAAAATCAAATTATTTAAGTTCGGCACGAGAGTAGCACGGCGTATAGCCTAGGCCTAATTGAATGTAAGGGAATAACAGTCTCAAGCAATCTGTGAAATTTATCACGGCACTTGATGTGATGTGGTTTTCAAGAAAAGTGGAATTTTGTATCAATTTTAAACCATTTTCAAACACCGCCCAAAATTTATTGAATTTGTCGGAAGGAAGTCAAGGAACCAGACTGCCAGCTTCTATGAACACAAACCTTTAAACAAGTCAGTCACAATATTTACTATATAACCTAACAATTTTCGAAAATTACAGCAAATGGTGTTTACTACATATAATAAGAAAGTGTTCACATGACCAATTTTGTTTTTTTAGCAACGGGACTTAATTAGGAAAATGTGTAAACATTTTCTTTGTTTTCTCAATATGTATTAGTATCCACCGAGCTAAAACTGAGTTTTTATGACAAACATAAAATGATCGTATTGTCATACCTTTTTAGGATTTATCCTGTCAGATTACAGTGCTTGGTACGTACTACAGAGTGCAGCAAATAGGGGTCAGTCATGTAGGACTTAAAGGGACAATAGGTCATCGGTTGTGCATTTTTATCGTTTGAAGCAGCAAAAGTGCTTAAAATATAAAGAACGAAGCTTGACAAACAACCTGATAAAGTTTTTACTTCTGTGAATGCTGCAAATTCTAAGATTTCAATTTCAATGAGCTGAGTCACGATTTGAATTGCGACCACATTCTGCATTATGGGTGCATTCTCAGCCAGTGGGTTGTACCTCTGCGTCTGTCATGCACTGAACAGACCAATAGTAGCGACAATGCGCCGCCGCGCATCGTTTGAACACTCGTGCGCATTATTTGCGGAAATTTTCAAATGTACGTCTCTGAGACGCACATTTGGAAATGACATTCTTTTGTTATTTTTTTCAAAATGACAGCATGCCAGACGGAATAGTTTCACAGGGTGTTTAGAATCATTAATATCTTTACAACAAATAAGCTTTTCAACAGTATTTTGTTTGGTTACTTTTTGGATAGCTGCAAAAGGAATATTGCCTCTTTTCAGTTTAACCAGTTCACGCAGGGATTATTTTCACATCACCGCGCGAGATTATTTTTAACGAAACTCAATCTGAGGCGGGTTCAAGCCGATGGTATCGGGAAGCACACCAACGCATTTCCGACCTTGCTCGCTGCTGACGGACATTTTCGGCCTTGCTTGTGGCATTTATATACCTCATCCGGCGTGAACTGGTTATTGACGAATCATGTAATGCCTTGTCATCCCAAGTGACGGTGCATTACAAGTTTCATTGCAACAAAACCACCTTCTGTTTCTGGAAACGCCTTGCTCGTGACGTGTTTATGCGTCACCCGTTTTGAATCTGGGAAAAACTTTGCGAATATATACATCCTCCGGCGCGAACTGGTTAAATTTACGGAGAATTCAGTGGATGTACACTTCTGGTGGGGTCTGCACTCTGCTGCGTCAAGCCAATTTTAATAACTTTTGGACAGAGCTGTAAAGAATGCAAGTCTTACCTTTATGAATACACTTTAAAATATAAATAGGAAATATAAATTTGTCTTCTACAGTGTTGCTTCATTAATGAGTGATCAGGACGATGTGAAATCTGTCAAATCTACAGGATCAAAGGTAAAACCACTCAGTGATCTATATCTTGCCCCTTTTGTTTCCTGTTTCCTGTTTATCATAAATGCAGCTTGAGAAAATAAAACTAACAGCAATGTACATGTATGTGAACTCAGAGATGCCACTTTTCCAGTTTTAGCCGGAATTCCGGTTTTAAAGAATTCGGTTTGTTTTTCATCCGGCGTTAATTGAAAAACAAAACAAAAACAACGAAAAAATATTTATTGGTTTTCTCAGCCTGGAAATCAAGTCTATCATTTCAGTTATCGGTGGTTCGCGATCGCAGTGATACATGTGAATACAAAAAAAAACACCGGGTACAAACCATGTTTTTGTTGCGGGCATCGCGTTGTTCATGTACACCGACAGTGTTGTGGAATCGTGCATGTTTCGTGTCGAATATCGTTGGAAATTGGGGTATGCAAATAGGAATATGGAAACATTCAAAGTGATTGAACTAACCGACAGCTTAAAGGCCATAGAAGCAAAAATACAAAATAAATGGAACTGGGCTTGGCTACAAAAGAAAGAAAGATGACAGATTTGTAGATCACTCCCCACAAGTTATAAAGAATGATGATCTGCTTGGTACGCGCTCCGCTCGGTACGCGCTCCGCTCGGTACGCGCGCCGCTCGGTACGCGCGCCGCTCGGTACGCGCTCCGCTCGGTACGCGCTCCGCTCGGTACACGCTCCTGTTGGTGAAAGCAGACCCTGTGGCATCTCTGGTGAACTGTATAGTGACATTGTCTCATTTTAGATGTTGGCCCTTTACCTACATGTATTTTCGCCTTAGATTCAGTGTCGTTCTGAGATATTTGTTTACCTGAGTCAGGGATTTTTTTTCTTCAGAGGAATTCCTCATTCCTTGTGAGTATACAGTGTAAATACACCTCGGTGAAGGGCCAAAATCTAACATTATTTTACTTCTCCCGATGCAAATTCCATCTTATGGAACACTGCCTCATTCAGAATTCTAAAATAGCTTCTAGGTCACTCAATACATTTCAGAATTGATTGATTGATTGATTTATTTATTTATTTCTTCCATTTCTTTACCCAGGGTGTGCCCAAACAGTTTAAAACTGGTTTTTATTGGGGCCTGCATACATCATTAAATAAAATAACAGTACATATAAATACAATTTACAGACATACAAAGATATTTACAGGAATACAAAACATTGATACTAATTCTGATTTACGAGATAGGCAAAAACCGGGGGGGTGGGGGGGGGAGGGGAAGAAGAAAAGGGTAAATTCCTATCCGGCAACGGCTAAATGCCAACGGCTAACATCGGTTGTTGAGGTAAACAAAAAAGACCTTACACTAGAGTAATGAAGGAAATGTCTTTATAGTTGTAAAAGGACGACCGTCTTTTATTTCTGCGGTGTTCATTTAGATGTTTGAAGATGTTTGCTTTCTATTTTTCTTATAATTTCTCAGTTTGTTACTTGTTTTGTTCTGGCAGAATTCTGCGTCCGTGCATTCAGCCCAAGAGAACGCCGATGTGGCCTCGTCCCGGCCTGAGTTGAGCCCCACACCAGAGCCTGCCCTCCCCACCCCCAGGTTTGACCCAGTGTATCACGGGGAGTCTAACTGTTTTATCATACAGCTGTTCTGCATTGATGAAAAATATGAAATGAGGTCAGTAACACTGAAGACAAGAAATTGCAACTCCCTATCCCAAGCACGAAGGAGGTTCAATGGATTGCCCAGACCTTCCTGCCAAGAGACGGGACCCGCTGACCCCTTCAGTGTAGCGCGCGTGCGGCCTCGGACATCTAAGGGCATCACAGACCTGTTATTTTTGTAGCAGTCGCAGTTTTGTATAAGAGTGTGTGTTATTTCTACGGTTCTCATATTTTTTGTCCTGTGAAGTTTATAGGTAAAAAAAGGGACAAAAACACTCATATGGAAGGCTAAATTGAATGAGGCCAAGTGCGTATTTTATCCAGTTTTGTTTATTGCAATGAGTTTCATAAAATGATAGCACTAAATAAAATCTTTACAACAAAAATAGCAAAATGTACTTGAGTACATTATATCTGCAGTGCTCCGTGGCTGAAAATAACCTAGTATGAGGGGCAACATCCTGATTATGGATGTACATCGAACTTCACGTACAAGTCTGGTAATCATTTTCTTTAGTTATTTTAAAGGGAAACTCCACCCATAGTTTATAATTGCATAATGTTAAAGAGTGTCAATTGCCATTGTGACTTGATTTTTATTTCATTTTTATCGGTTTTGATAATCATACAAAACAGAGATTTTCTCGCACTGCGCTTACCGTCATGCGAGCCGCCATTTTGTTTTGGTTTATCGGTACATCCGCGATATTGTGACGTAGTGTCTGCACCATCAGAACACGAAGCCCGATCGATAGCGGCTCTGCAGGCGCAAGGAATACAAGTGAACCCTTTTGTGTACGGTATAGTGTATACACAATGTGTACTGTACATGTGAAAGTGGGCTCAAAATCATACGGAGGACCTGATGCCATAATTACTAGCTCACAGATTTTCTATTCTTCTCAGAAAATACAAAAATAAACGATAGCTTGTGGCGCGTCAAGTCGAAATTCTGCACAAAAATGCAATACATGTACTCGCAATAGTCGGGCGCCGTACAACATACGTCTGCATAATGTAGTTGGCCGCGTCAAGGTGGGATACCAGTGCGAACAACAGGCAATAAAGCGACGTGCATTGAGGTGCAGACACTACGTCATAATTTCCCGGGCGAGGCGGGAAATTTGAACAATATGGCCGCGCCCTTGTACTCCTGAATGGCAAGAAATCGTGAATATAATAAGCGTGTGTGTTGTTCTCGATAACAAATCAAAACAAATTCTCTGCATAGTCAGTATGTTACTATATATTCTTTTAGACTAGGTAAAATATATTTTTGAGCCTGGGATTTCCCTTTAATACAGAGCGAGATTTCTTGAAGTTTGTTTTGTCTATTTTCCATTTGTATTGTTTTTTGTGTTGTTTTGTTTTTTGTTTTTTTGTTAATGGGTTAATGGGGTTCCAGACAGAGTTGGTCAGGAGCCCAAAATGCGTTTAGTTCGAAACAAGAACCAAAAAAATAAATGGGATTCATAAAGAACAATTTTTTTCAAAGAATTGTATTTGTTTGTCACATTATTTTCTCCACAGAATAAAAACCCAAACTAACAGTACTTTACGAGCACAATTTTGTTTGTCTGTGTAGATCTTTGGATTTTCTACCGATGGCGTTTTCCCTGTTTCCTGACAAGGATTTCTGCATACTCACCATGCCCCACCTGGTGCCCGAGTTCCCTCTTCTTCAGAGTTTTGTTGTAAGTGCCATTCGAAGAAAACAGAGAACAAAATTCATTTCAGTCTTAGAAACATTTGTTCAAACAGTTTGGAAATTCAAACGGTACAAGAGTCACTGTGCCCGTTACCGCATCAACCCCGTGCAATTGTACTTGTGGTTTGCGGTTCAACGCACAGTCTGTAATATGAAGACCCATCAGCAGATTACCAGGATTGTTCTTCATTTACTCACAGACAATAGTTTTAACAAAATCACGGGATACGCGTACACTGTAGCACAAAACGCGGGCACGCTGTTCGAGACACATAAAATAATTTTCCCAAGCCAGATATAAAAAAAAAATTTGGGTTCGAATTGATTCTGGTTAGTTTGGTTCGGTTTGAGTCAGTTTTTTCCTGAATTTCTCGGGTCGCGTCGGGTCAAGTCAGTTCAGATAGGTTTTGGTTCAGATTCGGTTTATATTTATACTTAGCCGGCCGGCGATCGTGAATTTTTGTTTATACAATCCATAAAAATTCGTAACAATTACAGGATATCTAGCGCAATCATTTTGCTGGATGCCTGCAATCGTTATTTACTTTCAAATAAGTAAGATATTTCTTAATAATTCTGTAGTAAACATTTTCAATTTCTGCAAATGGTGTCTCCTACCTTTAATATTATATAGATGTTTTAGGTTGTTCTGGCTTTAATAGTCAACTTACCGAATGCACATTAATTATAGTGTGTAATGGCTAGGAAAAAAATTGAAGATATTGAGCTCTATCTGTTCATCATTTATAAACCATGAAAATTTATGAAAATGAATACCCAGAACTGATCAATATAAAAAACCTGACAATTGTTTTCCCGTACCAGCGTGTGACCCCAAAGTGCCCCAGCATCCTGCCCCAGGAGCTCTACGTCTTCAATCGCTCTGGCTTGCTTCAGTCCTTCACGGTCCGACCGGCCTGCACCAGCGATGAGCAAGGGGTGGAGGAGCTGACCCAACAAATTGGCAACAGGGAAGGCTTAATGGCTGACCTCAGGCAGTACAACAGTGCCAGGAGAGATCCTGTAAGCAGAGACCGATTTCACAAAACTTGTCTTTACTTGCAACTCATCTTTAAGACGAGTGCCCGCACTAAGATCTATCTTGGCTAAGACGTGACCTAAGATCGATTTCACTAAACGCGCAAACCAACTTTCCGCATATGCGCGTGCATAGAACACAAACTTTTTGCCAAAAAATTACTTTACGTAATAAATTTCAAACGTAAGGTAGTTCTTTACATACATTCTTTACATACAATAGAGTCGACTAGTTTGTGGCGTATAATTACATTTTTGTAAATAATTTATTTTTTATAATCTATACCCAAGTATCAGAAATCTGTTCAGAACTGTTTCTTCTTTGACACTATATTCAAGCCTAGGCCGACGTTTATCTTTATTGAGATTATAATGCAATGATTTACAGACTGATTTACAGACCAATTTAAGACGTTTTTCTGATTACCATCTTTTCTTTTAATTTTTCTTGTAGCCCTATACCTAGAGTGGCTTGTTTAGTGCAAATTATTGTTATTATTGTTATATCACTAAATGTACCAATAGAGAGACACCGTATTACCACAAATGAGCACTTAGGGAGACAAATTAGCGTACGTTTTTTAGGTAATAAGGAGACGGTGACATTTCAGTGTCTCCCTAAGTGTCTAGCTACCCTAGATATTTGGGAGTTATTTTTGCTCTATAACGACAGATTAGGGTCTAAATAGCATAAATCTCGCAAATTTAAGAAGAAAAGGGTTAGGGTAAACAAGTTAGGACTGTTTTAAGTTTGTGTACATCCCCATGGGATTGTCTCCCTGACTTCCAACTTGACTTCCTGACTTCCAACTTGACTCCCCGACTTCCAACCTGACTCCCCAACTTCCAACCTGACTCCCCGACTTCCAACCTGACTCCCGACTTCCAACCTGACTCCCCGACTTAAAACCTGACTCTCCGACTTCCAACCTGACTCTCCGACTTCCAACCTGACTCCCCGACTTCAAACCTGACTCCCCGACTTCCAACCTGACTCCCCGACTTCCAACCTGACTCCCCGACTTCAAACCTGACTTCCTGACTTCAAACCTGACTCCCCGACTTCAAACCTGACTCCCCGACTTCAAACCTGACTCCCCGACTTCCAACCTGACTCTCCAACTTCCAACCTGACTCCCCGACTTCAAACCTGACTCCCCGACTTCAAACCTGACTCCCTGACTTCCAACCTGACTCCCCGACTTCAAACCTGACTTCCCGACTTCAAACCTGACTCCCCGACTTCAAACCTGACTCCCCGACTTCAAACCTGACTCTCCGACTTCCAACCTGACTCTCCAACTTCCAACCTGACTCCCCGACTTCAAACCTGACTCCCCGACTTCAAACCTGACTCCCTGACTTCCAACCTGACTCCCCGACTTCAAACCTGACTTCCCGACTTCAAACCTGACTCCCCGACTTCAAACCTGACTCCCCGACTACAAACCTGACTCCCCGACTTCAAACCTGACTCCCCGACTTACAACCTGACTCCCGACTTCAAACCCGACCCCCGACTTCCAACCTGACTCCCCGACTTCAAACCTGACTCCCCGACTTCAAACCTGACTCCCCGACTTCCAACCTGACTCCCCGACTTCAAACCTGACTCCCCGACTTCCAACCTGACTCCCCGACTTCCAACCTGACTCCCCGACTTAAAACCTGACTCCCCGACTTCCAACCTGACTCTCCGACTTCCAACCTGACTCCCCGACTTCAAACCTGACTCCCCGACTTCAAACCTGACTCCCCGACTTCAAACCTGACTCCCCGACTTCAAACCTGACTCCCCGACTTCAAACCTGACTTCCCGACTTCAAACCTGACTCCCCGACTTCAAACCTGACTCTCCGACTTCCAACCTGACTCTCCGACTTCCAACCTGACTCCCCGACTTCAAACCTGACTCCCCGACTTCAAACCTGACTTCCCGACTTCAAACCTGACTCCCCGACTTCAAACCTGACTCCCCGACTACAAACCTGACTCCCCGACTTCAAACCTGACTCCCCGACTTACAACCTGACTCCCGACTTCAAACCCGACCCCCGACTTCCAACCTGACTCCCCGACTTCAAACCTGACTGACTTCAAACCTGACTCCCCGACTTCAAACCTGACTCCCCGACTTCAAACCTGACTCCCCGACTTCCAACCTGACTCCCCGACTTAAAACCTGACTCTCCGACTTCCAACCTGACTCTCCGACTTCCAACCTGACTCTCCGACTTCCAACCTGACTCCCCGACTTCAAACCTGACTCCCCGACTTCCAACCTGACTCCCCGACTTCCAACCTGACTCCCCGACTTCAAACCTGACTTCCTGACTTCAAACCTGACTCCCCGACTTCAAACCTGACTCCCCGACTTCAAACCTGACTCCCCGACTTCCAACCTGACTCTCCAACTTCCAACCTGACTCCCCGACTTCAAACCTGACTCCCTGACTTCCAACCTGACTCCCCGACTTCAAACCTGACTTCCCGACTTCAAACCTGACTCCCCGACTTCAAACCTGACTCCCCGACTTCAAACCTGACTCTCCGACTTCCAACCTGACTCTCCAACTTCCAACCTGACTCCCCGACTTCAAACCTGACTCCCCGACTTCAAACCTGACTCCCTGACTTCCAACCTGACTCCCCGACTTCAAACCTGACTTCCCGACTTCAAACCTGACTCCCCGACTTCAAACCTGACTCCCCGACTTCAAACCTGACTCCCCGACTACAAACCTGACTCCCCGACTTCAAACCTGACTCCCCGACTTACAACCTGACTCCCGACTTCAAACCCGACCCCCGACTTCCAACCTGACTCCCCGACTTCAAACCTGACTCCCCGACTTCAAACCTGACTCCCCGACTTCCAACCTGACTCCCCGACTTCAAACCTGACTCTCCGACTTCCAACCTGACTCTCCAACTTCCAACCTGACTCCCCGACTTCAAACCTGACTCCCCGACTTCAAACCTGACTCCCTGACTTCCAACCTGACTCCCCGACTTCAAACCTGACTTCCCGACTTCAAACCTGACTCCCCGACTTCAAACCTGACTCCCCGACTTCAAACCTGACTCCCCGACTACAAACCTGACTCCCCGACTTCAAACCTGACTCCCCGACTTACAACCTGACTCCCGACTTCAAACCCGACCCCCGACTTCCAACCTGACTCCCCGACTTCAAACCTGACTCCCCGACTTCAAACCTGACTCCCCGACTTCCAACCTGACTCCCCGACTTCAAACCTGACTCCCCGACTTCCAACCTGACTCCCCGACTTCCAACCTGACTCCCCGACTTCAAACCTGACTCCCCGACTTCAAACCTGACTTCCCGACTTCAAACCTGACTCCCCGACTTCAAACCTGACTCCCCGACTTAAAACCTGACTCCCCGACTTCCAACCTGACTCTCCGACTTCCAACCTGACTCCCCGACTTCAAACCTGACTCCCCGACTTCAAACCTGACTCCCCGACTTCAAACCTGACTCCCCGACTTCAAACCTGACTCCCCGACTTCAAACCTGACTTCCCGACTTCAAACCTGACTCCCCGACTTCAAACCTGACTCTCCGACTTCCAACCTGACTCTCCAACTTCCAACCTGACTCCCCGACTTCAAACCTGACTCCCCGACTTCAAACCTGACTTCCCGACTTCAAACCTGACTCCCCGACTTCAAACCTGACTCCCCGACTACAAACCTGACTCCCCGACTTCAAACCTGACTCCCCGACTTACAACCTGACTCCCGACTTCAAACCCGACCCCCGACTTCCAACCTGACTCCCCGACTTCAAACCTGACTGACTTCAAACCTGACTCCCCGACTTCAAACCTGACTCCCCGACTTCAAACCTGACTCCCCGACTTCAAACCTGACTCCCGACTTAATATGTATTTTATGATGATTTTATTTCTTCCCCACAAGGACGGCACCCCGATCCAAGCCTTCGTGGCCACTTGCCTGGACCAGATAGTGGGCGTGGCCATCACACGTGAGGAGGAGGACGTGGAATACCTGCGCTCCCACTACAACATTGAGGACTTTATCTACTTCAATCACCACCGACGGGACGAGCATGGGCACCTGCATCACCTGGCCCTTAATCCCATCTTCCAGCATCAGACCAAGCTCTTGATGAAGGAGGTGCTGCGGCAGGCCCACTACACCTGTCTCTACTATCCTGTCTACCCGGTGTATGCGCCCCAGGAGGTGAGAGTCTTGCTCAGCATAACAGGGTTTAGGGTTGTCGGCCAACATTTTCTGAACTACACAAAATTAAGAATGTCCATATTACGTATGGAACATATAAGACTGTGCCATGTGTTTATAAGTTGTTCATGCATGAAAACACAGGCCAATCAAGCAATCGGACCACAAATATGCAAAGTAGAGGCATGCACATTGGTGAAAAGGAAACGGCAGTTCCCGACAGACTTGAAAAGCTGTGAAAACTACAGTACTATGCTGTAGCCTACCCCGTCCCACCAGGAAGTAGACAGGGCAGAGAAGGCGAAGCAGATGAGGTGGTGAAGCCACTTCCGTGAAGCCGCCCACGCCAAGGGGTTAAACATACTCTATAAATATCTGGGAGAGTTGAAAGCTTCTGATTAGTCGAGACTCGATCACAAGGAGGGCCGTTGTTTGTAGTAACAGGCAGTCTTTCAAGAAGAAGCGAATAAATAACCCCTGAACCGGCTTTTATCAAGCATCATGTAAGCCAATGATTGGCCAAATAACAGTCCTACGGTAACTTGCAACCATACAGCAATCCGTGCACGTACGTGAATAAAGCATGCGTCAAATCTTGATACTGCCCGCGCTATTAATGTACACGGGCGTGTAGAACATTTTCCAAAACTAAGCGCATATGTGTCGTCTGTTAAAGGTAGGATACACCATTTGCACATATCGAAAATAATTACTACCGAATTATTAAGAAATATCTGAAAGTAAATAAAGATTCTAGGCATCCAGCAAAATGATTGCGCTAGATATCCTGTAATTACTCTGAAAAATATAATTTTATAAAGTCAAATTCGCGCTCGCTGTCAGAAATAACATAAGAATAACTGCAAGACGCCGGTTGAAAACAAACGCTGTTTTTCGTGCTTTTCTCGGCATCAATGACTGGAAAACTTCGGACAGCTCAGTAAAACGGTTTTTACTATAAAATACAACCCCCCAAATCTCGATTCATGATATTTCAAGCAATTACCTATGGTGTATCATACCTTTAATGTTAGCACGTTGGTATGTACAGGATAAATCACAGTGGTCATGCAGTTAGTCTGGTCTCAAAATACAGGTAATAATAACACGTATTGAAGAGACAGCGTACCGTGCATAAGCTAAAATATGGCCCCTGAACACGAACACAAAAGTCTGGAAATATTGCCGAAGGAGCATTTTAACTGTTTATTTTGTAAAAAAAAATTAAAATTTATTGAAGGGAATAACAGTGTGAGGACCCGGTCTTCACTGCTTGATAGCGTACCGGAATTGGGGATGGCCACTGTTAATGGACCAAGCCGAAGGCCATTCCCAACCCAGCCCGTTATCACGCAGTACATATTCATTTCTGTATTTGTGTGTTGCAGATACGAAGCAAGCATTCATTGGTCACCAGCTTGAACTTCATGGTACCAGTGAGAGCTAGGCGGCAGATTGAGTATCCAGTAGAGCATCTTGGGGGTAACGCCCCCTCAGAGAGAGTCCTCAAGGAACAGGTGATTCCTTCAAACCCTGTAAACTTAAGATTGGGTTTCCATTAAACAAAATTGAGTCAGGGAAGTGCCAGTTTTTGACATGGGATTTAGTCAGTTATAGACACACACACACAAGCAACTTTATCATGTTCGGACTATTAAACCATTTGGGCTCAACATCCAACAAGGGAATTATTAACCTTTTTAAATTGTTCTCCTATTGTCATCTGTCATCATGTTTTGCATAATGAATCACCAAATTTGCTCACATATCATAGAAGCTCGTCCAATGAGCGGATATTACATAGACTACTATCTTTGATCATATTATATGGAGAAAACAATGAGTTTGTTTAATATTAGGTTGTGAAAATCTATATTTACAAATTTGATATTTTTTTATTGGGAGGGGGGTGGGTATTATTTTGTGTTTGTGTAATTTTATAGATCAGAATTAATTTGTATTTATTTACTTTTATTTGTTTGCTTAATGCTCAGAGATACATTGGAAAATAGTTTTTATTTTTAACATCAGAATTTGTCTGCTTTTTTTCTCCCCAAAGGAAAAGTATGCCCTCAGCCACATGAATCGCAAGTTGACCCTTGAACCCAAGGTCACAATCAATGCTCGGATTGTTGTCATTGGGGCTTCAGACGTTGGGGTTGCTTTCCTGGAGACCCTCACTTTCTGGTAAATTTCGTTGTAAAATTCCCATGTATTCCATATTTCTTTTGTGGTTGAAGCAGTTTTCTCCTTATTGCATTTCTCAATTAAGTTTAAAAATCCTAAAGTGACTCTTTGTGGTTGATAAATAGGCCTGAGACCTAATGACTTCACGCTTTGTGTGCTTTCCTTTGAGCATGTCTGTCCCTACTTTGTCTTGCGTCCTGACTTTGCTCCCATAGGAAAGCGCATATGTAAACAAAGCCATGACGTCCTTACGTCTCAGGTCTATTGTTTTCTAGACCAAAATTACACTTGACTACATTCCACCACTTAATAAAAATATATTGCTGTCCCATTAAATTTGACACCGCATTCGTTGTTGTGACGTTTTTGGAGTTTGGAAGATTTGTTGACTGAATTTTTTCCTTTTTTTTGTAGCCTTGTGAAAACTTGCCGACCCTCATGTTTGCAAACCCAAATGCACAAGTACTCTATGCATTGACTGTAGATGGCAATTTTGGACCCCAATTTTGATGGTTACAGTTGGGGTAACATGACCCATTCGTGCAACAGTTAATGCAAAGTACAGTCAGTGCGACCATGGGGGAAGGATTCCTTTCTCCATGGTGCGACAGTTCCAGATCATGAACAGTTGCGGATCACTTCGATTTATATATTTCATTTGTGTATAACCTACTGTTTGGAAGATTTTTTCCCCCACCAATTTTAACATCTATCATTTCAGAAAAAGAAATTTGGAAAATTGCTTACATACACTGTACTTCTCACAATACTCTTTGGTGAAATTATTTAAACTAGATACCCCCATTCAGTGAAATTCACTGTTCTCCCATGGGGCCAAATGAGAGAAGACGATGTGAAGAATTTACAGTTTTAAAGATTGGAAGAAAACCCCAGAAGAATATTCTGAGGAAAACCTAGGGATTTAAATAGAGAGTGAAGAGCCCAATCCACATATTGGCCCAGGCAGGGTTCGAACCCTTCCCATAGCGGGAAGGTGAGGTAAGAACCGCTACGCCAACCTGACTCGATTATTCGCACTTCTTGGGAAGCTTTTAGGCATTTGATGGCCTGTACACATGACAGAATGTTGCAGAATAAAGTCGAACTGTTTTAACCCACAGCCCACACCTACGTTTCAACAACCTGGTTCTGATCTCACCCAATGGGCTACCAGGGGAGCTTTCCCCTGACCCCCTTAGGGCCAACTTCCTATCCACTAGCCACTGCTACTCACAGGATCGGCTGGCTCAGATATCCCTGCGTTCCTGGATCAATGTAGTCGCTGCTAAGATGGTCTCCATCAATAGGTAAGGGACATGCGTTTCTCCAGTATTACTGGAGTATTGCAACCATTGCTTTCAGAACCATCATACTACCATTGATTCACTGCAAGATTTCCTCTTGAATCATGTTTTCTATCTCTTGTAACACTTTGCAAACTTTTAATCGTTAAAAGACCACTGCAAAGTCGAGAACGATCATTACAGAAGTGCAAATTTGACGCGCTGTGTGTGTGGTAATATTACAAGCATCATATGTAACTAGCAGGATGCCGCGCTTTCCAGATTTTAGTACTTACATTTTAATACTAAATATGATTGAATAGATTAGAGGGGTAATGACAATTGTTTAGGAATTGCAGAGTAATTGTATAAGATCATTATGCCCTTTTTCATTCGTTAAATCATTTAGTTATAAAATCGAATAGGCCTTTGGAAAATAATTTGGCTCTCGCAGGGCGGGTTTATCTGTTAAGAAAGTGATCTGTTTATTAGGACGACCCTTTTTATTTATGTGGTTTTCATTTCTGACCGGCACTATTTTTGGCTCCCGATCCGATTTTACAATATGGCTCTGTGTTAGCTATTAGCTATTGAAAATGATTAGTTTATACACAAAATATGAAGTACGTGAATAACAATCGGTGAAATCCCAGAAGATAAGAGAATGAATTATTCCGACTCTGCATTGTGCAGAAGTTAAAGCTTACAAAAAAAATGATTATTTTTATGCAGTGATATCAATTCATGATAAACACACTAAATTTAACAAAATTGGAGATAATACCCACTTCTCATTTTATTTATTAATCTAAATAAATTTGTTTGACCGACCAGTCAACAATCAGAATATAGTTTGCATTCAAACAAAACAGTCATTAAACAAATTGAATTTTAGTGATGAGAATATTTTTAATCAGTTCGCGCCGGACGACGTATAAACACAAAGTTTTCCCCAGATTCAAACGGATGACACATAAACACGCCATGAGCAAGGCCGGAAATGTCTGTCAGCAGCGAGCAAGGCCGGAAATGCGTAGGTGTGCTTCCCGTTACTATCGCTCTGAACCCGCCTCGGATCGAGTTTCGTTAAAAATAATCCCGCGTGTCGGCTCGATGATGTTAAATTTATTCTGGCGCTAACTGGTTAAGCGTGGGTTATGCATCCTGAGTGTACTTTGTATAAAGCAAACATAATATTCTCAGGCGCGAATCCAGGGAAGGGGGGGTGTAAACTGAGTAATAAAAAAAACGGGGGGTGGGGGAAAAGAGGGGGAGGTGAGAGAAAAGGTAGGGAGGAGGATCAGATCGGAGGATCTGCTGTGTCAAATTTTTAGCATAAAATAATACTGACAAAAAAAGGGTTATCAATCCATGGAACCCCAGTTTGCGACCCGCACCCGTTCAATTTCTCCATGCACATGAAGCCCTCTTAGGGTTTCTACTCTCAGCGGTCGAGCGAGGCCGGACATTGGTGTATGTATCCGCAGAAGACAACCTGAACCCGCCTGGCGCGCATCTAGCAATTTGACGTTATATTTTGACGTTACAATTTGACGTTACAATTTGACGTTACGATTTGACGTTACGATTTGACGTTACGATTTGACATTACGATTTGACATTACGATTTGACATTACGATTTGACATTAGGATTCAAATCAAAATGTTATAAAGTGTCATTTCACTGATTTGCTACAAATACTTCTGCAATCAAAGATAGCTCTAACGTCAGGTTTGTGAAATGGCTTCAGACAATTATTGATTTAGCACCCAATGAGTGTGTGTTTGTTAAATAACTAATATTGGTTTTAAAGAATTGAGTAGTAGGAAATTGTGTTCATGTTTTCCAAAGTGCAAAATTGACATTTACATCAAAGGAGTTACAGCAAAATCGGTTTCGTTGTTGTGCATTTAGTATTGCCGGATTCTAAAAAAAATATTCAAATTCAAAATCTTGTCATGTTTCAGAGGTAACAAGTATGTGAAAGTAGAAGGAGGAGCCAGGGTGCCATACGACCACCTGATCCTGTGCACTGGGCAGCAGTACCAGACTAGCTGCCCATCTGGGGCTGACATCTCCCAGCTTGTCACCAGCACTGCCCTGACTCGGAAGCCTGACGCTCGCTACAAGGGAAGAGTGCCCAAGAATGTCTTCATAGTAAATGATGAATTCCATGCCGCCAGCGCCCTCAAGTGGCTCAACAAAAACTTTCTCAACATTGAAGGTATAGTTGTTTGGGGTTTTTTTAGCTGCAGGTGAGCAGCCCAAGAAATCTCCAGCTTAAGAAATGTCCATGTCCCTCTGTTAGTTAAGCCGTGTTCCCAATAGACTTTTTTTGGTTAATGTACCGCAACTTTTCTGTAGAATGACAAAATTAAATCTAATGGGAATGTGCAGTAGACGAACGTCTCTGTAAACTTACCGCGATGGTGATGTAAAACTTCCTGGCCGAGAGTGGTCGCGGAAATGTTCTGCTGAGCCGCGGTAAGTTATCAGCGCCAGCAATGTGTGACATTCTGCCAGCTTTGCAAGGCCGATCAACATTTCGTCACGGTAGTCCAAGTGGGAACGCTCGGTAGAATTATGCAACTTGTTAGGCATATCGCAAACGTTTGCCAACTACGCAAACAATGTTCCATTGGATGTCCGCAGACGTCACGCTTACCGCAGACGTCGCACTTACCGCAGACGTCACGCTTACCGCAGACGTCACGCTTACCACAGACGTCACGCTTACCGCAGCAGTTTGTAGGCAAACTCTCCATCATCTTTCACGAGAGCAATTTTTCATGCATTTCAACTGCATAGGTCTGAAATTCGGACAAGTTTGTTGCCTCTTTTTGTCGAAAGCTGCCCGTTTCACTTTAGAATTGAGCAAAAATCTAACTAAAAAGGGCGTAAATACCAGCGCGTGAGTCAGTTGCATAATCTGCTGCCCGCCCACTACATATTGCAGGGCAATAGAGGGCGGAAACCAGGCTAATCCTTACCGTGCACCTCACGTTAGTAATGTCCTGTCAAAATTCAAAGTGTAAACATGAATTCGTTCAATTTCATTGACCCGCAGCTTCTAAGATTCAGTTGAGCTTGTTTTCCATTGTTGCATTCCACTCCACATGAGTGAGCGTTTATGACGTAGTCATTTACGAACCGGATAGCGCCAGTATCCGCGAAGTAAGATGCTCGTGGCGTTATTTACATCAAAAAACAAATTACTGAAAATACTAAAACTTATGTTGAAAAACCAAGAGTTAGATTTGAGATAAGTTTTTAACTGGTTCGCGCTGAGGTTGATCATGGCCTAAATGGATCGGTTTAGGACTAAGGAGCTACAAGCTGTTATAACTGAAGTGCCGTGGCCTCGTGGTCTGGAACATTGAATTTGTAGGTAAAGCTGCAGGTTGTCGGTTTCGAGTCCGGCCTGGGACTATGGTACGTGTGCCCTTGGGCAAGATCTTTTATCACTCATTGCTTCTCTCCACCCAGGAATAAATGGGTACCTGTAAGGGCAGAAATGGATGTTGTTAGCTGCTTTGCGCCAAAATGGCAGCATTGAGCTAAGATTGTATTTGGATTGTTTTGTGGACCCAAACCGGGGTAATAATGTGACATCCTGCCAGTAAGGATGATTATTCCCATTATTATACCATAATTGTGTTATTTTACAGGGAAAGCCATTGTATATGGACGCAGCCTGGATGCCTACTCTGCGGTCCAATCGCTGCTTGCTATCGGCCTGCCCGGCTCTCGCATCATTCTCGTGCAACCACCTCTCAAGTACAGCATCACGTGTTTCAACGACCCCCAGGTTGAGCAGACTGTACATGAGGCATTAGAGGCACAGGGTGTGCAGTTGTACGACGGTAGGTGTCTAAATTGACATGAGGCTGCAACAGCGGCGTAGCTAGGGTGGGATTTGCAGAGGGGCACCTGGGGGTGCACAATTTGTTTTCAAGAGGGTCACTGAATGGTAACTGATATATCGTTTGTGGACAATTCGAAAATTAAAAAACTGGGGGGGGGGACACGGACCTCCGATGGGTGGGGACGAACCTCCAATGGGTGGGGACGAACCTCCGATGGGTGGGGACGAACCTCCAATGGGTGGGGACGAACCTCCAATGGGTGGGGACGAACCTCCGATGGGTGGGGACGAACCTCCGATGAGTGGGCACATGTTCAGCAGAGCCATGAAATCGGGCCCTGACTGACGTCTTTGAATTTCAAGTGGCAACCAACTCCGACTGGCGGTTCAACTTTGGTCAGAACAGTCACATAATCATGCCACAACCGAGGTCGCTAAAATGCTTTAACAACAACCGAAACAGTTCGTGAGATAATACCCTTTGTTTTTGACTCCAGGTTACTACCTTGCCCAGTGGAATGACGGGAAGGGAGGGGGCGAAGTCTACTGTGCCTCCTTCACCTCGGACACCAAGCCCATCAAGCTGGAGTGCTCGGCCTTCTTCTGCTACAACAACAAGGCAGTGGATTCTGATGCTTTCAGAGGTATTTTTTTCAGAACTTTAGTACTTACAGGGATCGTATACGTTTGGTAATTACTCCAAATATTAATGGCAATAAAAACTTACTTGGTACGAAGTACAGCAGCTTTGGATAGTATAATGCATTTTTAGAAACTTTTCACTTTGAAGTACTGCGGTTATGGAAAAAGATATCAATTTTTATCCCCAAAAATTTGAATCTGAGAATTGTTACTGCAGTGACGTTTCTCCGATTGTGTATTCCAATGCAGATTATTCTTCTTGCGTGGACATAACCGCTCCAGATTTTTCGGCAATATCTCAAAATCGCTACCAAATTGAAATGAAATTTGTATAGGTTAGTTTTATGGTATATGACTATACCTATATAGGATTGAAACAAACAGTGGGTTCCAATTGCCAAACGTATACGATTCCTTTAAGGAATCTTAAACTTTAATACTTTAGACCATTTCTTAAACTTTAATACTTTAGACCATTTCTTAAGCAGTTTGCACCGGAGGACGTATATACATGCAAAATGTTCACGAGATTCAAAACGGGTATGAATAAACACGTCCCGAGCAAGGCCCAAACAAATTCTCTAATATCCACAGATGACGCGTTAATCCGTCAGGCACAGCAGTTTAATTCCGCGGAGGACGTGTGTATATATACACTGCAAAAGTTTCCTTGGTTGTGGCGGTTGCGTGTATTTACGACAAAAGTTACCCGCTAGCGCTGCAGAGGACGGGTACACACGACTGACATGTATGGCATACACAGCGGTGGACGTGAATATACGTTGACATTGCCAAGCATGCTTTGCTGACGCGGTTGACGTGTACATGTATATACGCTATATCTTGGTATAACACTTCAGTGATTAGGCCTATTTAACACCCTAGTTCCATTGTCTCCATTGAATTTATACAGTCGAGGATTATCAGCTGCGTCTAGTAATTTGTTGACATTCAAATTTCCCAACTATTTCCTTAGTCTTCTTTGAAATTCTTGAAAGGGTGCTTTTCAGCTGGGCTTGCAAATATTTGTATATTACCGCGTACAATTGTCCCCGGCCCTGTGTGTAGTTCCCCGCATTACGTATACACACGTCAGATTTAATGGCGGATAGCGGTTGAAGTACATATATCCTGCCCTGACTGCAGAGAGAAAAAATGCACTAGGTAACAGAATGTCGGCAAAAACATGTAAATAACGGTGCTCTTAAACTAAGTGTTGGCATCTTGTTGTAGTAGAATTATCAAAACAGAAATATTTTACTAAATAGAAAAACATTTTTGTTCGATGAAAAATAATCCCGCCAGTGGTCTCAGTAACTTGAAAATAAACCTGGCGCAAACTGGTTAAAACTATAATTTTGACACCAAGCCCATCAAGCTAGAGTGCTCGGCCTTCTGCTTTAACAACAAGGCAATGGATTCTGATGCTTTCAGAGGTATCTTTATTCAGAACTTTTAGTACTTGAAATTCTAGTACTTAAACTTGAATACTTTAAACTGCATTTTTTCAAACAATAATTGTGACTTGAAGCCCATTAAGCTGAAATGCTCAGCCTTAAATTTGGCTTTCACAGGTATCGTTATTTCGATATTTGGCACTTGAAACTCTAATACAACTCTTAAAAAAACACTACATTTCTTGAAACTATAATTCTGACCCAGCCCCATGAAGCTAAAACAAAACAGTGGAAACTGGTGTGTTCAGAGGTACACATGTATCTTTAGCACTTTAGTACTCAAACCTTGGTACTTAAACTTAGGTACTTTAAACTGTATTTCATGAAACTTTGTCACCACTCTCTCTCGAGCCCCTGTGGGATGGGCACACGACATGTGTGTATCGGATTGTGAGCGTGTTGCGCGAAGTACAAACTATACGGTAGGTGATTCCGAATGTGCACAAACACATTAGTGTCTTTGATTTCTGACATTGACGCTCTGCAGTATTTCCTTGTAGCTTCATACTAAATATGCCTATTTCAGAAACAGCCTAACAATTGTTTTAACTTTCCTTTGTAGCCATAAATGACAGCTGTCTAGTGTTTGACGGCAAGCTGGTTATTGATGCCAACTTCCACACCAACGACCTGTCCATCAGAGGCGCCGGGCCACTGACAAAATACCAGCGTAAATATCACGCCGACCAATGGTAAGGTTCACATAGCCGACTATCAGACTAGCTCGGTGCTCTGTAAAACGTCCCCACTAGAAAGAAGGAAGTCGTGGGTTCGAGTCCCACCCAAGTGATCTGTTTTTTTCAAAATATTTTTTTGGGGAAACCTAATATTGAACCCATTTGTTTGCCATATTCAAGGGTATTTAGATGCTTTTTGTTGTTATGCCGATTCAAATTTCATGAACAAAACTGTCATTCCCGGCAGAAACCTCAATGTTACAGTTATTTCAGCACAATAAGTTGGATATTTTGCTGTCGTAAACTTTCTTACCTCTGGTAATTCATTGTGTCAGTACATGCAAGTACCCCAGAAAGCAAACCTTTCTTACAAATGTTTTCAATGAGCAGATTTTGGGTTCACAATCTGGACAGAAGACCCCTGAACTGAACATTGTCTTCCTGAAATAACATCACAGCAACAGCACCCTCAGTTGTCTGGGAAAGCATGGAAAATGTTTCCGAAAGGGTTCTCAAATAGTTTTACATACATTTAAGAGTACATACATTCGCATTTTTGTATCACTGTGGAGACATGGCTTTGTTCTCGTGTAGAAAATGGTTAGAAAGTCGAATGCTCCCATTTTAACCCCAATTATTTTTCTGGGTTGAAATTTCGACCCAAAATGTGACCCGCTCCATCGTAATCAGGAATAAGTCGCTGGGGTTGTTTTACGCAATCGGTCGTTGAAGTGAACGCATGGGTGAAATTCGTGACCAAGTCGTTTTTCTGAACATTGTATTTTTAGGAAGTGTAGTTATCACAGATTATTGTCATTAATATCTTGTACATGTATGTAAAAACGATCAATAAAGATGAAAATAAAGAGGATTTGTGTTCGCTGTCCGTATGATTTTTGTCAATTTTGTTTATTTCAAAGCTGTTTTTCTCGGAATGTCGATTCGGCAAATAAATATACACCTGTCATCTTCATCAGCCCATAACTCGTTAACCTAAGAAGATACACACTTGTGATGGGTATCATTAGAAAGCTTATGAAATTCCCTTTCTCACCATGCGCATATCTCAAAAAGTCATTTCGAGACTTATTCCTGATTTCGTTGGAGCGGGTCACATATACCCTATATTATACCCTAACCCAAACACTAACCATAACCCACATCCTAACCCTAGTTTTTAAGTACAATCCAAAAATCTAATGCGTGAAATTCCTAGTGGAGACCTATTCGTCTCTAGAAATTACCCTTTGGAGACCTTTTCACTCCCATTGTCCCCTATGTGTTCATGTCTCCAGAGGGTACCGTATTTCGCACCAGAGTTGCACAAAATGACTTTGAAAAATACATCACATGAATTCTTTAACCCCAACCCCTATGTAACAATTCATATTAAAATTGATGGATTCAGAACTGTTAGGGTTAACTACAACATTGTCTTCCAATCCTTTCCAATCACAAAGGTCTCACACCAACTTCAATTCCAAGGAGGTTGGCAGCGCCCTGGCATCCACCATGCTGAGACTGTTTGACCCCACCCTAGAGACCGACGTGACCCCGCCCGTGGAGTCGGTACCCCTCATCTCGATATACACCGAGGCTAAGGTGCAAGGGGCGTGCCTACCGGGCGGCTTGAACTACCTACATTTTGGCAAGCCCAGCTTGGACACACCATTGGAGGCCGACATGGCCCAGCTGGATTATGTAAGCGACTTCCTATAGACTCATGCGTAATTTCAAGCCGTTAATTTCAAACTTGTTAATGGAATGTCCGATTGAAGCGCAACAAACAGCATTGTAAGGAGAATTCTATCCTCGATTCTAATACATAAGAATCCTCATTCCAACCTCTGCCCAGTTCCGCCCCATTTTGCCAGAACTTCTCACATTTTTCTTTTTGGCGTTCTTTTTTTTACTTGTATCTTACTTTGGAGTATGGATAACACTATAAATGTCTGCATCATTCTTGTGTGTGGTTGAAATCTAGGCAAGCAGGCAGATTCTGTATGATACTTCATATCCCTTTAATACTTTGAACTGACTTGCAGGGCTTTGAGCTTATTTCTCTGTATATTGAATGCTCACTATGAGGGTTAAAGGGAAACTTCACCCATAGTTTATAATTGCATAATGTTAAAGAGTGTCAATTGCCATTGTTACTTCTTCTTTTTTCTTCATTTTTATCGGTTTCGGTAATCATATAAAACAGAGATTTTCTCGCACTGCGCTCACCGTCATGCGAGCCGCCATTTTGTTCTGGTTTATCGGTACATCCGAGATATTGTGACGTAGTGTCTGCACCATCAGTACGCGAAGCCCGATCGATAGTGGCCCTGCACACGCAAGGAATGCAAGTGAACCCTTTTGTGTACGGCATAGTGTATACACAATGTGTACTGTACATGTGAAAGTGGGCTCAAAATCATACGGAGAAGGACCCGATGCCATAATTACTAGCTCACAGAATTTCAATTTTTCTTAGAAAATACAAAAATAAACGATAGTTTGTGGCGCGTCAAGTCGATATTCTGCACAGAAATGCAATACATGTACTCGCAATAGTCGGGCGCCGTACAACATACGTCTGCATAATGTAGTTGGCCGCGTCAAGGTGGGATACCAGTGCGAACAACATGCAATAAAGCGATGTGCATTGAGGTGCAGACAATACGTCATAATTTCACGGGCGAGGCGGGAAATTTGAACAATATGGATGCGCCCTTGTACTCCTGAATGGCGAGCAATCGTGAATATAATAAGCGCGTGTGTCGTTCTCGATAACAAATCAAAACAAATTTTCTGCAGAGTCAGTATGTTACCATATATTCTTTTAGACTAGGTAAAATATTATTGAGCCTGGAATTTCCCTTTAACATGTTGCTGTTTTTGTGGTTATGTAGGGACGCGTGCTGGCAACAGGTGACGGATTCACCCAGGACTATTTCCGCCTTCACATCAACCAGTATAAGAAGATACAGACAGTGACCTGCTTGGCTCGGAAGGTATGTGCAAGACTATCAGGGACACATTATACCTCCATAGTTTGGGTATCACACATACCTGTGTGGACCCCATTTGAAAGCTTTGCGGACGACACCTGAAGCTCATGCACACGCTTTGTGCACATTTATAATAAAATAAGTCTCCTGTACTTTGGGCTATAAAGTGCGAATGAGTACGCGTTTATAGATTGGCACTTACGGGGTATCGGGAACAAAAGGGCAACAATGGGACAATGGTACCCAACAATCCTGTCTTTAGAAATGTCGTAACGCTATGTATTTCAAGATTTCGAAGGAGACAAAGGAAAACAAAGGAAGTGAAGTAAGGTCGAACAATAGAGGTACCCCACAACCAATGGCGTGCCAAGAGTACATGTGCACGCTGTGTGTCCATGTCTAGAGGGCTATCAAAAGTGATACAAAAGTGCCTTCTCTCGTTGGCGCATGGAGCATATTTCCCTGACTTAATATGCATTTCCAATTTAAACATTCTTCCTTTCCACATTTTCCACCTCACTGTTGCATATTTTGTTTATTCATGTTCTCCTACCTTTTCCAGGTAGGATACACCATTGGTAATTGCTTGAATTATCATGAATGGGTGGATTTTGGGGGGTCGTATTTTATAGTAAATATCGTTTAACTAACCTGTCCAAAGTTTTACAATCATGAATGCCGAGAAAAGCACGAAAACAGCGTTTGTTTTCAACCAGCGTCGAGCAGTTATTCGTCCGCGATTATATTTTTCAGAATAATTAAAGGATATCTAGCGCAGTCATTTTGCTGGATGTCTAGAATCATTATTTACTTTCAGATGAGTAAGATATCTGCAAATGGTGTATCCTACCTTTAAACGTGGTTCATACTTTGTGATATCACAGAAAGTGTTCACATTGTAAATTTGCAATCGTTGAACACGATTCAACTCTGGCGATTTTTTGCAATCAATGCTTTGTGACGTAAAATTGATATCGCATTTGCTTTCACGTGAACGTTTAATATCTACATTCCTCCTTCCACTCACACCACACACAGAGCATCAACACCAGCAACCTCCTCTGCCTGTATGACCTCCACGAGCGCTTCCTGAACAATTTGGTGTCCCGATTTGACGAGGGTCTGATCCCAGACCTGTACAGCTTTTTCCGTGAGACCTGGTGCCTGGCCGTCTTCCATGACCGCTTCCCAGACTTCCGGCAAGAGATCCGGGAACTCCTGGTGCAGAGACCTGTAAGCTCAGACCGTGTTCGAAACAGGCTTCAAGAGCTACGGCTACATCTATTGTCAGCCTGCTCACGCGTAGATGTAATGGACAAAGTCCAGACAATAGCCCTAGACAAGAGATTTGGATAATAATAAGAATAATAAGAATAAGAATAATAATGTTTCAAATGAACCACAAAGGAAACTGACTAGGCGCAGTTAACCAGTTCGCGTCGGATGACGTATATAAACGCAAAGTTTCCCCCAGATTCAAAACGGATGACGCATAAACACCCCACGAGCAAGGCCTGAAATGTCTGTCAGCAGCGAGCAAGGCCGGAAATGCGAGGGTGTGCTTCCCGGTACCATAGGCCTGAACCAGCTTTGGATTGAGTTTCGTTGAAAATAATCACACGCGTCGGCTCGGTGATGTTAAAATAATCCCGGCGCGAACTGGTTAATACTATTTTTACAAATTTACAAAGAAATTGACGGTTGGGCTTGAACCAGCGACCTCCGGATTGCCACAAACTGAGCTATCCAGCCCTTTGTTGGCGGTTCTCCAAAATAGTCAATATCTTTTTCTTTTCATTTATCTATTATTTATTTGGCAATTAATTAGACGCGATGACCCACAAAAGTGGACTTATTTCCAGTGGGGTCCCTTCGGTAGAAGGTGTGGAAAGAATTTCAGTTTTAGTGGTGGGAGGAAAACCGCAGAATAATATATAGAGGAAAACACACGGAATCAGGCAGGGACTGATAACCCAATCAAAGTAACATGTTATTGGTCCAGGCGGGATTTGAATCCAGGCATTTAACAGCGGTGGAAGGCGAGGAAAGAATCGCTACGCCAACCTGACTTTTGTCCTTGGTTATCTTTATTTTTTCAATTCGCTTCTTCTTGTTTAGGCTGTGGATGTTACTGCTTTGGAGGAGAAGGTCAGACAGCTTATTGATCAAGACCTGGAGGTAAGTGTGCTACATTGTCCAAGGAGCATGGGCCACATCCAAATACTTCCAAATGGCTCCTTAATTAAACACGGGTCTATGGAAGCCATGTCCCATAGATGCTGGTGTTATTGTCAACCATAGCCATATTGTGACCCTTTGCACCACTCATCGTTCATTATATATTGGTTATAATCAATTGTGCAATTTGCTGAGGGATTTCAATGTGCATTTGAAATCTGTAGGGGACTATCCCTCTGAAAATGTAGGTTAACCCCTTGACATTGCAGGAGAGATCTGTTGCTGACAAGAAAGCCATGTGTTTGCCTCAAACACATCACGGTTTTGCTGAGTGATTCAAGATCACAGTTCTAGATATTGTAGTTTGTCTCATTTTGTTTTCTTCACTCTTTCTTCCCCTATTCCGTCTCATCTCAACAGCTTGAGAAGCGAGAACGCAAGTACCTGAAGGAGCAGTTTGATACCAGCGGCAACAAGCGATCTCTGGAGACGCGGCTTCTCAGCTTCTTGAGTTACAACTACTACCACCTGCCAATGTATGCCAAGCCAGGAATGGTCTGAACCTCATAGTTATTGGTATCCCCTACCAATTGTTCCATTTCCCAGAATGGTATGAACCTCAACTACTTACCCAGGTGTACCTCAGAGAATTTCTACTACTTAAGAAAGGGTGTGAACCTAATTAGCTACTTACACAAAACAGTTTATGCCATTCCCAGAATGGTTCGGGCCTCTCTGCTATTAACAGTGTACCTCAGTGAAACTCAACTAGTTACCAATGTATGCAAAACTAGAAATAGTGTGAACCTCAACCATTACCACCTACATATCTATCCTATTCCTGGAAAGGTTTGAACCTCTTCGTTATTAACCGTGTACCTCAATGGCACTCAGCTATACATACTGATTGTGTGAACCTCAACTACTACCACCTACCAATTTATGCCATTCCCAGAATATAGTCCGACCTCTCTGCTATCGACAATGTATTTCAATAACCCTCAACTAATACCAATGCAAAGCTAGGAATGGCATGAACCTCAACTACTAACACCCACCAATTTATTTCCAGAATGTGTCTTGAACATCTCTGCTATTACCTCAAAAACTCTTACCTACTTACCAATTTATGCAAAGCTAGGATTGGTGTGCATTCGAACCTCAACTACTTTAATATAATTTCAGCTACATCCTGTATTCGCATAAGGGTCTTATAAATCCCACTGTTATCAACAATGCACCTCAATTATCCTCAACTACTTACCTAAAAATGCTAAGCTGAGAATGGTGCGAACCTCACCTAGCTACTATATGTACAACCAACCGATGATTTTCCAAAAATGGTCTGAACTTTTCTGTTATTGACAGTGTACCTCAATGAACTTAACCAATGTTTGCAAAGCTAGGAATTGTGTGAACCTCTGTATATAGTGACACTCCAATTTAAGCCATTTAAAGCAGGGGTGTTTAGTATATTATGAACATCATAAGTATCATTATTGAGAACTGGGCAAAGTAATTTGGAAATCCCTCAGAAAATGCGGAAACAGGCCTGTAAAATATTGTAGCATTTTCAAAGGATTTATTTATAATTGGAACTCAGTTAACCAGAGTGCAGCCAATGTTTTCCTCAGTACAGACAGTTGACTACTTTTTATTTGTTGTAACACTTGTTCCGTCCAGAAAGTAAATTTAGTTTGTGAATATTTTGCATTTTTAAAGTGTTTAAAATACAAAATTAATAAATATTATTCTGTAAAATGTGGCGTGTGTTTAATAATAATATCCGGAGATCGTCCCAAAACAAAATTTGTTTGTAAATATTCAACATTTCCTACTTATTCACAGTGTAATGCAAAACTGATGATTATGTAAAATGGGGTGTATATAAAAAAATATTAAAGTGCACTCGGCAATGTTCAAGCATAAACTGTATCATAGTAATAATGTACACTGTGTTTATTTTCTGCAAAATGGGCGAATGTGTATTAAATTCCTTATTGTTTATTATTCAATCGAGTTTTAGACTATAAGACTCGCCAAACTAGTCTGCAACATTGAACACCAACAGGAGTGTCGTGGATATAGCGGTCAGAGTTTCGAATTTTGTGAGGGAAATTTGGAGGATGGTCATAAACATGACAAAACGCAACACAAAAATAAAGATGGCGATCGCCACAATACACAGTGAATGTGCAAAACCCACACCAACCATAAATTGCGTCCAAAAAGCATTTTCTTCAATATAAAACTGTGGTTCAAATTTACCCCCCCCCCCCCCCCCCCAAAAAAAAAGTGACATTAGAATTAAAGAGAAGTAATTTTGGAATAAAACACATCCTCTACTCTTGGCCAAGGCGGGATCAGTAACTACACAATCGCCGCAAAATGATTTAAGCCTACCGTACTTGTATCAATTTGGTTTTGATATTTGAGTGAAACATTTGTAAATACTTGCAATAAACAGTTTTGATAGTTATACATTTTCATTTGTTGGTGTCAAGTCTGTGAGCAGCTGTTAAGTGGCTATGAGAGTATATAATGCAAACGTATTGTTACCTACGTATTACCATACCATCGCCCCTAGATTAACTGAAAAGAATTCCAGATATTCCGAGAACACAATCATAGGCCGAGTTCGGGCGGTCTGTTCTTGACACGCAAACTCTGTTCTCGCGCTCGAACGGCGGGAACGCGACCCGTGAACATTGCACTCGGAACAAGAACACACACCACCTATCCATCAGGGTTTTGCAAGAACAAGTTACGCGTGTCAAGAACAGACCGCCCGAACTCGGCCTAACACAAAAGGGGGCCCTCTATGTCTCGCTTCATATGGGCAGATCGAGCACCCCTTTTATCTCTACAACACTCTAGTGTGCGTTACCTAAGTAACGCATTCCCCTAAATTCCTCAGATTCCGGGAACACAATTGACTACACATACACTCGGTAATTAGTAAATTAATGGGTTGGTGTTTTGCCTACAATCTTTGCCAATTTCTTCCCAATAATTGGGTATTTTGTTGGGTAAATAACACTTGTCGAGTGCGTGTATAAACTCGCGCCCATTTCGAACGCGGCATATTTTAACACGTGCACTTGTCATCATACAACAAGAGAGGGCGCTAGGCAATTCATGTGGATCCTGTGCTACTCAACTTCACTTTGTCTCCATGCTTTGCTAGCTACGTACGTTTACTTTTAGTCTGTACTTAATGCACGAAAATTACTGTATTTTCTGATACAAAACACATCGCTTTGTCAGGTACGATGTTTCTTAATAAAGGGAATATATAATATTTGCTTGTATTGTAATTTTCAGAAATAGATGGGTTTGGAGAGTTAGACTTGACACTTGTACTTGTACTAGTTGTAGCAAATATACGTCATTACAATCGTCACTGACTGATGAGTGACTGACTTGTTTCCTGTTAGTGTATAGTCCGAGTTTATACTGGACTCTAGATCGCTTTTTTAACATTGACATCATCTGGCGCTAGTACTAGAGTCCGAGGGAGTACTACATGCATCATGCCAAATGTCTTAAATGTGGTTCAAAAAGTCGCCAAAATCCACAAAAATATTTAAGAAAATACCTCCAAATCCCCTAAAAAGCCTTCCATGTGTGTCCAAGATCATCGTAATGGGCTTCGGGGGTACACACGATCATTTCTTGACCTGCAAATCTAGGAAATTCGACGACAGTATTCGAGCGAATACTGCACACTTTTTGTTTGCCTTGATTTTGAACGATCGCATGCCGACCGTATACGGAGGGGTGCTCTGCGATGTCGCAGGTCAGTGTATCGCGCGCGCGACACGATAGACTGACCTGTGACATCTAACCTTGTAAATTAGACTAGGAAGTTCGAGATGAATATTTCAAATATACAAACTTTTTCAATACAATTGTTGTCCCAGGTGATTCAACAGGTGATTAAAAAGCTGATTCGTGACGATGAATCCCTATCAGGGAGGGTCCGCTGGACGACCACCTCAAATGTACGGAAACACAACCCAACAAAACGTGCATGCCTTACAGCAGAAACAAATGCAGGTTAGTGTACACTCAGTGTAATGTGTATTTTTTAAATGGTGGGTTTTCCTAATTTATCACAAAATAGAGAAAGAATTCCATACTGTCCGAGTTACTGTGTACAAAATCTATGGACCCTGGCAGAAAAAAAGTACATGTACAGTATGTATTGTCAATAAGAAACATTCCTAAACAGTCTAGTGTTCTCCAGTTTCAAAATTTGATGTCCAGATATAGAATTCTTTTCCAAAATGGATTGAACAAAATACTTGATTCTTTCAATGTGGGTGTTATCAAGTTTGTGCCGGGATTATTTTAACATTACCGAGCAGAGGCGCGGGATTATTTTCATCAAAACTCGATCCTAGGTGGGTTCAGGCTGATGGTACCGGGAAGCACACCCACGCATTTCCGGCCTTGCTCGCTGCTGACAGACATTCCTGGCCTTGCTCGTGACGTGTTTATGTGTCATCTGTTTTGAATTTCGGGGTCCGAGTCGGGAATCGAACCATGGGCCACTTTGCTTATAGACGAGCACTTTTACACACTTGCAACCATATGTCACCCATGCTACCATGTGGGTAGGCGCTGTCTGACGTGTTGGTTCAATTGCCTGAAATGTAAAAACAAAAAGGTACAAATTACGAACATTTATTTCGCCAACATAACAAAAAAACATCATATCTGTCATCACTGGTTGACAACTGAGTGTTTTGACACTACTGCTAATAGCACTTTTAATTAGTTAGTCTGTGGCTAGTACGTACAGTATCACGCACAGAAGAGTGTCAAATGTAAGTGCCCTCAGTCAACGACCAGCGATGACAGACGCCTTGGTTGGTATTTTTACGCTTTCAATGAGTAAAACTCTCGTAAATTCCACTTTTTTTTATTCGCATTTCAGGCAATTAAACCAACCCAAACGGTGCTTATCCACATCAAGTTAGTGCATAAAATACTGGGCTCGAAAATGTTGTTAAAAGAGTTATATTTTGCAATAGAAATGACAAATTTTTTCCCACAGCAAGTTCAATTGGGCTATCTGTAAGGTTTGTCAAAACCCTCCAGTCCTGGAAGTACCCCAAATGGTGACAGTGTGGAATACATTTGTGAGGTGTTCTGGCAGAATGAGACAGAACTAGGCATGAGGTTTTAATTCTCCCTACATTACTGTTTGTTGAACTTCAATCGGACATTCTGTCAACAAGTTTATGGCTATAAAGTTTACATTTATGAACGTGTCAAAAGCAAAATACTGAGAAAAAAAACTATAAAGGTACAAGTCTTACATTTTTAAAAATGAAAAAATGCTACTTGTTTTTTTATTAAAAACACTTTTTTCCAAATTGTTTTACTTTAACTTTAAAACAGTTGTAGTAGACATATATACGATTACTAATATAAAAGATTTGCAAAATAAACTAAAATTTCCAAATTAATTTTTTTGTGTTCATTTTTCTCCACTTAACCTGTGTCCAGTTCCGTCTTATTTTGCAAGAACACTTCGCATTTATACTGCTTGTTTGCTAACCGCAGTTTTCACAGCCCCACCACGTCCAATCAGAGGACCACGATGGCGCCGGCGGTACCCAGCAGCGGCTTGGAGGCGGACTGTCCCAGCCGGCCAATCCTAACCTGCTACAGGTCCCTTCCTCGGGCTACGGCCTGGCTGACGGCAGCATGGCCCCTAGCATGTCACCTAGCATGTCACTCACCACCACCAGCATGTACCCACAGACGCCGCTCACACCGATGACCCCGGCCACTCCCGGGAGCATGGAGTCATCAGGAATAGAACCACAGCTCCAGTGAGTAGAGGCCATTATAGGACCTAAAATATTGTATTAGTTGCAACAGTGCCAGTATAAGGGCCCTGTGAAGGCCTCACAGCATCTGACCATGGGGTTTGTTCCAAGTGAATTGAACTATCGCTCGCTGGCACGTAGCCGCGCCCCTTGGAAAACCCTTTGGAATTTGGTCCAAAATATTTTGCGCGTTCTGCTTCGATTTGTACTTCATGTGATTGGACACTATTTCACAAGCTGCGTACGTTGACACTGCGTTTACTCGATTCTACCGCGATCGGTAAATTGTCCCTCTCTCTGACTTCATATTCTAAAACCTGACCTACATGTACATGTACAAAGCATTTATGTGACCGGCTCTACAAAAAGGTGTCTTAAGTCGCACTATGCACTATCATGTAATGGCCCGCTCAACGTTGAGAGGGTAAACATTTCATCAAAATTTGTTTTTTATTTGTTGTCATGAATGAAATCTTTAATACCTACAGTTTAAGGTTTCATTAAAAGAAATGCTGATTTTGATGAATAAAGTGGGAAAAAACACAACCATTTTGTGTGCATCGCTCTGTTGTAGTACAGCAGAGCCAGCTATTTCAAAGCCTGTTTTCTCAGTTGTACTCCGAAAGGTAATCAATATGTAAACACGTCGTGTCTCCAAAGTGGGAGGGGCTATGGATCTCTATTATATACTAAATAAAAGCTTACATTGTGGGCTTTCTTACCATGTATTTAACTTTTTGTTGAGCTGGTCACATATTCTAAAGGTTGTTCGTTTTCGTTTATTCTTTTGTTGGAATTCATTGCAGGAATATTGTATCAACAGTGAATCTTGGTTGCAAACTGGACCTAAAGAAAATAGCCCTTCATGCCAGAAACGCAGAGTACAATCCAAAGGTATGTACAGAATTTTCACAAGATGTTTCCATTAACCATAACAATTATTATGAGAACTTTCCCAATTTTAATATTTTAATAGGAAATGGGACTTTTTCAAGTTTATTTCCCAACAATTTCCCGCAAAATCTGATTTTAAAATTAAATCTCATCGAATTAGATGGAAACAAAACAACGAAATATTTATTTCGAACGCAATTTTAATTTGTTCTACAAGTCGTCAGCACACAGATTGTATTGTAGATGCGCATAAGTATGCCATGATTGGAGTAGGTTACGGCTGGGAATAAGTTTAAGCATTGACATGTGACATGTGAAACTATGACGTACACGACAACAGACCTTCAGTGATTTTACTGGCAGTTGTAGGAAGAAAAAAGCGATTATACGGTACTTGATTGAAGCTTGAAATGGTCCACGAAAGTTGGACTAACGTCAGTAAATTTAGTATTTTAATGCATTTTTTTCAAATTTTTCCTAAGTAAGAACAGAAGTGAACTTGTTTCAGATACTCTAACCTTATTTCAGACTTTTTAAATGAGAAAACACTGAACTATGTCTACATAATAACATTTAATTTGGGCATTATAGGCCTAGACACTCAAAAGTTATAGGCCAACTAGGGTCAGTGTCAGGAAATTGTGCAATAGATTTTAAGCTCGGATCGTCTGACTCGAGTCACAATTTTTTGGCAAAGACTAGAAGACTAGAGTCCTGACTTGACTCGGCTCGAGTTAACACAAGCAAATGATTTGTATCAATTTCCAACGATGGTTGGCTGACCCATCTTTGGGGGAAAACAAATTATTTCAAATACTGTCTTCAATTTAGCAAATATAATTAGGGCTCGCGACCATTTAGACCCAGTTTATAAAGGCCACCCCTTCCCTATTTTTGTCTTGTATATAATCACAACTTTAAACAGATCAGTGTAACAATATTTGCTATACGAAAATCTGTCTATTTCTGAAAATTACAGCAAAAACCCTAGCTAACTCCCTAATAATGGGCAAGGAACCAGACCCATCCTTGTAAATTCAAACACCATACGGCAAAAGCTGTACACACAAATTGTTGGGCTCTGATTCTGGAGGTATGCCTAACCATAGCCCAGTGTAAAAGACAATCAGTTTCGGGGTCTAGTACCCATCCTAACAGATCCCAACAAAACCTGGTGTTGGAGTTTGACTGGATGGGGCTTGTTAGGGTTAATCATGTTAATTCCAAAAGAAAATTTGAATTTTGGCCCGTCGTAGTAAAATTTAAAGCATTTGTTTTTAGTCTTTTTGTCTGCTTGTTAAAGTTTTTAACAGATAGAACAAAGACTAAATTCTGCTCATTTCCCTTGTTTTTCCATGTGCAGAGATTTGCAGCTGTCATCATGCGGATCAGGGATCCTCGGACGACAGCTCTGATATTCAGCTCAGGGAAGATGGTTTGCACGGGGGCCAAGAGTGAGGACTATTCCAGGCTGGCGGCCAGAAAATACGCCAGGGTTGTGCAGAAACTCGGCTTTCCCGTAAGCTTCTGTCTAGTATATACCCTTAGAGCCCGTTTGTTTCATACCCAGTTCATGTGATCCAGGGCCATGTGAAAACAAACTGAACATCTCTCATGCGTCAAATTTGAATACACAAGATAAATGTTGTCTGCTTCAAATTTTGTAGTCTGATGGGCTATTTGTCAGACAAGCTATAAAATCAAATCGTACTAATTTTAACCCTAACCTACCTGAAACCATCTCATCCCTGTTTTCGGTGGATTTCGGCGGATTCAGGAAAACTAGGGTATTTTGATGGATTAAGGATCGTAAACCTAGCGGTACTGCAGGATTTTGATGAATTCAAGATACCTCCATATTGAGCAGTCACTGAACAACAACTTTTTGTGCCTGACAAAATTGGTGGATTTTAGCGGATTTAGGATATTTTCTAGTAAAAGTACTCAAGGGGTTAGGGTTAATCATGAAAGTACATTTTGAAAGAATCAGGGTTCTAGCCACGGTGGGCGACGCCAGGCGGTACTGCCCGGTACTGCAAATTTTCGCCCGGCTCTTGGGTTCAAATTGGCTGTGCCGCCCGCCATTTTTTTTTTTTTTTTTTTTTTTATATTGTTTTTATTTTTGTTATCAAATTATGGGCACAAAAGAAAGAGAGGAGATACAATGTCACGTTAATCATGTTCATGTAGTAATTTATTTTAATAACTTAGCTAGACTTTCACAGAAACATGCAAAAATGAACTGGACTCCCGGCCGTGAGGCGCGAGAGCTCTGCTCGCTGCGCTGGCAACGCTTCGCAATCTGATAATTTACCCGGCACTAAAAAGGTCCTAGCTAGAACCCTGGAAATAAGAATAAAGAAATGTTGACACAAAAGCTCATTTCATAGTTCAAATCTTAAAAATTAATCAATTTTTCTCTGCACATTGGCATGTTGCCAGCAGCATCTATTATAACGTGATGTGGATCAGCTATATCGATGCTCTGGATCACCGAATCTGCATTAAAAACAAACGGGCCAGTTTCATAGAGCTGCTAAGCACAACAAATTTGCTCAGCAAAAAGTCTTTCTCTTTAAAAACAGCCAAAACTTCTTGTGCTTTTGCTAAGCAAAAACCAGCTGAATACCAGTCACAAATGGAACACCTGACATTTTGGTTTAAAAATTCTTCCTTGACCAAAATATGGTTTAAAAACCTGTTTTTGTCAAGGGTGAATGTTCATGCTAAGCAACTTTGTGTGCTCAGCAGCTCCATGAAATTGGCCCCAGGTCATTAGATGAGGCCTAGAAACAGGGCTTGCTCGCTTTTAACATCGGTCTTATTACTGTCGCTATTACTGCCAGGATTCGACACCGACCAACTTTTTTTTCAAACATCTCCTAAAACACCTATTACTGAACACTTTTACCGTGAGGCCCGAAGACATAAAAACCTTTTATTGGCCCCATTGTCACTTTTTGTAATCCATGAAAAAAGAACCTATTGTACTTTACACGTTTTTCGTTTCAACAAAAGGTTTTCATGTCTTTGGGCCTTAACCAGTTCGCGCCGGAATTATTTTAACATCGCCGAGCCGAGGGGCGGGATTATTTTTAACAAAACTCGATCCGAAGCGGGTCCAGGCTGATAGTGCCGGGAAGCACACCCACGCTTTTCCGGCCTTGCTCGCTGCTGGCAGACATTTCAGAACTTGAACTTGGCATGTTTATGCGTCATCCGTTTTGAATTTGGGGAAATGTTTGCGTTTATATACGTCATCCGGCGCGAACTGGTTAAAGTGTTCACACACATAATTATATTTTTGAGCCTTTAGACTTATCTACAATAAAAACAAGGCTTGCTATTAACAGCTGAATTTGTCCGGGTAAAAAAACTTGAACATTTTCGATTTTCAACTTGTGTAGTTACTCGCTTGCCGCCATCTTCTTTCTTTTTCATATTTGACGAATAATTGTGACACGATCAAGCGAAATCAGCCGGATGTGCAAAAAATGTGTTTTCATGTAGTTTCAAAGAGGGCATCTATACGTTTTAAAAACTGAAAACCCCATGTTGGTACGATGTTTTGTTATCGAGTTTAAATACCAACGAAGAACACAGTGCATTTTTTGGGATTATCTGACTGATTCGGCTTGATCGTGTCACAATTATTACATTACATTGCATGGGCCCTTCAACTTAAATGTTAAATAAATGCAAATCATGGTGAGACGTGATCATGTTGAACACTAGCACATGAAAACAGGAACGTCTTTAAAGATATTTGTTTGGGTTTTTGTTTACATTTGACAGGCGAAATTCATGGAGTTCAAGGTTCAGAACATGGTTGGCAGTTGTGATGTCAAGTTCCCTATCAGATTAGAAGGTCTAGTACTCAAACACAGTCAGTTCTCAAGGTAAGCAGCGTGTTTCTTGCAACTAGGAATTGCCCGTCATTGATGTAGTTTGTAGTAGCACCACATTACAGAGAGTAGGTTTGGGTGATTCCATGCCTGAATTGATAAAAATCAATTCCAAATTTGGAATCTCAATTCCCGTCATTGATGTAGTTTGTAGTAGCACCCTTTACAGAGAGTTAGGCTTGGGTGATTTGATGTCGGAATTGATAATAATCAATTCTTAACCCAGGATCGGAATTGCCCGTCATTGATGAAGTTTGTAGTATCACCACATTACAGAGTGTAGGTTTGGGTGATTCCATGCCGGAATTGATAAGAATAGATTCCAAACTCAGAATTACCCGTCATTGATGAAGTTTGTAGTAGCACTACATTCCACAGAGTAGGCTTAGTTGATTCTATGTCGGAATCGATAAGAATCAATTCTTAACCCAGGATCAGAAACGCGGTTTCACTTTTTGGAGGAATCGAGTCTCTGATTCCACAAAGGAGGTGTGGTCTGATTTTATTCTTGCATGTTTCCACATGAAAAACAAATGAAATAGTGGTTGAACACTATCTTCACTTTGTTGTCATGGTTGTGTCCCCTGTCTAAATGTCTGTAAGAGTGTTCATCAGCAATGAATTATTTTTTTCTTCTCATTAACAAGTTGAATTGCGATTCCCAGACAGAATCGGAATCGATTCCAAACTCATTGGATTCCAGAGTTGTTGTTTATTACCAAATATTGAGCTGTTTGTTGTCAACAATGCCAGAAAAAATGGCATCAGTGTTAGAGAAAAAAAGAATAACTTGGGACTTTAGATGCATAAAATATTTTTTAATTAAACTTTTGGGACAAAGGTGCATGGAAAGTACTTGGTCGAATAATCTACAACTGCTTTTGTTTTAAAAAGCTTAGTTTATACAAGATTCTGATTATCCAAAGCGTTTATTTTCTGTTGGTATATATTGACTGTCCAATATAATATCTCTATTTATGCAGCTTTATCCATACAAAAGTGATATCTGGCCAACATTTGTGACCCAGCACGAGTAAATGAGACACTTTGCGGCAAAAATGAAAATTGAGATTTGTATTTCATCATTTAAAGCTAAACAAGCTTTAAATGATGAAATCAAAATCTCAATTTTTATTTTTGCCGCAAAGTGTCTCATTTACTCGTGCTGGGTCACATTTTGTCTTTAGTTTTTTTAGGCGACTCGGTATACTGTAGGTTCGAGTGCACATCCTCGCCTTGTGTAGCTTTACTTAACCAATTAATTTGTTAACCCTTCTAAGTTCTATTGTTAACCCTAGCCCCCAAGGTTCTCGCACTAGAAAGCATACCAAACCTAACAAACTTCAACAACTCACACATGTTCAGTAATTATTGGTACACTGTACTGAACCTAACAGTACTAAACCTGCCAAACTCCAAAACCTGCCAAACTCCAACAGTTGAAGTTTGTTGACTTGGTACAGATGGGTCAATGCATTGTTCAGTATCAGTGTAGTGGTGACTGGCCATAATGTGTGCTTGAGTGGGAACACGCATACAGGGTGTATGTACATACACTTGCACTAGTTGACCAGGAACTGTGCTGTGACCAGCCATGGGTCACCCACGAATAAATGCCTGTGCATTCCCCCAAATTCCGACAATTTTACAAGTCTCGTGCCTTTCTGCCCTGAACCTCACATAATTCAACAGGGTCTCCCTGGGCCTTTTGTACTGAGTCAAACGAAGTCCAACAACAAGTTGCCAAAACCTACCGGTAGCAAAACCTGCAGTTGGAGTTTAATGGGTTTTGGGGTACCGGTACAGTAGTTAGGGTTAAAATTATCACAACCTATTAAAAATTCCGCTCTCATAGCTTGTGTTCCAATTGCGTCGTGTTTATCGTGTTCCGAGTTCACGAGTCGTATAATGGTGTTCTAATCGCCTGGTAACTCGTGTTCACCAGTGCTTAACTCAAGGTGGATTTTTTTTTTTTCCATGTTCACGTTCATAAACGAATGAAATACTCGCGCATGCGTGTTGGTTCACGTACGAGTTCTTGCAAGATAAAGAATGTCCTTACCGCATGACTAAGTCGACTGTGCACGTGCGTCTTGGTGGGTAGCGTTTGGAATGCAACCTACTCGTGAACATGGAGAAATTCACGATGAACACGATGAACACGACGTGATTGGGACGCAGCATTTTGGCACTGATTATTTGATGTGTAGATAATAGAAAGATCAGTTGTTTTGCTGTGTAGACAATGTAAGCTTTCTGATTTGATTGGTTGCAGCTACGAGCCAGAGCTATTCCCTGGTCTGATCTACAGGATGGTCAAACCAAGGATAGTATTGCTGATATTTGTATCTGGAAAGGTGGTACTGACGGGTAAGTGCGAGTTGATAAGTGCTAATTGGGTTGTGTTAGGAATGGTACAGATATACAGGAAAGTTTTGGCCAAATTAACCAGATTCCCCCAGCAGTGCTTCATACATGTACTCCAGTCAAGCCAGGCCTTGAGGACCAAATCCACCGAAATGAGGGATGAATTTTAATGAGTTTGGAAGGTTGCAATTGCCTGATTTTAGGCTTGTTTAAATGCATGTGTGTACATATACACCAGCATACCATTGAATTCAGGCAGATATGTGATGCGATCAAGCAAAATCAGTCTGAAGTAGGCCCTGGTAATTTGGGGGATTTTTACATATTCTTTTGTAGCGTATTTTAGGCTCCATTTCAGTGAAAACCCCATGTGAATACGACCTTTGGTTAAAAAACTACAACCTTTTGAACACCAGCACGTTAAAAATAAAGTGAGAAAATCATGTTTTTGTATCACTTCCCTTTTGAATTTGGTTAAGAGTATTTTCATGTAAAAGAAAATTATTTTCCCCTTCTGTTTTTGTAAAAAAGTCAATTTGGATTTGTCCACCCCTACGAACATATTTTGGCCCTATCTCAAAACAAAAATTGCCGAGTTCCGACTGATGTTGTTTGATCGCATCACATATGTCAAGAGTCCACTTTATAGATACATGTGTCAGGTACCGACTGGTACAGTGGTCAGTGTTATGTACACAAATATTCAGTGCTTTAAATAGTATAGTAAAACTAGCCTCCCAAGAGAATCCTTGGAACATTCCATTTTTCCAGACGAAGCTGAATGAAAAAAATGCTTAATGGATCACCAAGCAAAAATGGAATAAGATAGAAAAACATAGCGAATACTATAAATCACTCTAGATCTTGGCCAATAAAGACAGATAATCTGTTATATTAAGGGAATAAATATGTGGCCGGCCTGTATTAAACGTACATTTTAAACTGGCTCATGGGCCTGAACAAGTAAATGACATCAGCCAAAGGCTCAGGCATTAGCAATATCCAGGCCCATGAGCCGGTTTTAAACGTACATTTAATACAGGCCAACCACATATTTATTTCCATTCATCAATACCTTTTGGGTAGACGAAGTCAAAAATATAAGTTCAAAAATTGGAACGAATAAAAAAAATTAAAAATTGACATCATATTTTGTAAAACATTTCTCTAGCTATGTTTATGGTATGTTCCTCGGATATCCTCGCTCGCGTGATCAGTCCCACACGTTAACATCTCCTAATTTAGAGCACCCGTCCTGTGTACTGTGTGATGTTACGCAGAACGCAAGCTGCCCGTAAAGCAACCAAATTTCACAGGTGTCCAAATATCATGCAATACCAGGACAAATATTTAAAAGGGTATAGGTAAACTGTCTGAGGTATTTATGAATATGGAATATATATTACTTGAAGCCTATGGAATGCTCAACCTTGATAGATATTTTCCTTGCTGGTAATATATTACTTGCCCAAAGCCAAGCAAAGACATTTAAATATGAAGACTTCAGACGCAAAAGCCTGCAAGTCCACCTGGCATCTTTTGTTATATTAACACTTTGTCTTAGGTTTCTATATTCAGGCTTACTAATTTCACTGTTTTAAAATAGCTTAAGTGAGGGATTTAGCGGTTTTTGAAGAAAAAGTATTTGATTATCGTACGGAAGTGGCATTTAGCGGCTTTTGTGCTTGAATTCGTCATATATATACTTTAAACATTTTAGGTGTATACTTATTGAGTCTAGGTTTTAGAATGTTTCTTAAAGGTAGGATACACCATTGGTAATTGCTTGAATTAGCATGAATGGGTGGATTTGGGGTGTTGTATTTTATAGTAAATATCGTTTAACTGATCCGTTTACTTTTCGCGATCGTAATCCAGAGACGTTTTGTTTTTGTTTTTTGTATAAAATTCAATTTTTAGGAACAATTACAGGATATCTAGAGCAAACAATTTGCTTGATGCCTAGAATCATTATTTACTTTCAAAAAAGTAAGATATTTCTTAATAATTCGGTAGTAAAATGTTTTGATATCTGAAAATGGTGTATCCTACCTTTAAATACACTGAGAGCGTTGATATTCTGATGAGATTCTTCTTAACAACACTCCGTTACAAAGGTTAAACCCGGTCTAGCTAGATTTTTCTTTCCTGCAACAATTCTTTCTTCAAATTTTACCGGAATCTTTGATTTTTTTAAAATATATTTTCCTCACCAGGTGCCAAGGTTCGTCAAGAAATCCTGGATGCCTTTAACAACATCTACCCAATTCTGAAGTCTTTCAAGAAAACTTCATAGTGGCACTGACGAGAGTAATCTAGAAGATGTTCGTTGTGTCAACCAATTTTTTGTTTTCTGATCCAACTTCATGACCTGAAGCCTAAACAGGAGGTGACGATAGTACCTTGAGAGTTTTGGTGGGGTCCCGTACATGGGTAATTATTTCTTTTCATTTCAAATTCATGTAAAAGTTTCGTTTTGGGTACCAATTTGAAGGTAAGGTTCTATAGAACAATATGTGACCCGCTCCATCGAAATCAGGAATAAGTCTCGAAATGACTTTTTGAGATATGCACATGGTGAGAAAGGGAATTTCATAAGCTTTCTAATAATACCCATCACAAGTGTGTATCTGTTTAGGTTAACGAGTTATGATCTGATGAAGATGACAGGTGTATAGTTATTTGCCGAATCCACATTCCGAGAAAAACAGCTTTGAAATAAACAAAATTGACCAAAATCATACGGACAGCGCACACAAATCCTCTTTATTTTCATCTTTATTGATTGTTTTTACATACAAGACATTAACAACAATAATCTGTGATAACTGCACTTCCTAAAAATACAATGTTCAGAAAATTGACTTGGTCACGATTTTCACCCACGCGTTTTACTTTAACGGCCGATTGCGTAAAATGGCTTCAGCGACTTATTCCTGATTACGATGGAGCGGGTCACATATCAGTTCGAGTGTCAAGCCCTCATAATTTTTGTTCCCCAATTTTCTCATGTAATTGGTGTGTAAGTCGATGGCAGATTAAAGGGGAACAAACCAAGGATAGTAGGGTATGATAAATATTTATTCTGGTGTAGAAACTGTTTTTAAATTATTGGGGCACGGGTTGGGTGAGGTGGGAATTATCAATCCCACAGCTGAATACCAGTCGCAAACAATACACATCACCTGAAAATGTTGTTTGTAACCCTATTTTTTGTGCAAGGAGAATTATTTTTATTCTCAGCAAATGTTTGTGCTTAGCAGCTCCATGGAACTGGCCCCTGCCCATTTATTAAGGTACATATTTAGGATTGGAGGGAAAAAAAGAGGACAACTTTTGTTGGTTGACAATTTGTAAAGAATGTTCCTAATCAAGTTTTCAATCTTTTATGTCTATCATGGCCAGTATTGACATTACATGTATTTGTTTTGCATCCACACATACCTGCCGGTACATGTAGGCAGGGACATTGTAAATAGTTTGTAAAGTTTGTATTTTCTTTTATTGTAGATAATCTTTTATTGTATAACTCGTTTCTAATGTGTGTACCCTTTTGTTAGTCCAATGTTTTCATATCAGTGGTTTAATTGGGCCCAATTGTGACCATGCACAAAATGAGCTTCAAGTCAGAAATGGCTATTTTGCAAAACAGGGCAAAGACCAAAATGTTAAGGAGTAGTCAATTTTAATTTTTTTTCACTTGAAACTTTCATCTGCAAGTCCTGTTTTACAAAAAATGAATTTTTCTCCAATTTTGTTCTTCTGTTGAACAACAATTTCATCCCATTTTTATTATGTCATCATACATTCACTGTAACGCATTATGTAGTACACCATTGGAAAGCTCTTGTTTTGCAGAATCCAGATATACAGTACAAATATCTTAATTCTTCAAAAGTCTGACTTTAAGCTCATTTCGTGACAACTTAAATAAGTCTAAAAAATCAATTGCTCGATCAGTTTATCAAAATCGGCCAAGTTCGTACGACATTTCCCTAAATACATGTACACTGTACCAGTGTAAGGTCTGCACACCTGGCATGTGATGAACAGAGGCTAAATTAGGAAAAACTACTTTTTTGGAAAGTTGTTGAATTGTTTATTTTACAGTCATGAAAGTGATTTGTGGTGTTCTTTTCATCACGCCTGTGCACAGAGGCCAATTTCATGGAGCTGCTAAGCACAAAAATGTGCTTAGCACAAAAAGTCTTGCTCAGTAAAGCAGGTTACCAGTCAAAACTCCATGTGCTATTCATGCTAAGCAAAAACCAGCTGAATACCAATCGCAAACAATATACATCACCTAGAAATTTGGTTTGTAACCCTGTTTTTGCCAAGGTAGAATTTTCATGCCAAGCAAATTTATTTGCTTAGCAGCTCCATGAAATTGGCCCCAGGTGATAGAGGGAAAAAAATTGGAGAGGGCTGCAGTAGCCGATTTACTAATTTCTCTCCTGAACATTTTAGGTTGTGCTGATGTTCAGTCAGTTTCTGTAGTCTGACCACTTTACACTGCGCTTGAGATAAAAGGAAAGTGTCAATTTTACTGGAGTGCGTTTTGGCAGTCATAATTAGTCATAACCAAGAACTGGTTCGGTATTTTTGCCAGTGAGTTTCTAAGCGGCGAGAATTTGGCACAATCGTGCAATACTCAATCCCCAAAACAATTAACCAAAGAGAAACAAATGAACCAGTTTTTGGTAATGAGAGCCAAAACGCTCTCCAGGACTGTTAGTAAGGGAATAAAGCCGCGTTCGCATTGGACTTAATATTGTCAAATGTTACGGTACGTGATTGTCAAAGTTCACGGTGTTAAATCCTCCGTTAGAAGCTTGGGCCTGTAGATCTTACTGTTGCGGAGGGTAAAATGGACAATGTTACCGCCTGTCCGCATTGGATTCAATTTGGTTAAGTTCTCCGTAGGTTTTACCAAAAAAAGTCCAATGCGAACACGGCTAAAGTGTAATTGGCCGGTTTTAAACAGTATAGTATGTTTAATAATATTGGTTTGGAGTCTGGATGCTTGTATTGACACAATACTGTTTAACCAGTTCGCGCCGGATGACGTATATAAACGCAAATATTTCCCCAGATTCAAAACGAATGACGCATAAACGCGCCAAGTTCAAGTTCGGAAATGTATGTCAGCAGCGGGCAAGGCCGGAAATGCGTGGGTGTGCTTCCCGGCACTATCAGCCTGAACACGCTTCGGATTGAGTTTCGTTAAAAATAATCCCGCCCGTGGGCTCGGCGATGTTAAAATAATCCCGGCGCGAACTGGTTAATACCGGCCAACCACACTTTTTATTCCCATTCATAAATACCTTTTCGGTCCAAAAGTCAAAACGAATCAAAAATTAAAAAAATTTCCAACAATTTGGTTTTACAATTTTATTTCATGTTTTTCAAAACACACCTCTAGCTATTTAATGGAGTACCAAGCTCAAGAGTAAACAACTCCAAATAAGGAGATTGGCTATTGTGTGCGCGTATTGCGCAATGCCACGCAGGTGTGCCGAGTGCATTCTGGATTTAGTACATGTACCATGAAATACTGACTTGCATAGTATTGTGCATGCCTACGTGAGGAGTCCAAATTTCATCTGACACTGGAAAAGTGTTTAAGACCAGCCAGCTGGACCAACCGGTCTTTATCACTGGCCACGTGACGGGCTCCCGACCACTTGGAATGGGTAAACTGTGTTAGGTATTTATGAATAATGATGAATAGGCCAAGTTTAGATTTGACAGTTTTAAAGTTTATAGAAAAATAAAAAATAAAAAAATGCTATAGTAATAACATGTTTAAGTACACGTTATTTACTATTCCATACATTTGTTTGTAAATACGAGTTATACATGAAGAAAATAAAGTGTTTATATATGAAGCAGGTTTGTTTTAGTTTTATTATTATTATTGACTCTCAGTAACTGACATCATTTGTGACCTGCTCTGTGAAAATGAGTCAGATGTCGAAAATTTGACAAACGGAGTTATGTATACCATTAGAAAGAGTGCACTGTCCTCTTTAATTTGATATATGTTGGAAGTCTGTAGCATGTTGCTTTCTCGTGATACGCGTGATAATTTTGACCATTTTTGTGAAATCTAAAAACCCCATTCATGAGAAATCATGCATTAAAAACATTATTTCCCTTTAAGAGATGTATGCAATAGAATACAAAACCGGTTTTTCTCACTAAATCTGATTTAATTCAGCATGTTTTAATGTAGAAATTGAAAATATAGATCCTAACCAAGGTAAAAATCATGAAATAGGAATATCAAATTTTCGTACGAAACCCCCCCCCCCCCCCCCCCCCTCTCCACCCAAATCTTGTAAGCGCATTGTGCGACATCTGACTCATTTTCACAGAGTGGGTCACATTTGTTGTGATGATTTTCAACAGCTCAGTCTGGTTTTTTTGTTGAATATTCCACATCTATCTCTTGCTGGATCTTTATCCTGGTTGGCTGAAACACGGTCACGTGGGGTTAACTAATATAGGCTAGTCTAAGTGTCGTGCCCGATCCGGTGCTACACATAATATTTTTGTACTGGTTACAGCACCCTCTCTGTAGATCACTACCAAGGCACCTCTTAACCAGTTCGTGCCGGAATTATTTTAACATCACCGAGCCGAGGGGAGGGATTATTTTTTTAACGAAACTCGATCCGAAGCGGGTTCAGGCCGATAGTGCCGGGAAGTACACCCACGCATTTCCGGCCTTGCTCGCTGCTGACAGACATTTTCGAACTTGAACTTGGCGTGTTTATGCGTCATCCGTTTTGAATTTAGGGAAAACTTGGCGTTTATATACGTCATCCGGCGTGAACTGGTTAAAATGAAGATGTCTGGCACATATCATGATACTCTTGACATACATGTATTTTGGACAAAGGTTTGTTATAAAATACATATGGACTTGCATAATTATGTCACTAGTGTGCACACCCTCTTCCTTGGGGCACATAGATGTGCACTAGTGACCTCATTGCCAGTCCAGATATGTGTATAATATCCTCGTGATTCGGTCAGCAGTGATGAGACCACATAAGATGAGTGCTACATGTACATAGATTAGCAAAGAATATCTGTGACCCACTCTGCAAAAATGAGTCTGATGTGTTAAAAATGTTTTTTCAATTGTACAGTTGAGCAGGAAATAAGCTTTCATTTGATATATGGCACAGCGCTGTAGTGTAATGCATTGGTCTTTTACAATTTTAGGAAATTTGATTTTTCTCAGTTATACTCAAAATGTCTTTGAGAGAAATGAAGATTTACAATTGTAGTGCTTCATCAGATGCTATGGTAAGAGAATGACAAAACCTGTATTTAATTTAATTTAGGGATCAAAACAATCTTTTCAATCGATCAGATCTGAAAATATATGTGTTGGAGAAACCAAAATGCCTTAAAACTAAAATGTTATTTGTTAAACAAAAATCACCTCCGAGACAATAAACAGCCCTTTACGTAAAAATGTATTTTCCGACATCAGACTCATTTTTTGAGAGTGGGTCACATTTGGGAAAGGAGCAGGTGTAGGAAGCCGTGAACAGTTGGACTAGTCGGGTATTTAGCGTACTGGTTATCGGTGATGAATTGGGTGGGTCAATTGTGTACCCTGAATCTCAGATTTTTGGGGGGATATCTTGGGGAAGGGGGATATGTGTTTATAGATAACAATAGTTGGGAGTGGGTATAGAGACAAAAGAGGGGTCTGCTTTGACTTGTAGGTAGGATACACCATTGGTATTTGCTTGAATTATCATGAATGGTTCGATTTGGGGGGGTCGTATTTTATAGTAAATATCGATTAACTGAGTGCCCGAAGTTTTACAATCGTGGATGCTGAGAAAAGCACGAAAAACGGTTTTTTTCGCGATCGCACATTTTTTTTACAACATTTAATTTGTAAAAACAATTACAGAATATCTAGCGCATTCATTTTGCTGGATGCCTACAATCATTATTTACTTTCAAATAAAGCCCTGTTCGCACTGGACTTAATTTGGGCAAACTAACCGAGCCAATGGGTAACTTACCCATTTTAAGTCCAGTGCAAACAGCCTGGGTAACTTTCTTCACAGGTAACTTACCCACGCCACGTGGGTAGTTTAACCGAACCAAAGGTGCCCAGGAAGATTGACCGCGACGTCTCGGTTAAATCTTCCATCACCTGGTGATGGAAGATTTAATGTTGAGAGCTAGCGTCAGGAACAGACGATCCGGTCGTCAAGTCGCGGTCATAGGTCACGCAGGGCGCCCTCTTTATTGTTTTGGAGCCAGCTCGGTTAGTTTACCCATGGTCTTGGCAGTTCTACCCGCGTCAATTAAATCCAAGTGCGGCGGTGGGAAGATTAACCCATCGGCATGTTACCCGGCGTCATGGTATAGTTACCAAAAATGTTTATCCAGTGCGAACACGGTTTAAGTAAGATATTTCTTAATAATTTGGTAGTACAATTTTTCAATATCTGCAAATGGTGTATCCTACCAGTACCTTTATATCATAAGCCGAGTATAATCCGTGATTGGATGCAAGTCAACTAGTCTGGTTTAACCCAACGTAAATAAATTGATCTGTTTCAATTTAAGGAACCAGCACTTTTTTCCTTGGTTTTTCCCACATCTACGATCACAAAACTTTAAAGAGGTCAGTGTTGCAACTTTTACTATAAAATCCCCTAACCTATCCATTTTCGAAAATACAGCAAAAGCAAAACACAAATACTAAACAAAAAAAGTTTAATGAACTTTTTATTGGGGAAACAATTTTATTTTTTTCCTCGTATACTATTTTATAATGTAAAAAAAAAAAAGACCATCAATAAATGACTATACGTAATATAATTGCAAAAATAGAAAGAAAAAAATTCAAATATGCAACATAATAGTGGCTAGTATTACCATTAGTGAAAAAATAATGCTTTTTTAAATTCATATACATTGCAACTGCTATGTCAAAAACATTTCAACTAACAAGTATCCTACATTTTTCTATGTACAGATCAATAAACAAGTGTATTTACATTTGTTTATTGATAAATATTTGTTAATGTGTGGATTTTTCTCTGCGAGTTACAAAATCTCAAGGCAAGTAATTAAAAAATGTGCCAATCTTTTAAGCTACTTTTTATCTATTAGGGACCATCTCGGCTCATATCTAGGACAAGTTCTTGATAAGTTGTGGAAAATGTATAGTAAAAGATACAGGATATCTGAACAGCTTTCCTGCAATACATTTATTAGTGTTTGTGAGTTAAGTATTGCTAACATTCTCTGGACAAAGTTTCTTCCAGACCATGAATAATCCTACTACACTGTAGCTATGCCATCAGCCTCTGTCGAGGAGCAATGCAGCAATGCTCAGATAGTGGTGTGTTTTATTTGGCAAGGTACATGCATGGAGAAATGTGTCTTATTTCTCCATGGTACATGTACATGTACATGTATGCACACCTCGAGTTGGAAAATGCATTAAGGGCCTATACCAGCAATTTGTCCCGGATATGAATCGAGATAGTTCTTACTGCCCAGTACCCACACGTATTAAGAAATACGTTTACAATTCTAGTATCATCTATAAACTAGGGCTAAACAATACAAGCTCGTTACTTTAATGTACTGCATCAAGATACGCCTTTTACCACGAAAACATGTCACATGGTTCAAAAACTGGAATCGTTTGGCTTAAAAAGTGCCACTCTGGTAGCCGCCTTAACTGTTATTACATATAACCTACAAGAATTATTTTTAAAAGGGTTGATGGGCAATTGACAAAAATTAAAGTAAAATAAAAACGCACCCTACCCCATTTTCTTTCTTTTTTTGGGGGGGTTGTATTTTTAGATAATGGGAAGTAATGTAAGCTAAAATATTAAAAAATGTAAGCAGTACATGGAAAGCATTAAAAGATTAGTATTTTTTTACTTTTAACGTGTGTACATGTAAATTGTATTTCTTCACATGACAGAACCAAATACAGAAATCATTTATATAAAAAAAACAGGTTCCATCAACCCCTCATTAAGTGCAGCTTCATTTTCGACTTATTTACATAAATAAACAAGCAACTTGTAAATAGCCTCCAAATAATGACTGAATACATGTATGTACAAATACATTACAAAGAAATTACTACAAACAAGCAATTCTCTGTTAGAAACAGTTTCACGATCAATACAGGATAATATTTAGCTTTGGTCTAGGAATTTGGCTATTGTATACAATATTGAGTGGCTCAAAGATAATGAGAGGAATATTATCGCAAGGTAAAACTGGACTTTTTTCACCGAGTGAAATCCAGATTTTTACCAAGCGATAATATTTTACAATGTAAAGCCACTCAATATTTGTTTTATATTTATAACTGACATACAGATCCACAAACTTTGGCTCATCTATTGGCTGCCGCCATCAACAAGCAGCACAAATCGGGTAGTAGATATCAACCTTCATTACCAATTACTGAATAATATTCTCATTTGTATTACTCAAACAATGTCATTGCTAGAAATCCAGCAACAAACCTAGCCTTAAGCTTGTTCCAATGCGTTCAATGGTAATCGACCGATTTGCATATTGTAGCCTTATGAGGTCACTGTTAGCAGACAGTATGAGTAAGGAGTGCATGCATAGTGTGGCCACTAGTATCAGACACTATAATCAAACGCCTCGACCAAAGACTAGATAATATCAGGGTTCGATTTCACCAATGCTTTGATCAATCTATTAGGAAGAGTAACTCATCCTAACTTGCAATAGGTTCAATGCAAGTTGAGTCTTCCTATAATATTGATTTTAGTTTTTTGTGAAATCAGCTCCAGGCTGGCTAAGTGTGTAGAAGCTACAACCCCCCAAAATGTGTACTGTAATTATGTACATTTATGTACATTTTTGGCAACCCACACAATTATACATACAGTCAAGAAGCTCGCAAGCACCATGCTGGTAGCAAAAAAGAAAAAGAAAAATTGCACGGGAAATATTCTAAAGTTTATCTACAGCCGGCTAATATGCATTTTGGCAAAAATTACATTTTGCTTTATTCAATATTAGTGCTAGGTGAGTAACGCGAGTACTCAGTACTCCCGAGTAGTTTGTGCTACTCGTACTTGTGATTGTTAATCTACGCGAATACTTGTCCGGGCGCAAGTAGGGCAGGTACTCGCGAGTAGCAATTTGTTTTTACAGTGTTGACTTAGACAAAAGTAACTACTTTGCAGTTTCTGCACTAAATCTGCCTTTTGGTCTGATGTTATCAATGAAGCTACCGGGTAACAATCAATGAATCATTTGCTCCACCTTATTAATTAATTTCAGGCTAAATGACCCAAAACGTTGCATAGAAAAGTTATCTCACTGCTGAATAATGGGTTGTCACTTTATGTCAAACATGTACTAACGTGTATTAGTCTTTCTGCTACTCGCGAGTAATTTTGTAGCAAAATCCACTACTTGCTAAGCACTATTCACCACACCTAAGAGAAACGGGTGAACGAAGATTAAGAGGCGGGCGTTTTTAACTAAATTTGTGAATTTTATTTTCAGAGCACAAATGGATCACTTGAGCGAGCTCTCTTTCTCTTTAGTTAAGAACTTATCAAATCCGTACATTTTTTAATATACCTGTACGGACACCTAATTTTTATGGTGAAAAAAAGAGGTATTTTAACAGAGAAACGACTGCCAGCCTTTATTTCAAGCTCTTATCTAATGGCGGAACTAAACACTTGTATTTAAACAGGCATGGTAAACATGCTGGTATGTGTACATGTACAATGTACCATCACTTTTCTATGTGGCTACACTATAGGCCTTTTTAAATCCCTGGCTTCGACTTCCAAATGCGGGAACTCCAGCCACATTAGGGACATTGGTGCTGTTGTGCTTCATAAACATTAAATCAGTTGATATCAATCTGAAAGTTTTAATATTTCCATTTGCTTCCATTTCTATTTGCTTTTCAGCGATTCGGAGGCAAAGCCAAAGACTAAACAAATATGACACATTCTTTCTGGTTAAAAGACTACAAGGACTGAGCTTTGTACAACATGGATTTTATTCTGACCAGAATCTACTTCAATTAACAAAAATTGTATCAACACTCTCTTCAATACTTTTTTGCATGAACATAACCCCAGTTTGCACATTTCCACTGTGCTTGGGCGCTGCCCCAAATACACCGAATATTCTATCATTATTTCTATGAAAGCTGTTCACTGCATGGCAGTGGTACATGCCAGCGCCAATGGTGCGAAATACGGTACCCTCTGGAGACATGAACACAATGTGTACAATGGAGACAAAACGTCTCCGGAGGGTAAATTTCTATAGATGAATAGGTCTCCACTGGGAATTTCACGAATTAGATTTTTGGATTTTACTTAAATTACTCAAAAACTAGGATTAGGATGTGGGTTAGGGTTAGTGTTTGGGTTAGGGTATAATATAGGGTATATTGGGTCGAAATTTCAACCCAGGAAAAAAATTATGGTTAAAATGGGAGCATTTTGAAAAACGTGCTCGACTTTCTAACCATTTTGTACACGAGAACAAAGCCATGTCTCCACAGTGATACAAAAATGCGAATGGGTGCAGGCCAGCTGTGTGCATTGGAGGATTATACACAGGCAATCTTTTGGGGACAAACTTTGAAGTGAGTTGGAGGGTAAAACAAGAGCAAGGGTTAAAAGGTAGTATACACCATAAAATGTTTTTGCTGTAATTTTCAAAAATGAATGGGTTAGGAGATTTATATTTTATAGAAAATATTGTAACACCGACCTATTTTAAAGTTGTTAGTTCATCTTGAAAACCAAGAAAAAAACAATGCTCATCTTGTAGTCTGGTTCCTCGACTTCCTTCAAATGAAACAGGGCAAATTTATAGGCCTCAGGAATTATCAGGTGAGGAAACCAGGCCATGCTTGCTTCCATTCACGGATATGCAACAGTATTGCATTATTTGCATATAAAATATAGACTAACTAAATTTAATAAATTGGGGGCAGTGTTAAAAAATAGTCGGGTTTTTCCAACGATTGCAGACTGGCAATCGTTGGAAATTAATACACACAAAAAAAAAACTTTCTTGAAAACCACAGCACACATCTGGTTTTTCCATTACAATACAATACTTATTGTTACAATACTTACTACAAATATGAACCCCTAAACCCATTCATTTTCGAAAATTCAACAGCAAAAGCAAATGGTGTACATTGTACTACACCTTTAACTGAATTCATTCAATTCAAATACCGGTAGCTTTTCGCCAGTTTGAATATTGTAATTCTCCTGATCACCTAGTAATTCCGGTAGCAAATTTGTTTGGGTAAAGAATTGCATTCAACTTGACCTAACGGTAAGAGTGACTTTGCATGTTTATGGTAGATGAACAATAAAGGGGTTGCATTGACGTCACGCGCGCTACGTGTACGCGCTAATCGCACTAGCAACCGGGCCGAGCGGCCATTTTTTAGGTCAAACAAAGTGCAGACGATATATTACGCAAAGACCTCATTGGGGGCGCTGTCGTGAAGTGCGACGTCATATGCATGAACTTTATAGATCCTTTCAGTTAAGTGTACGCTAAGTCTATGGGGTTAGGTTATAGTTCAAGAACAAAGGGGAACACAACAGGGTATCTTCGGTCATTATGTAAAACATGACCTGGTGTGCACACCTGTGCTCCACATGTACAAAATACAAAATTACGGTCTCTAGGGAAAATATACACTTAAATAGTTTAACGTCACATCCTCCCAAAGTGGTACCTTGCTTGTACGTTTAACACGCGATCACAAACACTAATTTTACATCCTACTTCTACAGCTCATTTTCACAAATTAGTACCTGAAAATGGCTCCCTGCCTCTCAGCAGATGGTCACTACACCAGTTCTAACCACAATTGTATCTATTTTGGCTTCAATGAGGAGAATCAAGCCAATACACTGATCCAGTAGACCGCAACTGCCCAGTAGCGTGACGCGTGTCTGAACGATCACTTGCGTAGTGAATTTACAACCCATACATAATTACATACAAGTACATAACGCCTTTGTCTTAGGAAATTACCAAAAAAATTCCTTTCCCCTTAACGGTACTGAAAGTCGGATTGAAAATTAACATAACACCGCCACTTAACCATGACTAGGCTGGGAGTGGTAGTAGAATTGGGATGTACAAGTGAAACAAAGGTAAAATCAACAAAAAAGATGTGGTAAACTATTCGGTAAACCATGCGGTAAACAAAATGGTGACAATTTGCCAGACCACTTCGCGTCGGATGACATGTATACAAGCAAAGGTTTTGCAGTATTCGGAATGGATAAACATGCAACGACGAGCGAGGCCGGAAATATAAGAGTGTGCTACCCACAGATGCCAGCCTGAACCCGTCTGGGATCGAGAATCGTGAAAAACAATCCCGTGCCTTGGTCTGGTTAATGTCAAAATAATACCTGGTTATAATCATGTAATTTTGAGGTGTGGCCTACTGGATCGGTCCATTTTGAAACAGATTCACAACAGCCATGAGCAAAAATCACTGTGTTCACTGGGCTGTGGCAGTACATGTGAACTACTAATCACCTAATTCTAATTGACCCTTAGAGTGACATCACCACTATTCCAGAGAGTATCAAATGCCTATTTTCATTTCGTTTTCAAATTCAGTCATATACATGTAAGTCCTGAAGACTATTCACTGTACAAACTACCACAGTATTTCAAAGTAAATACGGAATGCCTTGGGGTTTTTTTCCCTCACAAAAAAAAAGCTTCTTGACACTACACAAGTAACTACACTGGCCACCAAGATACGAGAGTGGTTTGAAATACATCTGTAATTGTTTTCATTTCGAGACTCTTAAAGGGAATTTACATCCAAGTCATTTGCTTTTAATTGCTGTAAATTTCAGAAATGGATGGATTCAGGGGGTTAGTATGTTGTTGTAAATATTATTACACTGACTTATTTCACGTTTCGGGTTCGTAGATGCTGGAAAAATCAAGAAAACCAATCATGTTCTTGTAGTCTGGTTCCCCGACCCCACTTAGGATGAAACAGAGCGATTTATAGACGTTGGGGAATTGTAACGTCAGAGAATCTGTCTAGCTGGCTTATAAAGTAGCCTTCACAGGTGTTAACAATTGCAAAGAAAATGTAAAATAACTAAATATGAAAATTTTTCTCAAATGCTGGTTGGCCGATCAGCATTGGAAATTGATACAGAAAATATCACTTTACTTGAAAAATGCTAGCACACCAGCAGCCATGATTTTACAGGATGCTTATATACTGTCATTAAACAGTCCAGTAAAGTATTTTGTAATAATTTGGTCATTTTGTTTTTTGATGTTCGCAAATGTTGTACATGTACATTCCCTTTAACTCTTACATGAAGATAACCTGTCAGCGAAAGGTCAAGGTGATAAGAGTTTTCTATGTTATAGATTTGTTTAATCACAGAGACTTGCAGCGCATCATGTACATTGTATTTTTGTGTTTCTATGTTTGCTAACGCTGGATCATTAGTGTGGCATTCTGGCAAAATAGACGGAACTGGGCACTTGACATAGTGGATGATTTTATTTTAAATTTTCAGATTTATTGATATTTTTAATCTTTGGTATGCCTACTAACTATTTTGTTAATAAATAGTACATGGTAGCAATAATTGTTTGGTAAGAATTTGATTTTTTTGAAAACAATGTTTTTCATATCACATTTACAAAACTTGAAACTTTAAAGGCCTTTTTCTCAACATTTTACTGATTTGTGACATGTTGATAAATATGTAAACGGCTATAACTTGTTAATGGAATGTCTGATTGAAGCAAAACAAACAGATTGTAAGGAGAAATTTTATCCTCTTTTCTAATACCTGAGAACCCTCATTTCAATATCTGCCCAGTTCCGTCTCATTTTGCCAGAGCCCCCCACATTTGAGGTAAAACACAAGACAGCCTTCCGGCTGTATGCAGAATTTTTTTCCACAGTATTTTGATCAGTTTCCCAAGAAACCAAACAATCAGTGGCAGAATCATCCGAGAAAAAGAGACATACTTTCTACAATTGCCCTTTGCACTGTAAAAAACAGGCGAGAGTTTCCACCCAAACTACCTAGTACCATTTACTAGGAACCATACCCATCCTGGCAAATACCATCCCCATATAGCAACAGTACACACCAACTGTTGAACTCGGATTCTGGAGGTATCCCTAACCCAGTGTAATTAACCAGTTCGCGTCGGATGACGTACACACGCACAGTTTTTCCGACGTTAAGAACGGATGACGGTAAACTCGTCATGACCAATGCTGAAAATATCTGGCAGCGACCGGTTCGCAGTGAGCGAGGCCGGGTGTGCTTCTCACTGATATCGGCCGGAACCCGCCACGGATCGTGTTTCGTGAAAAAGAATCCCGCGCCTCAGTCAATGTCAAAATAATCTAGGCGCGAACTGGTTGAAGACAATCAGTTTAGGGGTCCAGTACCCATCCAAACAGATTTTCAACCCAATCTGGTGTTGGAGTTTGACTGGATTGGGATTGTTAGGGTTAAAGGAAATAATGTAGTAGTATCCTGACGCCACTTCTTTCGGTTCTGTGCAAAGTCAATGCAAAAAAGTGTATTTTCTAACAAAATTTGAAACGATTCTCAGTCCCAGATTCAAGTCTTTTTAACATTTTTGCAAGGACTGGGCTTCTTACCTGATGACAAATGTGGCGTCAGGATGCAGCATTCTTTCCAATTTAAACAATCCGTGGCAAAATCATCAAAGAAAAAGGGACTTATACTTTCTACAATTAGTCTTTGCGCTTTAAGGAAAGAGGCCAGGATTTCATTAAAAATGCAAAAACTCAAATTTACTATTTCTATTTCACTCTCATAGCTTGCAAAACCCACTAACCCCTTTCAAATCTTGGAAGTTGCTGCTTTTTGTCATGGTATTTTTAAAGACCCAACATCAGACAAACTAGGTATGGAATTCAATCTAGAGTGGGTGGGCATACACCGGACACTTTTGTTTGAATAAATCTGACCGAGTTGTGGGGACATTTTCGTGTCCCCATAGCGGTGTTGGGTCTTCAGTAAAGGGGTCTAGAGGTAGAATTGGGTAAGGGTAAAATGAAAGAAAATGGAGAAGACAAATCTAGGGTGATGTTGAAAATTGTAGGTTGAAAGAATTTTCAGAGTTTTAGTTTAGAGAGATTTTTCTTAAGCACACGAACCCTATGGAATGTCCCCATAGCGTCATGTACTAAAAGAATGTGTGGGTTGGCGCGGTTTATTTATTTCAAACTCTTATTTGTTAAGTGAAATCACCAGAAAGAGAGCCGTAAGGTTGCGATTTCATATGCAGGGGCCAATGGACATATTAGGCCATGAACCCTCATTTAAAACAAGAAAACAAGCAAACAACCATGCAACAAGCTGTTAGTGGTTGTTGAGGTGATAGTTAGGAACCAACTTTTTTTTCCATCCAAATCTTTCTTTGATGAATTCATTGTCTAAGAAGTTACTATGTAATTTGTATAATTGGTTATAGATACCCAGTTCCATAATCTGGAACCTGTTCGTGATATCAACGGTCGGGTACTAGCTTCTGATGCATATCCCTACTATGCCTACTAGTGAGTTACTGGCACCAAGAGAAAGAGAGAGGGGGTTTGAAAATAGAGCACCAAAATAGGGCTCCTTGTGCCAACGACAGAGGGTACTTGGCTTACCACTTTTGATAGCCCCATGGACGGCGGCACACCGTGTGTACGTACTGGTTCGTGCACATACAGCACAAATTAAAGTACACGCAACTTGTTTCATTCTAAATGTACACAAAGCCATAGCGTGTTTCTCCGAGTGCTATTGTTGAGAACCCTCTTTAATTTATGGAATGTTTTGACCAAAGTTGTGGCAAGTTGGAGAAGATATTAATACCAACTCGCCCACTGGGAGTCGGAATCGGTAAACTGAATATTAGAAATGGCCGGCTTGTATTGTAGCATTTTTACCTCCGTCTATCTCCGATGGCGGAGGTCATGCATTCACCCCAGTCTATCTGCCAGTTTTCTGTAATCTGTTGGCAGGATTACAGAAAAACTACTGAAGCAATCTTAACGAACCTTGGTGGGTAGATAGCTTATGGGTCAATGGTGATTTCATTACTTTTTCAGATTGATCTGGAGCGAGATCAGAAATCTGGATCACTTTGAATGTTTTCAAAGCGAGTGCTCTTTTTCTAGTTTGGTTACTGAAAGTTCTTGCTAAATAATATTAAGCAGCTGCTACTCCTATTAGATTGATTAGTAATTTAACGCTACTTTTTTCAGCCGGCAGTTCATGCAAAAACAATATAAACATTCCCTCATGCAGTGTATGAGGAAATAAGGATCATATTTTCCCCTCGAATAAACTTAAGTCCTCTTACCACAGACATAACACAAACCAACCGCTGGTCTCTGCCACAGCTATTTACATTCACAAACATACGGGCACAGATAATTTCAGGACCCCATTTCCAGTCGTCCTAAAAACAAAATCATGTGCCGCACGTTTGCGCCATTCATATGTAAACTTCAGACACCTTTTTACGAAGCATGCAAGCCGCAGTCATGACGCCAGTCAACATGAAGCCACAAATCAGCAGCTCATCAAGTACACAGCCCATTCATTCTCCGACAGCCCATTTATTTGCCAGGAATGCACTATTCACATGCACGTGAAACTTTACCGACGACAACTACCATGCATGTCCCCGACAATACTCCTATAAATGTACACACTCCTATACAGGTACTAGATGTCACACATTGTCCCTCTTCTCCCAAATTGGTAGCTACTGGCCGTAAGTATGGTATCCGCCCCGGCCGTATCCGCTGTAGCCGGATCCTGTAGCCCCGCCGTGATTGGACCCCGAACCCCCTCCAAATCCGGAGGTGCTGTACACATTGCCAGCTCCATAGGGGTTGGTGCCTTCCTTGCTGGCGTACCCTTGGTACTGGCCGTTATTCCCGTAGGCCGGGTTGCTTGCAAAGCCAGGACTGTTGGCCACGCTGTAGCCGGCGGCAGCCCCGCTACCGTAGCCACTGCTAGCGTTGGCGGTATAAGGCGTGAAACTCCCGTAGCCGATTGGCGGGCCGTACATGTTCATGCTGTTTCCAAATGAACCTGTACTGAAGCCACCGCTTGCCGACAGTCCATATGGAACAGCTTGCCTGTTTTCAGCAATCTTTATTTCCACCTGAAAAAGAAACGAAGCACAATAAATTGCACAGAAAGAATGTAGTATCCCGACACCACTTCAGCGGTTGTGTGCAAAGTCTATGAAGAGTCGAGAAAATTTGTCATTTCAACTTTACATTAAAATGGAAAGCTCTACACGTGTGGGTTTTGTAAAATGATACAGATTTTCCTTTTCCACATACGAACGAATTGCCCGTATGTACTGTACACTATGCACTGTACAGCCGTCCAGTAGTTTACTCCATTGTACGGTAGTTCACTCCATAGAGGAAGGAATAGACAAGAGTTTGAACGGCTAAGGATATTTATTGTCCAATTTACCGACCCTGGCTGACCAGTAGTAAATGCATGGAGGTCTCCCACTGCGCGCACACTTAGCACGATCCTTTGTGCACAACGTTCGTTGCCGTTTCGGCCGCTTCAATGGAGCTAACAATCGTTCGTGTTTTCATGAGTTAATATAATCCGAACAAACAAACAAAAGCATTTCACATGTAGTCGCCCAGCTCTCCTTTTCATGCGCCATCTTTTTTGTTATAAACGTGTCTAAACTTGCAAAATCTGATTTTCCTCCAGGGAAATACATATTTTGATTATCATTATGCTTTTCCAAAAAGTTCCGATGGCTGAAATTGGGAAGTTTATATCGGCCTGTTGTATTTTAACCATTCGTGTGTTAACCTTAGGTGTGTGGTCCTAAGGTTTTCTACCCTCGGATTTAGTTTTTATAATTACTTTCGCGTGATAAGGCTGTTTTTAAATAAAATGAACATTACCACATCATGATTTCAAATGCTTTTTTAATTTGTTTGTTTTATTTTGTATTTTGGATCGGGATTTTTAATCTCAAATTGTTAGTTTTATATTTATCGCTTAAAATAGGAGCCGCTACAATTTTTTTTTTTTTTTCGTAGGCCGCCATTTTACAACATTGCGCAGGCGCACGGGCATGCGTAGTCAATCCCATAATGCTTTGCGACGAATGTCACGACTGCGGCATTAAAGGCTCAGTCTTTGATCTCATGGTCGTTCAAAATCCTGTCTATTCCTTCCTTCGTGTTTACTCCAAGGGTCAACAGGCCAGTTCAGTATCTCGAGTCGAGGTCAAAGGTTTTTGGGATAAAACCGCTGACTTCATGAGCCTAAACTCTCATTCTAACGGGTGCATGGCGTTAATTATCCCGAATGACCCGTGACTCACACCACTGGTTTTGCCAAACGCATCAGATTGCATCGTTTGTCAAAGTGACTTGGCTGCAGAGTGCAGCGAGATCCATCAGGTCAGAAATCTCAAGATCAAGAATCTCAGACTGCTTCAGAATCTGCGGTCGCCCAATGCAGCAGAATCCATCTCTGGCATTGTTCAATGGGGATTAGCTCTCAGAGTCTTAGACTGTGGTCGTTTATGCACTGGTGTTTACAGCTAAATGCAAAGTGCAACCAACTTTTTACGTGATGCACTGCGCTGTGTATGGCAGGATATAGTGCCCACTGTTTACATCTGTATTCAATCTGTGCCCGGCGGTATGCGCGCACATCATGATTTGCATAAAATTTGGTTTAACCAGTTCGCGCCGGGACAAATATACACGCAAAGTTTTCCCCAGGTTCAAAACGGATGAGGCATAAACGCGTCACGAGCAAGGCCGGAAATGTCTGTTGGCAGCGAGCAAGGCCTAAAATGCGTGGGTGTGCTTCCCGGTACCATTGGCCTGAACCCGCCTCGGATCGAGTTTTGTTAAAAATAATATCGCGCCTCGGCTTGGTGATGTTAAAATGATCCCGGCGCAAAATGGTAAAGAGTGACGTCGCGGGGCAAATTGCCTTTGAATCATGTGACCTGCGACATCAGCTTTAACCAAATTTTATGCCAAACATGATGCGTGGGCATACCGCCGGGCGCATTTGAATACAGATGTAAACAGAGAGCACATCGTCTATAGGGTTAATGAGAGCTTAAATTTGTTACAATAAGATAAGTAGTTTGCGGTAACACCACGGTAGTACTGTACTTTAGTGAGATGTGTGGTTCCTAGCGAACTCAACGTTTCGGACAGTATGCTCTGTCCGTCGTCAGGAGACTTAGATATTCCAACGGTGAAGCGGAGTTATATGGAGCCTGGAAGCGATAAAGCGTACGAAGGATGCTACTCTTCATACGTGACGTGGAGGATGCTGGATCATCACTGTAGCGTTACAGCAAACTACTTATCTTATTGCCTTTTCACCATGCAAACCTTCTAATCTCACTATCATGCTAGTGCTACTTTATCCAATCAGACAGAATTATTAACAGATTTAGTTATATTTCACATGGCCAAAATTACCGTCTTGCCGTTGATTTGTACAAACTGGGCCTGCACTGCATCCATTGCTTCTTTGGCACTGCTAAACTCCACAAACCCGAAACCCCTCATCCGCTGCGAGACTTTGTCAAATTTCTGTTCGACAGTTTCCACACTCCCAAATTTACTGAGTGCCATCTTGATATCATCGTCCGAGGTGCCGTTTGATATACCACCGACAAACACTTTCCTCTGATTGTCGTACATAGGCTGGTCAAACCTCGCCCCGCCCCCCTGTCGCCCCCCGGCTCCCTGGACCTGGTCCATCCTCTGCTGCTGTTGTTGTTGTTCTCCCTTGCGGATGGCGGCTTTGCACTCCACTTTCTTGTTGTCGATAAAGTGGGGAGTCTTCATCTGCAGAGCGTTCGTTTTGGACTCAGGGTTTTTAAAGTTGACGAAGCCGAAACCCCGGCTAGTGTGCGACACCTGGTCCTGCAGGACCACAGCCGATTCGATGGGCCCAAAGCGACTGAAATAATCCTCCAGCATTTCCGTAGTCGTGTTGAGCGTAAGCGAGCCGACAAATATGCTGCACGGATTCTCCATCTTGCTCCGGTTTTATCTTTGGGGATGTTGGACGGCTTTGCAGAGGGTAAGTTTCTTTCAGCTTCGATGACAGACTGAAAATGATTATCATACGTCGAGTTTGGGATTCACCTTTTTTACGGAAACGTCCACAGATGACAAAATGTAGCCGAGGCTCACTGACAATCTCTCTCATTCATCGGATCCCGTGCAGGTTGCGTGATATTGTATTGCACATATGAGTGGACTGGTACCCCGAGTCCCTTAGTGCACAGTGTAGATTTGTCTTCGCTCATAAAGTACCTGTCTATAGGGTTGGGAAAGCAGGGAACCAGTCTCTTGTTCACAAAGGGGTCAGAAAGTTCACGATTACCAACCAAACTGAAAATCGCAAGTGCCTGTGACGTTTCACTTAAAATTTGACGTTTTCCTTTAAGTTCTTTTTTAGACTGAGGGGAAGGAGACAAAACCCAAATCCCTTTCTCCAAACTCTCAAACTTTTATCTCACACACCGATCACTAGTCACGGCTTTTGTACGTACAACGCAAGAGTATGTACAAATTTGTGCCTGCCACGCCCCCTTCATCAGTCCGCCCCCGCCCCCGGCCCCGTAGAAATGTTGTTCAGGGCAAGTCCTCATATTGGATAACAAATATTGGATAACAAATCAGCCTATCCGGGTTGGTTTGTTTCAATAAATGTTGGGACGAGAATACCCGCACAAAAATATTCGTTATTAGTCTTTGCGATGATTATGTAATTTAATTGAGATTGGGCCGTAAGTGCTGTACGGGGTGGTATTAACAAAAACAGAGAGAAAAAACCCGGAACGGCCTATAATTTCCAGTACCCTCCGACTAGAAAAAAAACTTGTCTTTCTAAAAACAAATACCAAGATCACCCGATTCGATACAGTTATTTTATTTTAGGGACCTTTTTCTAGAGCAAAGTTGGAAATTGAACAGACCTCACCATTTCATTGCTGTCGCGCTTAGTGTTAAACTGCCCCCCCCCCCCCCCCCCACCCCTTCTATCCAAACTTTTTTTTCTGGTTTGCAAGGGCGTAAAAACCTGGAGGGCGGGAAATATAGCCCCCCCCCCCCCCCCCCCTCCCCCTCCCCCACCCTCCACAAAACACACACTTTTTGTACAGGGGTAAGCTACCCCACCCCCATTTTTTTTTCAAGCTCAAAAAAATGCTTTGGCCCATCTTTATCCAAAAAATGCTTTTGGTTGTATCTGTTTGTAAATATCGTTTAACTGACCTGTCCAAAGTTTTACAATCATGGATGCTGAGAAGAGCTAGAAAAACAGCGTTCGTTTACAACCGGCGTGTTTTTTTTCTCTAAAATTCAATTTATCGGAACAATTAGGGCCTACAGGGTACCTAGCGCCATCATTTTGCTGGATGCCTACAATCATTATTTACTTTCAAATAAATAAGACAATTCTTAATAATTTGAAAGTTAATTGTATATCTGCAAATAGTGTATCCTACCTTTAAGGCATTGTTTTGGTTTACTTAACTTAATATAGGGGGCCTAGTATGATACATGACGATAATACAATGTGCCAGATAAATTTGTAGGTAGATATTCAAGAGTTCTTACATATACTCCCTTCCGTGTAAATTGCTTAAAAAACTGCACCCCAAAAAAAAAACCAAACAAAAAAAACATAAAAAGAGTTCCTGAGAAACCACAACATTCCGCAAGCACAATGACCACCCACCACAAAGGAGGGAAGGGTTCTCCCGCCATTACCTTGCTTCATATAATTATGTGATGCGTGTCTCAAACACGACATGCGTCAAGAAGCTGCAAGATAATCGCCCATGCATTTTGGTCTAGCACTATCAGTACGGATACCCAGTCTGTATACTCTGTGGAATGAGGGCGCAATTCTAAGTGTCTGTTAGTAGTGGTCCGCGGTACAGCTAATGAAAACGAGGCCTATGTTTGTTTTAAAGTTAGACGGACCATGGAGAATGGACTGTGTTTATATTATAGTATTATACAAGGTGCCCCACCAAAAAAAACCACGAACAAGCACATGCACACCACCCAAAGCCAAAATTAACTACACCAATGGATGGAGAATCCTTCTAGACAAGCACACCTCCACCACCCAAAGCCAAAACTACCTATACCAATGAATGGAGAATCCTTCTAGACAAGCACACCTCCATCACCCAAAGCCAAAACTACCTATACCAATGGATGGAGAAGTCTTTTAGACAAGCACACCTCCACCACCCAAAGCCAAAACTACCTATACCAATGGATGAAGAATCCTTCTAGACAAGCACACCTCCACCACCCAAAGCCAAAACTACCTATACCAATGGATGGAGAATCCTTCTAGACAAGCACATCTCCTCCACCCAAAGCCAAAACTATATACCAACGGATGGATAATCCTTCTAGGCAAGCACACCTCCACCACCCAAAGCCAAAACTACCTATACCAACGGATGCATGGAGAATCCGTCTAGAAACAAAGGTGATACCAAGAATTCCTAATTAATGTCCAGTCGTTTTAGCTCAAGATCTTGTATCATTTTAGACTCCCCGCCCGTTATACCAATTTGGCCTCAGTATAGGCATGCAGCGAAAAAAAAACACCGATAGTTTGTTTTGATCACCCTGTACAATAAAACTTGCCTTTGCTGGATGATAATTACGATACTCCGAAATTTAAAATACAACAAAATTCAAATTAACACAAAATTATTATGCTATTCAAGTTCAACACAAACACGACTCTTTCCGAATTGTTATTTTGTATGTCTTCAAATGAAAAAAAAGCTCCTCTGCTGATTTGAGACGTTTTCAATCTAAAAAATCCCATCCACATCGCAGAAAAAGATTGAACATTGTTGGCGGCCCGGCCCACAAATTATTAAAACAAAAATAGAAATTGTTAAGTATTTATATATTTAATCCATATAACTAAACGTGAGTGGAATGCAAGTTTTTCTCAATATCTCATTCAAAATGTAAGGAACTTTAGAAAAAGAGCAATTTTAAAATGACATCAACGTTAATTATCATAAAAACACAAATTTGCCGTCACCACTCCGCTTGGATGCATGGGTGTGGCGATGGGTTCCTGGACCCGTGTCCTACACGGGGGGCATAATTTGATCATGGAGGAATACATAATCCTCCACACTGCTCTATTAATATTCTCGGGGTCGGACACCCGAGACCCTCGTTTATCTTCCCATTGTTTATAGCGGGTAGGGGGGGGGGTGGGGAATATGAGGTTTTTTGTGAACGTTGCTGTCGACGGCTTGCCCCTCCGTGACGTCATGCCGACCGCGCATGCTCGACGTGGACAACGTAATTAAATAGCTCACCATGAGATAATGCGAACTGTCTTCAGATAGCTAGCTGGCCGACTGCCAGAAATCACTCATTGGTACTTGTGGTCTAATCGTATCTGCACGACTACCATTACGCACTACGTCATGTCACGTCACGTCACCGGCACACGTGGGTTGCTCCGTAGTGCTGACTGTATAACGCACTGGGGGTATATCATATCATCGAGAACACTGTGTGAGATTATCGCTGTATGGAAAAAACAGATGAGACGTTGTGTCTGTCGATAAACAACACGGCTATACTCGTCATCACAGCCATCAGCGAGAGCACAATTGCATTTAACTTCATCCTACTCACTCAGCTCAGACCGGCTTGGCTCGTCTCCATCGTTTGGTGTATCTCACCCAAACGAGCTATCATCTCGCCTCGTCTGCACATAGGCACCCATGACGCAGGGAGACCAGCAGCAACATCCCACTGAGATGACCGGGGCGGCTGTATCTGGGTCCTCCTGCCCTGACGACACAGATGCTGTCGAGCGGGGAAGTAGCAGTCCACAGCAAGAGAGGGAAAGGATTGCGATGGAAGATCGGTTACACCACCCTCCCCGACATTACCTCACCCATCACCACCAACAACTCCCAGAACAAACTACTACAGCGGACGGCGATGTCAAGACGCTCCTTCATTTCGTTAGCCTTGCCTCTTCTGACATCAAAGCTGCACTGGACAAGTCCGGTGCACCATCCAACGCCAGAAAATCCGAACCGGCAGACAATTTTAATCGAAAGTTTCCGCAAAAACAGCTGTTGAAAAAGAGCCCGATTTCGAACTTTACTGAGCCCGAGGTCTATCGAGGGGCGGATGATCCTTATTTGAACCCCAGAAGATTCGCTGTCAGTAGTCTCAACTCCTCCCAGTCCCCGGGCATCCAAAGCGGCGCCTTGCACTTTTCGGAGAGGCTAATGGCCAGCGCTTCGCTTCACCGCGATCACCTGATTAACAACTCTGATCTTTTCAAAGAGCTTACGTTTGGGAGTGGCATCCGCAGAGAACCGGGTCAGCCTTTGTTTGGGAGAAGAGGCTCGACTCAGCATCATGATCACCGACGTGGTTCCTGTTTATCAGTTTCTGAACTGACCGACAGCATGTCGACGTTAGACCGCGGCAGTGAGGTGGACGGTCCAGAAAATGAAAACCCATTACCACTTCGGAAGCGCAGACTCCCCGCTTCATTTTGGCAGGAGCCCGATCGCAGCGAAAATCACAAAACCACACCGATCGCAGTAAATGGATTACCTCCAGCAAACCTAACCTCAAATTTGAAATTTCCTAACCTCCTGTCGTCTTTAGCACAGGGCTTCACCGACTCAAGACCGACATCTTTGGATAAGAATGCGATATACCCCAGCAGTGACCAGTGCTACTCCGGTTTAAACCTCCCCTTCCCGCCTTCTTTCTCAACTGACTCTCTGAACAGAGACAACCACTTGAATAGGGCGTTGAACTTCCAGTATTCACCGATTTGCTCGTGCAGCCAGCGTGCCGAACTGTACAGCTACGAGCACGGGCCGGCCTGTGCCGCCGCGTACACGGCCAGGCACGGTGGGGAGCCGCCCGGCATTTTTAACCCCATCAGTGCCACTGGGCTACTCTCACGTTGGCACGTTCCATCACAACTCGCCACCGAGAGAGTTGGCATGTGCCACCCATCAATCCCCCGTGTCGTCAAGCCCATTCCTACAAAGAGTATTACATCTTATCCGCCCAGGTATCACCCCATATACACTTGAAACAAGAAGAAGAAAATTGATGGAATTCCTGCCAGGGGAGTTTGACATTTTCGCCGCATGTCCCGCCTGCAGCAATGTAGCGATCCACACAAAAAAATGGAACGCAAAACACCTGGCGGTAATATTGGTAGCCTATAGTTGAAACTCACAAAAGAACACACAGCCAAATTGGTGTGCCGAGGATGGAGAGTTAGTTACACCATCTGCAGAAAGTGACGTGTGGCGGCAAGTGTTTCCCGGTGTCTGTGACAGGCCGTCTGGCACGCGTCGCTCCACCGGTCACCCTGGGGGAGCAATTATAGACCACGATCTGACAAGCCAAACGCGTGTACCGTCCATCCGATATGCCCTTATATACATGTACTTTGGACCCGTGAAAAGCATGAAGGCAAATCCATCAAGCTGTTTTCTGACAACCCCGACGAGTATGGTATGAGACTGCGCGATGTCAAACGTTTGCCTCAACTCTGAATAAACCTTGACTCTCGTTTTGTTTTTATAATAATAATTCATTCACAACTTTATTGCCAATTGGACATCCAGTTTTTGTCATTATTACATCGACAAAAATGCTTCGGTTCCGTTGCCTATATAGGCCTACTGTGGAATCTCTTGTCTTGAACAAAATTAACAGCTCAGGAGGGAAAAATACATTTTAAAAGCGTCATTAAAATATAACTTGAAATCCTTCGAACTCCCTCGTCGATATAGAACCAAACGCCTTCTGACCAAGGAGGACTGGCTATTCTTGGTAATATTCAACACATTAATTTTGACAGAAAATGTAAAAATAGTAATGAAAATGATTATCGAGCGTGTCGTTTTCCTGAATCCTGTTATCCTTCTCTTTTCCTCTTTTAAGTTAGATTGTTATAGGGAATGTGAATATATTATAACACATGTATTATCTTGACATTTTTAACCCTAAAAGTTCGGAATCCTCAAATTGTATTGGAAATCTGCACACTATCATACACAAAAGACTGGCATGATTCGGTCACTAGTGCACGTCTATGCGCCCCGACGGACTGTAAGTGACCGAAGGCCGAGGGAAATAGGACCTCTTCTGGTCACTCACAGGCCCGAGAGACGCATAGACGTGCACCAGTGACCGAATTATGCCAGTCTGTATGTGTTTATAGCACATTTTATAGCACAAATACGTCAGAGGGTGCTGTAACCAGTCAACAAATTTGAGTATAGTGCCTGGTCGGGCACTATACTCAAATTCCGTGTACTAGCCTATAATGAACCCTACGTGCCAGCGGCTCGACTACGTTGTAGCCGCGTCCTTCGCAATTCAGCACATGAGGACCTCCATGGAAAGCAGTGCTATGTACTGATTGGAGTTTAACCTCATAAAATATGACATAAATAAACCCCACGTAACCGTGTTTCAGCCAACCAGGAAAAAGAACAAACAAGAGGTGTGTTGTACAGGTAGGGGAATACCAGTCATCTTGGCACATTAGGGCTATTCATTGTGGTATCATCTTTAAAGGTAAAATACAACATTTGCTTTATGTGAGTTTTATAAACTGGTGGATTTGGGGTTACAGTTTCATAGCAATTGTATAGATGCTGTGAAAACCATGAACAAAATGCTGTTCCTGTGGTCTGGTTGTCTGACCCTACTTCAAACGAGACATCAATGTTTATAACGTCGGAGAAGACAGTGTCAGGTCAGAGAACCAGCCTATAGCTGCATGTATGATCGCACCTATTCACGGATATGTGTAACAGATTACAAACAAAATGTAGACTTAATTGATAGAAAAATCCGACTTTTCTTGAAAATGACAGCACACCGGGTGCCATGATTTCATCATTATGTTGTTAAACCTATTATTCACTTGCAGTCAATTAACGTGTTTCAGAATAATTTGCTAGTTTTGTTGTTTCACTGTTACAAATGTTGTATATTACCTTTACAAGCTTGTTTAATTTCGATCATTTGTACAAACATATATATATTTTCTAAGTATTACACTTGAAAGAAACTTCCATAGCTGCAACTTGAATAGAAAGTAGCGATGAAACTCAGTAACTATTAATATTGATATGGATGTGAAGCGTGGATTTTACCTAAATATTTAGAACAGATTCTAGTGTAATTGACAAAGGAAAGTTTGATTTTGGAATATCTCATGTGTTAATATTTCTAATCCCGTGTCTTTCCGTAAAGATGCAAGATGTTTTGCATTAATATTCCATATAGGTCAGTACTAGAATGTTCCTGTAGCATTTTTTAACATCCTTTATATTTATTTGCGTTTTGTGCAACACCGGCAGATGATTAAAGGGATAATATACTATTTGTCGGTTGTGCATTTTTATCGTTTGAAGCAGAAGTGTTTAAAATATAAATAAAGGTGCTTGACAAAAAAACCTGATGAAGTCTTTAGCTCTGTGAATGCTGCATATTCCGAGAAAACTATATTCTAAGATTTCGATTTTAAATTGCGTTAAGGGCGCGTTCTCAGCCAGCGGATTGCAGCTCCTCGCGTGTCACGAACAGACCAAGTAGCACCAACGCGAGTTTTAAAAACTCGCGCGTACTATGTCAAAAATGCGTCTGTTTTGTTATTTTCTTCAAAATGACAGACGGAATAATCAGAGTTATTAATATCTTTACAACAAGTAAGCTTTTAAAATTGGGTTTGGTCACTCCTAGGACAGCTGCAAAAGTTATATTACCCCTTTAAAGGTAGTATACACCATTTGCTTTTGCTGTAATTTTCGAAAATGGATGAGTTGGAGATTCATATTTTATAGTAAATATTGTCACAGAAGCTGGAAAACCAAGAAAAGTGTGATTTTCATGCAGTCTGGTATCTTGACTGACTTCAGACAAATTGGGGCAGTGTTTGAAAAAGTAGGCGCCCCCCCCCCCCCCCCCCCCCCCCACCACACCACTACCAAAAAGGAACATAAATACATTGCTGTCACCAGTAATTTGATATGCCTTTGTGTACTTTGTGTACGCGCCAAACTCAAGTGTATAACTGTAGCCTGAAAATACCCATGATAATGTTTCAAGTAAACACAACAAAATATGGCAGCAGTATTTATTTAACAAATAAATGACAAAGTTACTTATTTGTTCTTGTTTTCTCTGGTCGTTACTTCTCAATAAGTGTTTGTCTGGTTCTCTGCCCTGACAGTTGTTTTGCGTCCAGACGTAGCCGCCGGCGTAAATATAGCTCATGACGCACTACACTGCATATCTATTTTTAGATGATGCAAAATGCCCCAACAATACCAATTGACCATTTGCGTGTTAAATTTGAATAATATCTGGTACACTGACTTGCTCACACAGCTTGGCACAGTTTAACTTTAAATTCTCCAAACCAAATTCTCCTGAATGTGTATGAGGTACATATACTAATACACGCTGCCGGGAGGCGATAATTTTTTCTGCAGGTAGGTTGGTACATATTGTACATTTATTAGCCAATCAGAACAAAGATGGTGTTGACGTCATCGATAATGCTCAAGTTGTCTGGGCTCTGACAGGGGTAAGGGGTTAGGGTTAGGGTTAGGGTTAGGGTTTGGGTTAGGGTTAGGGTTAGGGTTAGGGTTAGGGTTAGGGGTTAGGGTTAGGGGTTAGGGTTAGGGCTAGGTTTTAGGGTTAGGTTTTAGGGTTAGGTTGTAGGGTTAGGGTTGTCCCAGATGACTCTAACATCATCGATGACGTCAACACCATCTGTGTTCTGATTGGCTAATGTACCAACCTACCTGCAGAAAAAATTATCGCTGCCGGGAGACTACAATGTGACATCGTGCATTGAATGCAAAATTGAAAGTGATGTGAATTTTTAGTTCAAGCTTGTTTTTAAATTTTAAAAAATCGATATTGGCTTTGTCTTATAATGCGCGAAGCATAGCTTTAGCATGCTAGCAATTCGCACCAGAACCTATTATTCGCGCAAAAAATTCGCGTCCAATTTTAGGACCGGTCGTGAAATTTGACGTCAACTTTGGGGGCAAGTCATGACATTTTTCGCGAATATTGACGTCAATATTCACGACTTTGGGGGAAATTGGTAACATTTGACGCCAATATTGACGAGTTTAGAGCAAGTCGTAAATTTGTCGTGAATATTGCAATAATGTATATAATATATTTTTGTTGTTTACATTGGGGTTTACTTTTGGAGTTGCCTTTCCCAGTCATTTCCGAAATTCTTTTACAAATTTGTGGTTGGAGAATTTCCGTTGAGTTTTGGGTTTAGAGGTTTAAAGGTTTAGAGGTCTTTTTATTGTATCTTTCGGTTTGGTGACGTCATCAATTTGTTTCCCCCTCCAACTTGTCCTTAGCATGAAGCCGATTATAGTGCCGATAAAGTGCCGCTAGAGAGCGCTATAACATGTCATGACGTCACAGGGATTTGTTTTATAAAGTACAACTAGCCAGAGACTAACATCGTTAAAAATAAGTTTACGTAGACGAGATAAAATGAAGATCCTGGATTATTCCACCAATTCCCACAAACATCAATTTAGGGCTTTTGCGGTTGATTTTGTATTGACTTTCTTTCAATGACATTTTTTCAATGTTACATAATGTCACCTTCCTGGAAGATCGTGACAGATTTCTGTGGATGGTCTCTGGGGAACCTGCAAAATCCCAAGTCGGTGGTCACACAACAACTCTGTGCGAATTAAATGGGCGAAAAACACTGAAACGGGGAGAATAAAGTTCGCCAACAACAATTGTTGCTTTGGCAGTGAGCCCGAAGCAACCAACAATAAAGGATACCCAAGAGACAGCTGAATTACTAAGGACGCGGCTACCATGACACAGACAGCCCATAATAGACAGCCGCCATACGACCCATGTTTGACCACGGAGCACACCAAGCCAGGGAGCGATTGATTTTGCATGGTTACCGTTATTATTATCCCTATTCGTCAGGAACAAGACTATTTCTGCAGCAGCTCAATATCAGCGAAGTTACTTTGTTTCTATGAAACCCGAATGAGTCTAAATCCTGCTGAAAATTAGAAAGTCCCCATTTACGTTCAACCTTTGTTCTTTTCAGTGTGGTCATGCATTGATCCAGGGAACGCGCGGGCGGATCGTAATTGTTTTAGTTCTGAGTGGAGGATGATGGTCTAAGATGTCACGTAACCTACTGTTATTCAATTCAATTCAATTCAATTTACTTTATTATCCACAACACAAACAAATGGGAAATTCATTTCGGCCTTTACATCAATAAGTTAAATTTACAAAAATTACAATATGTAAATTTACCATTTCAGTACAAAAATACAACAACAACCACAATACTTCTCTATATAAGAATAATGAGTGACACCAAGAAGTCATGGACAATATAAAAGCTAAAAATGCACTAACAATTGCAATTCCAAAAATATATATTAAACATTTCTAGTATAAAAAATAGAGCCCATGTCGTTGTGTGTAATATTGCCTAAAGAATCATCGTTCCAATTGTGCATTAAAAACCCGGACAGCCGAGGGAACAAATGAGTTGGCATATCGCTTAGTGTTAATTCGTAGCTGTAAAAGACGTTTACTCCTTGTACTTCTATTGAATTGTTCATACAATGGGTGAGTTTCATCTGACAGAATCATATAAAACAACCTGGATGTCGAGATAGTAGGATTAGTAGGATTAGTCGTTGCACAAATCAGAGGAAATATGTCAGTTTTAAATGTATTTACGGGTCGTCAATAAAGGCGATCTTACGAAAAAAGAGTCTCTTTCACGAGCAGAGATGGCTTTCTCCCATGCAAGTTGCACAAGATGGAGTAATGATTTGAAAACAGATAATTATTCCAATTTATTCGCAGTAATGTGTCGCGTGAACGTTGTGCATTGTGTTTATCAATGCCTCTGATTTTAAAGTAAGATAACTGATAAATTTATGAGTGGTTAGTAAAATCACTTAACAGGATGCTGCTTTTAGTGAGTCCTGATGTATTATTTGATATGGTATTGTCTATTAAAGTCTAGCTGTTGTATGCGTTATACAAGTTGACCTGTCTGTCTATCAGCGATACATAGAAATTGCTAAAAATAATTCACAAAATTAATTGCTATTGTAATTCAGTAGATCAATAATAAAATCGCCCATTTTCCTTGCTTATATTTGCCAAATTCATTGGTATTCAAACAAGGCAGTTTATAAATTATTTCATTGCTATTTCAGTGTCCGAGGACAATCATCAGGCGATCGGAGTTGGTCACCTGGTGGGATTGGCGCGAGAGATGGCTCTGTTGGTACCTATATCCTTGAGCAAGTTCGGGCGCGAACTATAGTTAACCATAGTTCGACTAACATCGCTCGAACGCAGAATGGTTGGACTATCTAGTCGACTATTTGGAACCAGACCCCGGAGCACGGTTGCCGCTGGTTGACAGTAGCCTCTTTTCATAGGAAAACATGGAGAGAATCAGTGACGTAGAAAAGGGTGATGTCAGTAGTCGGACGGAGAGAAAGGCAGTAACGTTAAGTGAAAATCTGGCGGGCCTAATGTATTTTTATCCTTGTTTTTGGACCAACATGACTAACGTTATGGCTTATCCTACTTATATGCGCAGAATAGTGGCAATACTCATTTCATTAATGTCGCAAATGTAAACAAAGCGGTTGCCATCTTTTCAACAATAGTTCGACTAGAGCCGTTCGAGCGAACTGCATTTGAGCATGCGCATTGGTAAAGCAGAGACTGACTAATGGTTAACTATAGTTCGCGCCCGAACTTGCTCTGAGTTGTCCTTTTGGGGGAGACATGTTGCTTGCGTTGAGCTTGAGTGGGTCGGACGAGGGTCGAGAGCTTTATTGTAGAATTATATAGTTCATTATTGAGGTGGGTGATGACAACCTTCACGCGGTCCACCCTGTTTCCACTAAGGCATAACAAAAAATGTTATGTTGGCGTAACCCGACCGACCCTAAAAATACGGCCGACCCTGGATATTTTTTTTTTCAAGGGACGAAATTTAATGATTAAAATCTATATAAATCTAGTTATAAATACGTTTGAAACCATTTCTGACCGTTTCTCATTGTTGTGTGTGTGGATTGTGAAAATATTGAACCTGGACACGCTATCGTGTATCACTACCGGCTTAAACAATTAGAAAACATATTATTTTCATTGCTGGGAGAAAAGAAAAAAAATCCCTACCTACCTACCCTATTTTTTGGGGCCCGTTACGCCAACATAACATATTTTTTGTATGCCTTATAATGTCATCAAACCGATGTATGCAGCAACAAGTTATAAGCTGCTCATCATACGAAAGAAAAAAAAATATTTCGGGAGAACTTTCTTAGCACGCCAGTTTATGATGAAGCGCCCATTTTGCATAAGGAACGGACTAATAAACCATACGGTATATCAAGCGCGCTGCAGCCTATTCGATTTAGGTAGGCTAAACGAACTTCTTGCATGATTTCGAAGGGTTTGCACCCACGTAAGATCCTTAAATTCTTAGCCTATACAGGCAAGTTCAACCCTCTGGAAAAGTAATTTTCCTTTGATGCATATAAACCAAACAAATAGAACCTGCCCGATCCATCAGAGCGCCGTCGGCTCATTCGGAGAAACATTAGCCAAATAATTGAAATGGAATTTACAGATCAGATATTCGGTAAACAAGTTGCCTCTGTACCCGCTTTTACAAGATGTTTGCCCTTTCCCAATTTTCATGAGACCCCACAAAAACAAAACTTGCCACAGAACTATACCCACATATAGGCCTATCAACCATCGGAGAATTCAAACTCAAGAGATTACTATAGATTGTGACAAAAACAAAAAGGGGTGCATTCATGTGAAAAAGGATAGCTTTAACGGGCTTTAAGAGACAAAATTCGTCGAATGCATTATTTCCAAGATTGAAACGAATGCTGTGTTTATTATTTGAGCAATATTTTGGCCGTTCAGGGCCGGACCTGCATGGGAACGTATATTTACATGCATGGATGTATTTTGAAAAACAAAACAATACGTGATGTATCGCACATATATCTTATGCGTATAATAACTAATTAAATCAAACACCATGTAGGCATATACAAAGGCACATACAAACAAATGCTTAATTTCATTAAAACAACATTCGTTAAAACGATTAGGAGGTAAGTCACTAATTATTAATGATAAAAACTTGCAATGCTTGGAACATCAAAGTCGTTGGGATTCCGTCGTTAACGATGTTTGGATGACTTAAAATCTGTTATGCGCGTACTGTGTCATGTGAAATAACCATTGCTATAGAACAACACATTTCATTCTATTTCCATTGGAACAACAGCTGTTTAAGAACGCTCACAAAAAATAACAGGCACATTTTGGAAGTAAACAATCCAGTACAATACTCAATAGAGTACCCATTCATTTCCGACATCGGGGTCCGCTCGATAACCCGATGGTTCCATATAGTCTGAAGGTTTATTGATCTGAAGGCTCGATAGTCCGAACTCACAAATTTCCCATAAGCGAGGGTTCATTAGCCTGAAAATGAAACAAGGTTCGTTAATCCGAACATTTGATGTGATAGTCCGAAGGTTCGTTAAAGGGATCGTATACGTTTGGTAATTACTCCAAAAATTAATGGCAATAAAAACTTACTTGGTAAGAAGTATACAGCAACTTTGGATAGTATAATGCATTTTTAGAACCTTTTCACTTCGAAGTACTGCGGTTATGGAAAAAGAATATTACTTTTTATCCCCAAAAATTTGAATCTGAGAAGCGTTACTGCAGTGACGTTTCTCAGATGGTGTATTCCAATGCAGATTATTCTTCCGGCGTGGACATAACCGCTCCAGATTTTCGGCAATATCTCAAAATCGCTACCACCTTTTGAAATGAAATTTGTACAGGTTAGTTTTATGGTATATATCTATAACTACATAGGATTGAAACAAACAATGGGTTCCAATTACCAAATGTGTACGATCCCTTTAACAACTTTGCATTTCTTTAACGACGGTTCGTCCGAAGGTTCATTATTTTGTCTGAAGTTTCGATGGTCCGAAATTAGACTAATATTAATTAGTCCAAGGGTTCAATAGTTCAAAAGGAAAACAATGTACACTAGTCCTAAGATACATTAATCCGAAAGCGGTAATCGGTAATCCGAATTAACGGTTCGATAGGCCAAATTATCAACAATATAAAGGTCAAATAATCAGAGCCATTGTGAATATTATATTAATAATACTATATGTATATATTTGAATGCTCATAAGCCTTTATTTATTGTCGATTTTGACCATTAAAACTGTTTTTTCTCTTAAATACCGAACCTTATTGTCATTAATCTTCTTTTCGGGCCAATGCACCCTTCGGACTATCGAACCTTTAGAATTTTGAACCTTCAGACTATTGAACTTTTGGACTATCGTACGCCCCCCCCCCCCCCCCCCCCTCCTCCCCCTCTCCATCAGCCGTCTTTCATTGTTCTGGCTGACGCGATGGTTTTACGGGCAAGTTTGCTCTCACACGCAGCAGACCTCTAGGTTAGTGGGATGCCCGGACACTCAGTCGTTTAAAATTGATCTAAACGTTTCGTTTTCACTACTACTTTGAAGGTAAGGGTCTATAGAAATGTTGCTTCGAGTGTCAAGCCCTCACATAATTTGTTTTAGGCACATTTTCCAAGATCGAAAATCGAGATTTTCTTTAAGTTCATAATTTTTGAGAAAAAAAATCGACCAGATTAATACTCCGTAAGTACCTGATATTAATACTAAAACTGTTTCCACGCCAAACTAAATTTTTATAGCGGCTTATATTATGTTTATAAAGTTAAGTGTATACAGTCAGTGTCCGTGTGCCACTTTAATCTGCCATTGACTAGCTGACACATCAATTACATAAGAAAATCGACCAAAATATGATATTAGGGCTTCACACTCGAACCAATAATGTTTAACAAAAACTTACCTTCAAATTGGTACCAAAAACCGAAAATTTAACATGAAACTGAAATAAAGAGAAATATTTACCCATGCATGGCACCTATTTGTCTGTACTGCATTATAGGTCGGATAAAGGAAATCATTTTTTCAATGACTTTCATTATTTTATTCTCACGGCTTTAAAAATAATTCATTGCAACTTGGAAGCTGCTGCATTTGTCTTTAATTTGTTTTCCATGCGATTTTACAAAATGACTTTTGCACTGTGATAACTTTTATGATTAGTTCTAGTATTCTGCTCATTGTTTTGATATTCAACACGCTCAGGTTCAAGCATGATTCTTCGAGAACGGAGCTGTGTTACAAGTTACAGCAGGTCAATAGTTACAACACCGTATAGGCCTACTAAGATTGTGATAGTGCAGTGTCATTACATGTATAGGATACACCATTTGCAGATATCGAAAAAAATTACTGCAAAAATATTAAGAAATATCTTACTTATTTGAAAGTAAATAACGATTGTATAGGCATCCAGCAAAATGATTGCGCTAGATCGCAAAAGATATCCAGAACCACATAAGAACCACTGCCCGACGCCGGTTAAAAACAAACGCTAGTGTTCTTGCTTTTCTCAGCATCCATGATTGTAAAACTTTGGACAGGCCAGTTAAACGATATTTACTATAAAATACAACCCCGAAATCCACCCATTCATGATAATTCAAGCAATTACCAATGGTGTATCCTACCTTTAACAGGTTAACCCAAGTTTGAGGTTATTGTTGTTACAACTGATATTGATAATCATGGGCCAAACCAATGGATAATGTATCGCTAACCGATGTCACACAAATTGACCGATACTGCATCATTAACCGATAAAGTAACAACACATTGACTGATAGTTTAGTACATAAATACTACACTACCGTATTGGTCAATTTCTGTAATACATCTATCGGTTTAGGACCGATAAAGTAACATGTACTCCGCTATCGGTCAATTGTTATTACATTACCGGTCCTAACCGGTAATGTGACATGAACTGATACTACTGATAGTGTAGTAAAAGTTACTACACTATCAGTCAATTTGTTGTTACTTTATCGGTCCTAAACCGTACTATTACAGAAATTGACCGATACGGTAGTGTATAGTACTAAACTATTAGTCAATTTGTTGTTACATTATCGGTAAGTAATACAGTATCTGTCATTTTGTGTGATTATCAGTTGGTAATACTTTATCAGTTGGTTACTACATTATCAGTTGAAACAATTTCTTCACCCGCCTCCTACAATTCCAGAGAATTTGTTTGTATCTATAGTGTTGATAATGTTTAGAAATAATCCATACAAAATAGTAGGTCTAGCAATAACTGGATCTCAAGATATGGCCCATTAGTGATGGTAAGTACAAAACTGGCTTGTCCACGGTAGCTTCATTGTAAATTAGCATGTTAAAGATAACATCTAACATCTAACAAAATCAAGTTTCCGACGCGTGGGCTCTGGGCAAGCTAGTTTTGTACATACGATCTGTAATGGGCTATTATTAAGCTATACATGTACCACTTTTCCAGAATTATTTCTAAACACCAAACTCATCAACAACTAAAAAACAACTTCTCCGAAATTGTTAGAAGTGTGTGAACAATCACCTTAAACTTGGGTAACCTTTTTTTAAATACCCTGTATATTTATTTCAGCAACCATGGAGGAAGGAAACTAGCCGGAGCCTCAACGCCTACTACTAGTATTAATGCTGTATGGATGGGTCCCATTCCGTCACGTATACGACAGAATAATTATCCTCGTTTAACGCGATTGATTGTTATATCACCCCTGACAGTTTACACAATCCGCGGGGGTCTCTTGCGTGACTGATCCATTTTATGTACGTACCAAGGGTTGAGAGGAATTACTGTACAAACGTTGTCTGCTGTGATGGCCCTGTCACACCAGAACGTTTTAGGCCAACGCGTGAGTAACGTGTTGTAATTTTGGCAACACGCTGGCAAACGCTGACCAACGCTAGGCCAGCGTTAGCAACACGCTGAGCGCGTTACTCACACGCTGGGACACGCTGTCACACGCTGAGGAAAACATATTATTTTTTAACATAGGCCTACCTACAATTTCCAGCGTTTGCCAGCGTGTGACTGCACACGCTGGCGGCGCGTTGAAGGTTCGTTACTCACGCGTCGAACACGCTAGACGATCGCCAGCGTGTGAGTAGTGGGTTGGTAACGATCGTCTAGCGCGTTCGACGCGTGAGTAACGACCTTCCTGCGCGCCGCCAGCGTGTGCAGTCACACGCTGGCAAACGCTGAAAATTTTAGGTATGTTGACAAATGTATTTTTGCCTCAGCGTGTGACAGCGTGTTTCAGCCTGTGGGTAACGCGCTCAGCGTGTTGCGAACGCTGGCCTAGCGTTGGTCAACGTTTACCCGCGTGTTGCCGAAATTCCAACACGTTACGCGTTGGCCTAAAACGTTCTGGTGTGACAGGGCCATTACTGTAGTTGCGCGTCGGCTTTTTATACAACTAATCATGTGTTCGTTGCAGTACGCTGGCGCGCGTTGGAACGCGCTACTCACGTGCTGGGCAGTCGTTCATCAGTCGTCGAGCGCGTTACTAACGCGTTACTCACGCGCTGGCGAACGCTATGAACCCGTTATGAACGCGTTATGGACACGCTGAAATTACGATTCCACTTGACTTTTTCTGTGGAAGTTCAGCGTTTGCCAGCGTATCAACTATTTTTAACGCGCTACTCACGCGTTGGCCTAAAACGTTCTGTGTGACAGGGCCATGATGTGAGATATGGCGTTTGAACACCCGACGGACGCGCTGCTCCACTAAAGTTTACTGTATACGTGAACAATTTCGCGGGTACCAATGGTACAGTGAGCTCACAGATTTAACGGCAGCCGTGTGATATCACGCCCTCAAACTGATGTAATAACACACGGGGTGGGATATGAGTTGTTATATAATGACACGTGATAGTTATAGACTTATAAAAGAGTATCAAAGACAGAGGTATAAAAAGTATAGTTATACTTACTATATAGTTATAAACCAATGGTGACAGATTATATTATGTAAAATGTACATCCCGGAATGTTATAGGCCTAACATCACGACCAAAATAACTTTTACGAAGGGTTTCGCTTTAATCCATAAAATTTCAAAGAATTATTTAGAAAACGTAATCCATTTAATAGTGCGCGCCGTACCAACGTGTGCCTTGTTTATTGGACCCTTTTAATTATTTATAGATTAAGGAAATGTGGTTGGCCGGTGTATAGCATGGTTATTTCAGACTATGAAACACGGACTCATTGGTAGTACACATGTATTGCGCATGCTTGTTAATTAAGTGATGATCGTAATAAGTTGGAGAGTGACCAGTCACGTGAGAGGGTTTAACCAATAATTGGGGAAATGGGTTCGATTTTCACAGGAGTCTTATATTCATATTACACCGGTTTTAAACGTACGGTTTTAAAATCGGCTCATTGGCCTGGCGCGTTATAATGCCCGAGCCGAAGGCGCGATGTTACACGGAACGAAGCTGCCGGCACAGCTCGAATTAAGCACTCTAAAATACGGACTCGTTTGTGGTATTGCGCATGCCTTGTGAGGTTTCAACCAATACAAGTGTAAATCGACCAGATTTTAAGGACCTCCAAATTGCATGTGACATCGGAAAAGTGTTTAAAACTGGCCCCAGTGTTTTATTATCTATTTTCAATAATCGATTTTCGATTTTTGATTTTCAATTATTAATTTTTAATTTTTTTATCTTTTGTTTTATTTTGTTTTATTTGTATATTTGTCAATTGTGAATTGTTTTTTTTTTCAATTTTCTTATTTTTTTAATGACAAAAAAATTCAGACTGGCAAGAAAAAAGTCAAAGGTTGATTTAATTTTTTTTGTCATTTTGTAAACAATATGAAAGCGGACAATTTCAAAACAATTGACTCTTTTTATAATGGAAAGAAAGCATAAGCATGTATCATAGTGAAGATGTGATAAAAAAAAATTCGGCTTTCCTAATTGAATCACCATGAATAATATAATAACGACCATAATATCCTAAACGAATAAAAACCCACCAGGAAAAAAGGCTATACACCCAACAGCTATATCATCCATCAACAACAGCCGCACGACACTTGAAGATATGCCATACCTAACATTGTTTCATATCTGTCGCGACTCCAATTATTCCATCTGTTTCGTCAATGTTCTTGCCGTTTGTTATAACTCATTAAAGGGAACGTATACGTTTGGTAATTACTCCAAAGAATTATGACAATAACAACTTACTTGGTAAGAAGTACAGCAGCTTTGGATAGTATAATGCATTTTTAGAAACTTTTTACTTCGAAGGACTGCGGTTATGGAAAAAGATATCACTTTTTATCCCCAAAAATTTGAATCTGAGAAGCGTTACTGCAGTGACGTTTCTCAGATTGTGTATTCCAATGCAGATTATTCTTCCTGCGGGGACATAACCGCACCAGATTTTCGGCAATATCTCAAAATCGCTACCACCTTTTGAAATGAAATTTTTTAGTTAGTTTTATGGTATATATCTATAACTATATAGGATTGAAACAAACAGTGGGTTCCAATTACCAAACGTATACGATCCCTTTAACGCGTTCTGTAGGTTGCCTGAAGACGAGGGGGTAATTTCATGGAGCTGCTAAGCACAAAGATTTGCCTAGCACAACAAGTCTTGCTCAGTAAAAGCAGGTTGCCAGCCAAAACTACATGTTCTTTTCATGCTATATATAAGCAAAAAACCAGCTGAACACCAGTCACCTGAAATATGCACCACCTGGACATTTGGTTTGTAACCCTGTTTATGCCAAGGAAGAATTGCCATGCTAAGCAAATGTTTGTGCTTAGCAGCTTTATAAAATTGTCCCCAGCAGCGATGACACATCACAAGTATGGCGAGGAGACGGAGGCACATTCTTGATTGTTTAGAGGTATGCCGTTTGTAATCATTAGAACAATTCCACGCGTTCTGTCTTTGATAGGTCACTGGGTGTATTGCATGCATGCTTTCTAATGAACCATCCTCGTCAGAAACTCCTTTACCCCTTGACTTCCACCCAAATGTTTTATTTGGTGTAATCTGTTTCTACCATTTTAGCACGACAGAGTTATATACATATAGGTGATGGAATTGTGCCTTTGGCGATACAAGTATGGACATTTGGCCTTCGCCTTGACATACACTCTCAAAATATGTATTAAAATTTGGTTGGTTATAAGACTCTTTACCTTAGATGTAAATAATAACTTGTGTTTTGTTGTATCATTTAGTATGTTAAAATAAATGAATATAAGCAAACCAAATAGTTAATGAACCACAACTTTTGATTTCTGAGCAACAGTTTTGTCTCATTAAAATAGTGTGTTAAATTTTAACCAAACATGTGTAAACTTTTAAAATTTGCAGGCCTGTACGCAGGGTGGGATGAGGGGGGGGGGGGGGGGTGCGACGGGTGCGTACGCATCCCCCCTCCCCCACCCGCCCCCCAAAAAAATTCGCACCCCCATACAAAATCCTGCGTACTGGCCTGATTTGACGAATGTTACGTACATGTACATTGTACCCAACGTTGGTTCACCTGATAATGAACGGTTGATTGAAATGAGTAAATCTACCCAACGTTGGTTAAATTTGGTTAAACTTAATCAATGTTGGGTAAAATGTCTAATTTACAGGTGAATCACACATTTGGCTTAAACAAATTCCCAACGTTGAGTAAAATGTACCCAGCATTGGTCAACAATTGGTTAAAATGTTAACCAACTTTTTTAACCAACCAAATTGGAATACATGTTTTGAGAGCGTACAGTCAGAGCATGAGAACAATATTTAGCTATATTATATGACCATCACATTTTTGTCGTTTGAAGAGAATAAGAAGCAATGGCAGCCATTTTGAACATTTTGAAAATGCTTGCTATTTTACCTATATCTTCAAAGGTCAAATTATGATGGCGCTATATAGGCTAGCCAAATATCTTTCTCATAGCCGACCATCGTTGGAAAAACAAGATTTTTTTCGCTCAAATACTGCCCCAAATTCACCGAATTTATAGTTAATTCACAACATGGTTCGCAATTGGTTAATACATCTGTGTTAGCTAGCATAGCTCCCTGACCTGACAATTATCCTATGTCTACAAATAACAATAGTTCGTCTGAAGTATAGGGTCGAGGAACCAGACTACAAGAACGGTACTTGTTCTTGGTTTGTCCAGCATCGTTGAGCACAGTGTAACAATATTTGCTGTGAAATAAGAACCCCTAAATCTATCAATTTGTGAAAATTACAGCAAAAGCAAATGTATTTTACCTTTAAAGTGTACATTTTGAATATCAAGTTTTGGAAATGCACTTCTGAATGTCTGTTTCTCTACCCATGAGTTGACGCGGAATTTTAAACGATAAAATTGACATATCAGCTAGACCCGCTTTCGCAACATGGGTGGCGCAATATTTGAAGTATTTATCTTGCAAGTACGACGCCTTAAGGGAAAAGTGATGTTATGAGAGCAAATAAAACAGAGAAGGTGCTTGGAAGTGGGAACGAAGAACAGGCAGACACGGTTGAGCAGTGTCTAAAGAAAAGAAGAAAACCGCGCGGGACTAGAACCAAGCTCCTTCCGCGACCGAGCAAGTGCTACTAGTGATTGCACACCGTGTAACTACGGGTCTCAATAATGGGCACTTCGTTCGCGTCAGTGCGTGGAACATCGTTACGCCAGACAAGACCGGCCGGCCGGCTAGAAATCCATCGGGACCAAGTCCTGCTCGGACAGATTCCGTCGGGTTTTGAATTTGTTGTTGTTTTTATTTTCTCTGATAGGCCTAAGTACTCCCGATTTCGCACCAAAAACGAAGAGTACTATGACACGAATGTATAAAGTGTGAACGCTAGGGGCGTTCTAACTTCAGTTATGCATTGACGGGGAAACAATAGTCCCTTGGATACGGTTATTATTTTGTCATATGCAACACAACTCTTCAAATTCTACACATTTCGAAGTATTTACTTTGCAACAGGGAGTTTCGGCTCATTGGGAATTAAGGCTTTTTGCAAGAATGTATCACAACCATGACCAAAGTAAAATATGGAGGTCACCAACCCTGGACATTTTTGTTATTCGAACAAATATTGTTCTAAAATCTTGAAAGTATTTGTTTGGGTTTATTTTCGCATTATTACAGATGTTCGTCCCAAAGAAGTTTTTCCATTCTCACAAAGTTAAACAGGCCTGCTATGTGCTTTATTCACAAGTAGGCCATATTACATTGAGATTGAGGTATAATATCTTTATTTTTGGAACTTGCGGATAGAAATGAAAACAATGTCCTAAAGTTAATTGAACATTATTACCAGTCCTCTCTGATGAATAATACAAATTTTGCAATTACATTTTACATACCCTAATTTGTTTAGCCACATTAAAACAATATTTAAAGTGTGGCTAGAATGCACAAATAGTCTGGGAACACGACCAAAATGGCTTCATCGTGAATAAGACTTTATAAGTAAACTGATGACCGTAATTTATTTTTAACCTGTAGTGGAATAATTATCTATTTAATTGCTAAGAAAACCCAAAACGGGAAGAATTGACTCGCTGGGAACGACTTTGACGTCTTAAAATCATAAAAATAGATTTACAATTTACAATAATAAAATAGATTTACTGAAGAAGAACAAATGAACCGTGACACAAAGTTGATCTTAACACTAAACTATATACATGTATTAACAATTAGCGTATGGAGGTGCGGATGGTCTAAACTTGTTAAGACCGAAGAAGTGACAGGAAACAATCTTAGTATTTCTTATTTTTATGATTATTTTTTTGGATGAGTTCTAATTCTTTAAAACTGAATTACAAGAAATGTGAAATTTTACTTTGTGGTTTAAAAGTTCGGGTGGCTAAGATAAATTTACATTATATCAACATAAATAATTCCAATATTTACGTTTCAGATTTTGTAGAAGTCTAGTTGTCATGCTTGATTCACAGTCACGTCAATGTCCGCTCAAGTATATGTTATTTATGTACGGTATCATTTGCGAAATCTTGGTTTTATTCGGAAATTTCTCACGCGTTCTGCTACTAAAAAAACCAAATTGTTCATGCCCTGATATCATCCCGTTTAGATTTCTGTAATTCACTACTTTATGTATTACCCCCCAAAACAGCTTGTCCGATTACAGAAGCTATACAACGAAACTGCTCGTATAGTTACTTTCATTCTTCCAAATAGGCACTTGGGGAGACAATTTAGCATAAGTTTTTAGGTAATAAGGAGACAGTGGCACTTAGGGAGACATTATAACAGTGTCTCCCGAAGTGTCTAGCTACCCTAAAACACGACATTTGGGGGTTATTTTTGTCCTAGAACGACAGATTTTGGTCTAAATAGCATAAATCTCGAAGATCGTAGAGAAAAGGGTTAGGGTAAACAAGTTAGGACTGTTTTAAGTTTGTGTACATTTCTATGGGATTGTCTTCCCAAGTGCCTATTTGGAGGTATCTTAACAACCTTTGATAATTCCAGTATTTCATTCACTCGATTGGTTGCCTGTTTGATTTCGAATAGTTTTTAAATTACTTCTGCTTTGTTTCCATTTCTTACATGGTGCTGCCCCTAAATATAGATCTGTTTGGTAGTTTATTACAACCCTTCCAGGTCCCTCAAACCTTCTAGCTCTTCTTTGCTTGTAGTACCTAAAACAAATAGAACAGGGGGGGGGGGGGGCGTTAATTTTCTCATGCTGGGCCGATATTATGGAACAAACTTCATCAGAATATTCGTGACATTTGCTCTGAAGACCCACCTTTTTCAAATTGCATTCTAGTAGCTCATTCGTTTATTTCATTGTCAACTTGTGTTATGTGTAATTGTCCACGGTTTAAATCATTTGTCTCTCTGTTCCCTTTGTTTTTGTTCTTTGTGCCTTGAATTGAGCATCTCATTAAGGTGGACAATGACGCATTGATAAATTGCCTATATTATTATTATTACCAACCCCCAAATTTCACAAGAAAGGGTCACAAGTAATTTAGATTCTTTCTGATCTTTAAAATAACCCCATCCGTTGAAGGTAGGATAAACCATTGGTAATTTTTTGAAATATTATGAATAGGTGAATTTGGGGGATTGTATTTTAGGCCAAATAATACAAAAACATGTTTAGCGTCACCGCCCGCTTCCTTTTTGGGGGCCGCCTCCTTTTTTTTTTTTTTTTTTTTTTTTAAATGATAAATTTGACCATTTTGGCAAAAAAAACTCAAAAAAAAAACCAACGTTTTTTTTTAAAGATAATAAAATTTTAAGATCGTATTTTAGACTTTAGCATAACTGTGTACATGCTCTGGAAATATATTTTTTTCTTATAGGAAGGCTAGGGTGTGACGTGTGACGTGTACGGTGCATACTTGATCGACCCACATGAATTTTAATTTTTAATCGTGGGTGAACCATGTTTTAATTTTAAATTGGAAGATAGGGTGTGACATGTTTACTGCATGACTCAAATTAAAATGTGTCGGGCGGCCATTTAAAAAAGAAAAGAAAAAAAAAAGGCCTCTTCCTTCCTTTAAAAAAAAGAGCATGACGCTAAACATGTTTTTTTTTTATTTGGCCTTATAGTAAAATATCGTTTAACTGCAGACCTGTCCGAAGTTTTACAATCATGGATGCTGAGAAAAGTGAGAAAAACGGCGTTCGTTTTTAACCGGCGTCCGGGCATTGTTTCTTATGTTGTTCTTGTATATTTCGCGATCACCGTAGATTATTCGGAACAATTACTGGATATCTATAGCGCAATCATTTTGCTGGATGCCTAGAATTATTATTTACTTTCAAAAAAGTAAGATATTTCGTATTAATTCGGTAGTAAAATGTTTCGATATCTGCAAATGGTGTATCCTATACCTTTAAATTCCACTTTTTCCACAAATCGGCGTGCATCATTCTACCAGAGTCGCTGCCTGCTGCGTGACGGCCTTCCTATGTGTTTTTCCCCCGTAAAGGCTTGTTCAACATTTCTCCGGCATCCTACTCAAATAAACACGATGCCGCACAGTCAATAAACGGAGAGGTTTGACAGCGATTACAAACTCATTATTTCCATACATCTTTGGAATGTCCAGAGAGATGCGCGACGGAACGAGTCGGTTGTACATTAAACGATTGATGATGGACAAGGTTAAACTAGAATGACAATTATCTTTTGGTCAGCTGTGATGACATGGATGTGTTGCACACACGCAATCTACAAAACTGGGTCAATTTAGAGACGAGCACTGTATCTGTGGTATACCAATAGACGCCAGTATTATTACCGGCATCCATTTCCTCATCGCAAAGGGTTATAAGCATGACTGCACAAATTGTCCAGTAGCTGCATTGCACAATGAACTTGAGTGTGCAGCTACCTCACAGGCCGTGTTCTACGGCATAGCACAGCTTGCCACAGCATTCCAGACGGTGCTGCGTGAATTTGAGACTCGTCGGACTCGTCGGGAGTATTGTGCATGCATTAAATGACAATTAGAAGAATGACCGGTCACGTAACCAATATTACAATAATAAGGAAAAGTAGTCCGATTTCCACAGGAATCTGCTTTGCATATACGACACATATTAGCGGGCCGCGCCTATAGCCGCTCCCCGGCGTTAAAGGGTTTAAGATGATTATTGCAATTCACGCCCCTTTCGAAATGTTATCATGTTGCCCCTCGTGAAATTCTGTGGTTTTCCAACCAAAGTGTAAAGTTTATTACTTCATCGAGTCCAGGGAATGGTAGAGTGTGTTTAGTCCTAGGCTTTTTGTATAGTTCAGCCATGAGCCAGTGGCTTATCTGGAGGGAGCCCTGTTTAGCCATGAACTAATGTGGTACTATACCTGACTATGACCTAACAAATGACTTAAAGTTCCTACATTTATTCGCAAATTGCCGGAACATTGTAGATTTCCGAATTGTCCGGGGGTACACTTCGGACCCCTGTAATATGGCGTGCTTTCGGAAATCTATCACTGAACCCCCCCCCCCCCCCCCCTCATTTTGCTCCAAGCTAGATCAGCTCCTGTGAGCAATATGTTGCCATGATCAGGCCAGATTTGATTCAATCAGTTTTGTCATGCGAAAATGTTCATCGGCCAATTAAAATGTTTTCTTTTCCTCTTTTATGCCTATACCTAGAAATAGACATTTCAGCTAAACCGTTTACCTCACTTCATTATGGTATAGTGTATTTCTTTATTGGATTAAATTATGAGACCATGTTCGACAGAACTGACGATACCATAAACTAGTTCCTCGGCTTCCCAGCGATTATATCAATCAATTTTTTTCAACGTCGTCAGGATAGGCTGTTGGCTGACTGATTTTAGAGCTCTGAATTTAACAATTCAATTTATAATGTTACCAATTACAAAAACCCAAAGCAATTCAGGTTTGCAATGACATGTTGTAAATCATTTTCGAAATTTGTAGGCGAACACCCGTTGTGATTATGAGGTTTATGAGGAAAAAGGCAGAGGTTCATTGTGGACTAAAGGTAATAAAATGGTCTAAGAATACACGCTAAATATCTGTATTATTGAAAATAAACTTCAAATGGTTTACGAGATTTATGTGCGCTATAACAATACGGGCCTGTATAATACACACACTCGATGCTGGATTATTGTTGCAGCTCATCTCAAGCTTTTTATTTAAGGTGAACCAATAAAGGTCACAGGGTGACAGCAAATTACAAGTTGATACACGACCCGCGCTAGTGTGCCAAAATGTCATTTCTGTGCAGGAGCCGAGAAATTGTGGCATTTGGACGGGGGATCGAAGAGAAACAAGCGGGCGATTGGCATGCCTCTCCCTCGGCCGTAATCACTGGGAAATTATGCCGCGAATGGCAGCTATGCCGTGTTGCCCGGCGACGACCGGCGCGCGTTTCACCGCCCGTGTCTGGTCTGTACATCTTGCCCCCGGGGCTCGACGTTTGGAAGAATGTCAAAGATGCGGCCAAGACATCTCTTAAGAGCGCGTGCTCCCCCCGTAGAGCAACCGCCTCCTGGCCTTTTTGCTCCGTGGGTAAACATCATCCCAACATCCCTTAGGCAGTAGGCAAACAGCCGTGACATCCATCGTGGGAAAGAACCCACGAGAGCGCGTGTGGCGATATCGCAGACGGCGATAAATCCCGCAGAAGAACAGGAGTTTCGGGTGAATCCCAAGTGGTTTCGGCGGGAGAAACGTCTCCACAGGAGCGCAAAAGTGGCAAACACAAAGTGACAAGTTGTGCACAGCACAACCAGGGTGGCAGAGATATTTCGACTCGGCAATTCGGGAACGTTATTTGCTTTATTTTATTGCGAAAAAGTGTCCTGCTGGGTTGATAAAAAAAATGATTCGCAAAGCACGCGCGGCACGCGCAGCGTAATAGACAAAGTGCAGCCATGTGGTGAGATTTGATTTCAAATTGGTATAAATTGGGTTCTCGGACAAGAGCCAATAGTCTAGGCCATATTCCAGAATATGTTACAACACTGTGCAACACCAACACAGGGTAATATTACCAAACAAAATTAACAGTGCACTTAAAGATAACAATCATACAAACACAAACATAATAGAACAGTACAAAATCAATAAACTCTATAGATTTTTTGAAAAAGTATTTTTGAGAATTATTAAAATTTGATCAATAAAGTTTTTGAAAATGTACAGTTAAAAAAGTTGTGCTTTTATCTAGGGTATAAAATAATTTTGCAGAAATTCCCTTTTAAACTCGGAATTCGACTTGGTATGCATCCTTTTTAGATTCAGCGCCCCTAAATTAGGTGAAATAGCTATACCAATTTCTAAACAATGCCTTTTCTTGTCCTACAAAGGGCTCTAACCACGGAGCAAGGAAACTGGACATTACATAATATAAATCTAAAAATCAATGGAGACTAACCACTGTGACCCTCGGATAGCCGTTATGAAACAAATATTTTCATAAAATGTGATAAAATGTAACAAAAATTGCAATAAACAGACACAATAATTAATTTTAACAACACCTTGAAAATAACACTTTGAACAAAATTTAAAAAAATGTACGGAACAAGAATAAAACATTTGTGTTTTATAAATAGATCTCACTTCGTAAAAAAAAAGATCTTTTTTTTTTAATTTACGGGTAAAGAAAATTACGGGGAATTATCTGGCAGCCATGGGTGCTAACGAATTCTTGTAAAATACGGTCGCCGTGAATTTGTGGTAATAAAAAAGCCCCTTGCCGCCAATTTACGGTGACCGTGCGCGGTAGATGTCAACAACTCCAATTTGTGCCATAAAAATGTTGAAATATTTTGCGGTTTTATTCCAAGATCCTAGACTTATCCAGTAATCCCGCTGCCGCAAATGCCGGAGTTTTGACAGACGATTACACTATAGGGCAAACTGTTGGCGCGTAAAATGACACAGCGGCATTTCTGGCGAATGCATTCGGTCTGACCTAGTTGTGCAAAGTGATAATGGGTTTTCAATGTGACTGTTATTTTGATAGGCTCATGGCGATACATTTGTGGATGCAAGGCGCGATCACTAGTATGTCTAACTTTTTAACTGTCAATAAATGGTCTTCAATTGGCGCAGACAGTTCCAGGGCAAAATGCATGTATCAATTTCCGTTCTTCAAATAGTTCTTCGCCTAAACAATGCAAACCACGCCAATGCCTGTACGCGACAGAGACTGGTAATGCATCGAGTTTGTACTCAATCGTTTATAGGTATAATCCGATCAGAGCCAATTTGTTCATGGGTCTGCTACACTGCTTACCGTTTATAGCAAAACATTACCGTTAGCAGAAAACACCTTGCTTACTGTATAGCAGAAAATTCCACGCTATAAGGCCAATACGTATTTCATGGGTTAGTGAGGAATTTTTGAGTTTTCAGAGAAAAAAACTACTCTAAAAAGAATGAAAACTGCTCCAAAAGAGTATTTCGTCCTCACTCTATCAGTCTCAAGGATAGCTTTTTTGTTTAAGTCGTCCTTCATAAGGCTCTTTAAAGGTAGGATACACCATTGGTAATTGCTTGAATTATCATGAATGGGTAGATTTGGGGGGTTATATTCATATTAAATTTCGTTTAACTGACTTTTCCGAAGTTTTACAATCATAGATGCCGAGAAAAGCACGAAAAACAGCGTTTGTTTTCAACCGAGGTGGAGCAGTTATTCTTATGTTATCTTTGTTTTTTTGCGATCGCCGTCCGGCGATCGCGAATTTGTCTTTATAAAATTATATTTTTCGGAATAATTACAGGATATCTAGCGCAATCCTTTTGCTGAATGCCTAGAAACATTATTTACTTTCAATTGAGTAAGATATTTCTTAATAATTCGGTAGTAAATATTTTCGATATCTGCAAATGGTGTATACTACCTTTAAGAGAGTGGTAATGTTATCATTTTGGAGTGGTTTTCACTGACTCTTTTGGGAGTTATGGTAGTTTTAGCACAAAAAACATTTCAATTGCATTCTTTTAAGTGCGGTTTTACTCACTCTTTTTAAGAGTGATTTTTTTACTTTTTTACATTTTAGGTTGAGCCCACTATGCACAAAAGGTTAGTAGGAAGTATTGCACATTATTTCGAAATTTATAAATATATTAATTGTAGGTAATAATTCCACAAATAAACGTCAGTGGATATTTTGTGCTTGGTGTCTATTGGGGAAGATAGGGAAAATGTTTGGCGGAATTGTACGTACCTTCATGTTGATATCATGAAGGTTTGCACACAGTCAGAAAATGTCATGAGAGCGATATTTGGATGTAGGGCCATCGCAGATTTGTCATGTGAATTAATATAGATATAATAACAAGCAATGGCAGCCATTTTGACAATTTTGAAAATTGCTTGTTGTTCTACTTGTATTTTTTTTTCAAAGGACAAATCTGAGATGGCCCTTGTATTAATAGGCAATTATCTTTATCATACTCTGAATATGCTACATTTCATGCTTGTATCACCAAAGGCACAATTCCTGCTATCTGCCGTACTACAGGGTGGTCCCATAAAAACTATACCCAACTTTGGAGGCCATTTTCTCCTAGATGATAAAATATTTTAGTAATTTGGTTTGCATATTAATAAAGCATATATCGTTGAGCATTATTGGTGAAAATAGGGAAGATATTACATTAATATTTTTGGAGATATTCCTATTTTTAGCGAGTATGTGTAAAAATGGCTTTTCCACGGGAGCTGTCATGATTTTATTTATTTATGATTTCAATCTCACAAACATTTTTCTTACTTGGTTAGACTGCCAAAGAATTTGCGCAGGAACAGACTTTAACTTATGCAATGACGATATTATGTGCAAAAAATCATGACAATTGTCTATTGATGTTCCAGATACATGAAATTATATCATTTGTTGAACTAACTGAAATGAACAAAACCAGAAGCCTAACTATTAAAAAGTATTATTTATCCATTTTAGTGTAAAAGAAGCTCTCGCAAAAACATTTGTCAAAGGACTATCGCGTCATTACATTATTGTGTCATATCATATTCAAACACGTTGATGCATTGACAGCTCCCGTGGAAAAGCCATTTTTACACATACTCGCTAAAAATAGAAATATCTCCAAAAATATTAATGTAATATCTTCCCTATTTTCACCAATAATGCTCAACGATATATGCTTTAATAATATGCAAACCAAATTACTAAAATATTTTATCATCTAGGAGAAAATGGCCTCCAAAGTTGGGTATAGTTTTGTTTTGGACCACCCTGTAGAGAGAATAACGTTTTTGTATTGCTAGAAATATAGCAATTAAAAACATATCAGGTTGAATCACAAAAACAGTACGAGGGTCTTAAATATTTAATTTTGCAGTAGTACATCCTCATACCAATGTAGTGTTGACTTTTAAACTAAACCAAGGGCCGGCGGGGTACCAGACGACAGCTATCCGGCTCTCCCCAGAAATCTCTACAGGGTGAAAGGGTGACACGCGCAGACGGACCTCGACATGACTCTATACCGTATAGATCAAGCGGATTGTGAACAAATTCAAGAATAAAGTACCACTGTCCCACAATGATTAGTACTCATCGATGCACAAAATGGTGCGAAATACGGTACCCTCTGGAGACGTGAACACAATGGGGACAATGGGAGTGAAAAGGTCTCTAAAGGGTAATTTCTATAGATGCATAGGTCTCCACTAGGAATTTCACGAATTCGATTTTTGGATTTTACTTAAATAACTCAAAAACTAGGTTTAGGGTGTGGGTTAGGGTTAGTGTTTGGGTTAGGGTATAATATAGGGTATATTGGGTCAAAATTTCAACCCAGGAAAATAATTGTGGTTAAAATGGGAGCATTTTGAAAAACGTGCTCGACTTTCTAACCATTTTGTACACGAGAACAAAGCCATGTCTCCACAGTGATACACAAATGCGAATACATGTTTTAATTTGTGTAACCATGAAAATCAATGACATTAGTTTGTTGTTTTAAAAATCAACTTTGGCATACTGTAATCTTGGTGATTTCGTACTTCGGGGGAAAGTGAAAATTAAATGTTTATCTGCCGAGTATGATGGAAAGAAGCAACGACCAATATTTTGGAGCCGGTCATATCATTTATTGTTCATCAGGCGACTGTTTTGTAGCAGTACATAAAGGTGTCGCTGTCAATAAGTTGAAACAACCCTGAAATTCAATTAAATATAACGATTTTGATAGAAAATTTGAATGAGGAGGGAACAAAGGATTACAATCACAGACGAGAGAATACTTTTGCTTCTTTCAAACAAGTTAACACATTTTCTCAAGAATGAAATCTTTGAGAAAATGGAGTGTATATTCAGTTTGATTAGTCCGATTTTAATGAACTAAATTTTGTATAAGAGGTTACAGTATGCCGAAGTTGATTATTAAAACAACGACCCTAATGTCATTGATTTTAGTAGTGAAAAAAAGAAAAACGTTGTGGGCATCGTTTTGTAGGGTCGAGGATAATCTATTTCTGTTCGGAAACTGGTGTTTCTGGATCCAGGGCCGTGAGTTTTCCCTTGACTAGCGCGCCAAACCAGAAACGGTTGCCTTAAAAGACGCCGCACAGCCGCTCATCGGCCAATTACGCCCCGACTTTCTCTTCGTAAATCACCATCATTATCCGCGTCATGACTATTAGCATTCCAACGGGAGCAGATCTCTCAAACGGGCCCCCAGTGCACTCTGTCAACATGCAGGCCCGTACCCCGTAAATCGTCCACCAGGCCAAGTTCACTCATCTCGGCCAGCCATCTCCCTCGTAATGCGCCAAGATTTTTTCCCTTTCACTTTTGACTGATACACAGCTGCCAGTGTGTTTGATACGACTTGCAGGCAAGCTGGCCATTCATCTCAATCAAAGTGTCGACGTATATACCACAAGCCCTTTGGGAACCAGACTATATCAGCCATCGTACACCGCGCGACCAACGAGAGATCCTAAAAATGTCAATCACATTTTCCGAAAACATGCAAAGCGAGCTGCCGAGCTACAGAGAGGGCTGGGAGAGAGATTGGCCCAATCATCTTCCCCGCCGTGAAGCATTTGGAGGATGTGTTTAGCTTGTATATTTTGGGTCAAATACCAGTGGATAAAGACCGGGTTGCATTTTTGGAATGGCTGAACTGGCAGGGAGCCCGACTGGGCGATGGTTCGATGATGCCAAATTATTATCTCTCCAAAAGGGGAGCTGAATTAGGTTACTCATTTGAATCTGTTTGCGATTTAGGTTAGCAAACCTTGTTTCTGATATACCTGCATAGCCTAGTCGTACATAATAAAGAATGTGATTTTGAAAAGCGGGACACAGTACCTAGGTGTGATTTCAACAAAAGATTACCAAAATCACACCCAAATGCTCCAAATTCACATCCTCTTCCAAATCCACATCTTGGATTAAGTCGTTAAAATCCAAATTTACACCCACTGCGGTAATACCACAGTAAAATACACGGTGCATGGCCGGGAATAAATGGCCCTGTGGTCATAACTTTCAAAATGGTGCAAGCTTACTTTAGCTGACTAATAGAAATCATGCCTGAAGTACAAAAATGTGTACATACAAAGTTGAGTCATTTTTGTTTTGCAGTGCATCCTTAATTGCTTGGTTGAAGTTGCTGCATACATGCACGGAGTGCAATTTGTCAATTTGTTGTCAGTGCCGCCCTGGTGAGTTCATTCTCATTAGTCAAGCCGTTGTCTCTGTGGCACTGCAGGCATGCCCGGTGTATGTTCCCGTGAAACATTGTCTGCCAGATTGATAAATGCCAACAGGAAAATGCTGGGTATTCCTCGAATTGGGCCAGTACGAGCAATATCATCGGCCTCTAACCCCTTAAAGCGGGTGTCGTGTGAAAATTAGACTCCTGTTAAAATAGGACTCCTTTTCCCTATTATTGGTTAAACCTATAGCTCACATGTCGACCCCCATCTTCTAATAAGCCATTTTAAATGTTTAATAATAAGCCGAGATAAATTAAAATAATATCTGGTACACTGGCTTGTTCACGCAGCTTGGCACAGTTTAACTTTAAATTCTGCAGACCAAAGACACTGTTGCTATATCACGTGATTCGGGGCAAGCTTAGTTACGTAAGAGACGCTCAGCACCAATACATTGTTTACAATGGGTGAGAATGGCAAAAAGACACCAGACCATTCCAGAGCTGGGGGTTGCTAGCGTAAGGCTTGCCCCGAATCACGTGATATAGCAACAGCGTCTTTGGTCTGGAGAATTTAAAGTTAAACTGTGCCAAGCTGTGTGAGCAAGTCAGTGTACCAGATGTTATTAAAATTTAACTCGGGGTCACGCGCAAATGGCTTATTATCTTAACTTTAGGCATGCGCAATAGACCAGTTTCCTAATCAATTTGTATTCATGCACGCATGCGCATAAATAGGCCCATTAAAAATGTACAGGAGTCCAAACAGATTTGCCATTTTCTCTCAAATTCTCCAGAATTACCTGAGAGGAAAACGTCATTGTCCGCACTGGACTTAAAATGGGAAAAGGACCCATCGTCTAGGTATGCTTTATCATTTTAAGTCCAGTGTGAACAGGGCTTATGAGAATACTGTAACTTTATCGGGGTACCATCCACCACATTGCGGGTGGAATCGCAGGCCTTGAATCGCGGCGTGAATCAAGTTGTTTTGTGCAAGCGCAAGCGGGTGATTCGCGCCGTTATTCAGTGCCTGTCAGTCTGCCCGTAATGTTGGTGACTGGTACCCTCCAAAAAGTCACAGTATTTTCTTTGACTTGTGGGCCTGGGAAGTCGAAAATGAGCCCTGCTGTTAAATTTTTTTTTTTTGGGGGGGGGTATAAAACAAAAACGCACTTAGACCAGAAAGTAATACCTTTGATGATTTAAGGGACTTTTCTGCAGACAAAATAATAGGACAAATTCTGGCTTACTTATATACGCATGCGGTCATAAAAAAACTGGTCTAGACTATATGAGTTCGTATTTTATATTCGGAAATTCAAAGAGTCTTATTTCCTCACTTTACCGTATTATACGCACGCTGCACATCAGCCTTTGTCCGGCAGCTCAGGCCCGAGCGCACGTAAATCCGTCAAAACTGGTCGTATTTTACGGCGTACCAAGGCTGACAACAGGGGCCAATTTCATAGAGCTACTGAGCACAACAATTTGCTTAGCACAAAAAGTCTTGCTCATTAAAAACAGGTTACCAGCCAAAATTCGACGTGTTTTTCATGCTATAGGCAAACAACCAGCTGATTATCAATCAAAAACAATAAAGATCACGTGAAAATTTGGTCTGTAACCTTGTTTTTGCCAATAACAAAATTTAATTTTCATTCTAAGCAAATATTTGTGCTTAGCGGCCATAGCCGCTCGTGAAAGGGCCATGGCGTGAAGGGGCTGAACCACTGACCTCTACACCTGGGGTGCGTTCCACTCCAGCGAACGTTGCCAACGTTGGCCAACGTTAGCGTTGTTCGCGTGAGTGGAACGCAATGTGCGCCAATTATGTTGGCCAACGTTAGCGAAAACGGCGAACGACATGTTCGCTGTTGGCCAGTGACGTATTTTAATGATGGCGAGGCGGTTAGCAGACGGCAGGGTTTATTTCACGGTTTTTATTTACGTTTTATACTTTTCGTTATAAACGGTGGATTGTTTTGAGCATTCACAGGGATATTTTAAAGAAAAATAACGAGTTGGACAAAAAGCAGCGAACCAAACGATGTTTTTAAAATATCGTTCCACTTCAACTAACGCCAACTCAAAACGTTGGCGAACGTTCGCGCAAACAGTTCGCGTAAGTGGAACGCACCCCTGGACGGACCATTGTCCATATTCTGCTGTGCTAACGCTTGAAGTCGGCGCGAACTGGAAGTGCAACATGGCGGACCCAAGACGTCACTTCTGTGAGCCAATGAAATGTCCAGGTGTAGAGATCAGTGGATTTACTCTATACATGTTTTATTTATAAAATTTACGTCATACGTACCGTACCCACTGAACCTTACACCTGGACATTTCATTGGCTCACAGAGTGATGTCGTGGGTCCGCCATGTTGCACTTCCAGTTCGCGCCGACTTCAAGCATGAATGGGCAATGGTCTGTCCATGTGTATAGGTCAGTGGAATGAACCGACTTCCAAGCTTCAATGGTGGATCTACAGAATGGGAGTGGAGGGGGGTTCTGAACCGCCCTACAGATACGAGAACGCCAGTCACATTATGGTGCCTGTTTTGCTTCAGAATCATTCAATTAGTTGATATTATCCTATAACAAGTTTAGATTTTTCTGTTTTCTTTATTTCTATTTACCTCTCAGTGATTCTGAAGTCGCAGGCGAACCGAAGTCGAAGACGCGAAGCAAAAGTTTAGGTATACGGGTAGCAGCAGACGACAAAATATTGCTCGGCGCAATAGATTTCTGCACATTTCATGCATTTATAGTGGTTGTTCATTCATTTTACCATCACATAAAATGTTATTCTTTTCTTCCATGACACTAAAACAATATTATTTAAGTTCATAGAAATTTGTTATCAACATTTCTTGTAAACACTGAAACATCGCATTAAACGATTCGCAAAAAGTATGAACGTCATTTTCGCAACGAATTATTCCGTCACATCGCGCTGTGAATTATTCGCGGTCAGTGTACGAATTCGCACGATAAAAAATTCGCATCGCATTCGCATGAAGTATGACTAGCCTTACATGTAGCCCAGAGGTAAACTAAAGCACTGAGAATGATGGCGCTTTCCCATAATTGTTAAAACTACAGAATAATCATGACGCGAGGGGTCTAGGGCCACCCATTTATGATCATTATCTCTAACCATTCTAGGAAAGATTTCATCTCCGGCCGGATGAAACACAAGGCATGATTATTGGATATAGTAAATTTGCATAAATAGTGGCCGCGTGAGGTCGCTGTTCGCGGTGTATTTTGCTTTTGCATTAGCCTCTGTCATGAAATGACGAAAATCAACCGAAGAGGGCGTTTTGAGGAAATTTGTCAATATGGCTTCCGAGCTCGCGCGTAAAACTAACGTAAGTAGCTATACCATGGAGGAAAGACAACAGATAGTTAGTGAATTGCGGGGAAATACTTAATAAAAAATGGCCAATCATAAAACTAGATTTTCTTTCCTGCACTTGAAAAGACCCGCCGTATATTTATGCTCCTTAGAAAACCGGTTAGGCCCAATTAACATTTAAACAAAACAAAAAATTCAGTGGCACTGAACTGAAGCTTTATTTGAAAGCCATATTTGAATGCCAAACAGTAAACAAATTCTGGGGCCAATTCATACAACTTGATACATGTACAAGCAATATTATTTTTGTATTTTTAATTATTTTTTGACATCAAATATAAATTTGGGGCTTTACACACAAGCACTTGGTTCACATAATTACTATATGGACGTTAAACCTCAACATTCCTAATCCTGCAATGTTAATTTAAAAACCAGTTTTAAATACTGTCACATTAAATGTACAGACGCCTGTGAAATCTAGTAATATTTTACCCTTTTATTGACTGAAACCTGACATTAAAAGAACTTCGTAAATATTAAACTTGAATTTTTCAAGAATTATTCAATTGCGCCACGACCAATTAGGGAGCACTCGGTCGATTGTGTGCACAATTTCTGGACGCCACCGTTTTGGTGTTTTTTTCGGACTAAGCTTACACCTAAATTGTTAACAGAGGATAAATAGCAAGCATTAATAACATTAACATGGTAAAGGTACAATGAATTTGCAGTTTGTCAACAAAGAAGTATGGCAACATTGCATGAGGAAAGTCGGCCCAACATTAACTGTTTATAAACAATGTAAACGTCGAAGTACAGCTATAGCTCTCCCAAAGGTCGAGTTGTCTCAAAGGTCGAGTTGTCTCAAAGGTCGAGTTGTCTCAAAGGTCGAGTTGTCTCAACGGGCGAGTTGTCTCAACGGGCGAGTTGTCTCAACGGTCGACTTGTCTGACATCTGCTAGCTACGCACGTACGTATATAGCGCAGCACGCTTTCACAAACTGACCATTTTTTCAGTCGCTGTTTCTTTCTCTTTCGTAATTTTACGGTTTTGGATGACATTTAGCCTTATGCCTACGATTTATCCTTTCGAAATAACCACAGCCTTTAGAGCTCCGTCGTAAGCCATAAAGTTCTGACATCGACGACACACGTGTTGCTGTTGGTAAGCGCCGCCATTTTGACAATTTTCCTCGCGTTGACCTTTTAGAAAGGTCATGACAGAGGCTAATGCAGCTGCGCGGCGTGCGTGGATTTAGGACAAATAAACGACGAAGGCCGGCTTTGCACAAGAAGACTAGATACATCCGGGTATTTTATGGTTTATTTAATACATGTTTACGCACCCCGCAATGCTGTTTAATGGCGGATAACTCCGAATTTCCAGATACGGCACTGAGTCTTAAATTCCGAGTTTTGGCAATCGGATTTTAAAATCAGGCGGATTTCATTTTCAAGTTTCGTTGCAACAGATGACATTGACATCGACACTCAGTTGCAACAAAATTGTGTTAGGCGCGTGAGTAGCTAGTTGTCGAGGTACTAGACGTAAAACCGTGGTGGACGTGTTGCAGTAATTAGTCTGGTGCCCGGTTGGGTTGGAACCTGTTGTGTTGGATTTTAGCAGGTAAGTCATTTGATATTTTGGAACACATTCAGAAACTGTTGGGTTACTGGTATAATTAATGCCATGATTTGCTGGATCCAGCACGGCAGCAGCAAACAGAAAAATAAGACACAGTTGGATTCTGTTGGATTTTAGTAGGCAAGTCATGAGGTTGTTTCACGTTCCGCGGCCATCTTGGATTCAGCGCAAAAAGAGGTACCCAACTTTAACTTACCCGGATGATAGCGTGTTTATATGGGTGTTCCCCTCTTCCTACATGTAGTAGGCCTACAGAGGGCGCTCTACTGAGCATGCGCAACTGGAACGACAACCTTATTCAGTTATTGGACAAATTCAGGTACAGACCCAACAAAATTGGCGAGTTGGAATGTGTGTTGGATTGAGCAGTAAAGTCATAAGTCGCAGTTGGACTCTGTGGCAGGCAAGTCCTGGGGAACCATAGCTTTTTTTATTGTGCTGCATATCCCTAACCACCCTGAGTCCATCAAAATCCATTTCCTGTTTTGAAGGAATTTTAGTGGATTCAGGATACCTCCATATTGAATCAACTGGAGGAGTGTGATGGATTGAGGATTTTAAGCCTAGCGTTACTGCAGGAGTGTGATGAGTTCAGGATACAGAAATTCAGGTGATGGACTGTGATGGACACTATGGAGAAACGCAATGCAATTTTTTGTATTCCACCTAGGTATCCTGAATCCGTCGCAGTCCATCAAACTTTTGCTGGTGGAGTATGATGGACTCAGGATCTCTCAAGAATGCATACTGGTGGAGTCTGATGGACTCAGGACACCAGCAGTTTTTGCAAACCAAAATTGGTGGACTGTGGCGGATTCAGGATACTTTCTAGTAAAAGCCATGAGGGAGTTAGGGTTAAAGGTTAATAATACACCATTTGCAGATATCCAAAAAAATTACTACCGAATTATTAAGAAGTATCTTACTTATTTGAAGGTAAATAATGATTGTAGGCATCCAGCAAAATTATTGCCCTAGATCCTGTATTAAATTGAATTGTATAAACCAAAATTCATGATCGCCGGACGGCGATCGCGGAAAAAACAAGAACAACATAAGAAAAACTGCCCGACTCCGATTGAAAACGAACATCGTTTTTCTTGCTTTTCTCAGCAACCATGATTGTAAAACTCAGACAGGTCAGTTAAACGATATTTACTAATACTATGAAATACAACTCCCCAAATCCAGCCATTCCTTATAATTCAAACAATTACCAATGGTGTATCCTACATGTACCTTTAATGGTAAGTTGCCAGAAACCCTGCTGCTGCTTAATATGGCGTGGAAGTGCTTAAGCTTGCACGCGCATGATGATTTATATTGTTACGTCACTGATTAAATGTAAGCAACTCTTGCTTCTCCGTGGTTAAACATGCTTTTCCTGTGCTTACTGTTTATAACAGTCTCTATGAAATGACAGAGATTGTGTTAAGCTTAAAAGCAATAGTTCGTGCCGGATGACATATAAAAACGCAAAGTTTTTACCAGTTTCAAAACGGATGACGCATAAACACGCCACGAGCAAATCCGAAAATGTCTGTCAGCAGCGAGGAATACCGGAAATGCGTGTGTGTGCTTCCTGGTACTATCGGCCTGTTTCGTTAAAAATAATCCCGCGCCTCGGCTCGGTGATGCAGTTAAAATAATCCCGGCGCGTTAAGCAGGTTAAGCAGCACTATGAAATCGGCTCCTGTCGGTCTAAACTGAAAATTGAACGGATGTACTTTTCTTCATTGCAGTTATTGATGCCTGATTCATAGTTCTTCATCACCATTGAGAATAATGTCACATCAGGAATAAGATCAATCAACCTAGATGACGTCTATTATTAAACTGACCCCTTTTTCGGGGGTAGGTGACGAGTCTCCGCCCTGCTATATGCTTCAGGTTGACGAGTTCCGATTCCTACTAGACTGTGGCTGGGACGAGAGTTTTAACTTGGACTACATCGAGAACTTAAAAAAGTAGGTCTTTGATCTTTTTTATGAATCATAAGAAAACCAACCCCAAAATTCAATTCAATTTAATTGAGTTGGTTCAGAAGGGTGCGCATGATAATACTACCACGTCAGTTCGTTAACGAGTGTGTACATACTGCACTGATCCATATAGCTTTAACCCTAGCCCTCCCCAATCCTCCAAAATTCCCATTGCAGTTTTAGAGGCTTTTTGAGGATTGAAGATGAATGGCAACAAGTGACAATTGATTTTGGAGGATGCAATTGGTCGAAGTCGTAGGCCTTTTCCCAGCATTCTCTATGTTCAGACATGCTTAATGCAACCGTTCATTATGCTCAATACCACCCACACTGCTTCTAATGGTCATCGGCACCGACTAAACCAACAGCATTGATTGAATGAGGATTTTAGAGGATTTAGGCAGTGGTCATCCCTCCACTGAACAAATACAAGAAAATAACCGATGATTTTGGAGAATTGGGGATGAACACAATTTGTACATACTGGTAATATGAGGATTTCGAAGAATTGAGAATGGTTCCTAGCAAAAAGCACCTAGGGGGTTAGGGTTAAAAGCACTGTTTCAAACATAAAGCATAATTTATCAGTATTTAAAAAACCTTGTGAATATTTTATATAGCAATTTTTGCACCCCTCCCATTTTATTCAAAAAAGCAGCAAAAATTTACCAAAACCCTAAAAGAAATGTTGGAAACATATAACTCTGTAAAAGGGCCCTGTCAAGCAATCTAAAACTGTTTTCATACTACGTTTAGATCTCAGAAATTCAGAAAACACCAGAGTCTAAAGTGCCCTACTAGGAAGACTATAATTGGTTTTCTTCAAAACCTCCTGTTTTATGGGCTGTATGTCGTGCTTGTGTACTAATGACATGAAGAAGCTTTCTCTTGCTCCCCTCCCCCCAAAAAAACAACAACAAAAAAACCAAAAAAACAACACACTTAAGGGAGGGGGGGGGGGGGGTGTTGAAGAATGTTGCAATTTGACACCAATTTTTCTTCACATTTCATCTCAATCAAGTTCAGTCATTGCAAAAATGTTGAGAAGACACAAATCAGGGACTGTGAAACATTTCCAATTTTGTTAGGAAATACTTACATAACAAATTATTCACTCTTATAGACTCCATGGATGTACTCAACCGCTGAAGTGGCGTCATAATACTACATCCTTTACAAAAAAAGATGTATTTTTTACTTGCTGTTTACTCCCTGCATTAGCTATTCTACAATTTCATTTTATCCTGCAGGCATGTTCATCAGATCGATGCCATGTTACTCACCTACCCAGACCACCTGCACCTTGGCGCCTTGCCATACATCGTGGGTAGATGCGGCCTGACCTGCCCCATCTATGCAACCATCCCTGTCTATAAGATGGGACAGATGTTCATGTATGACTTGTACCAGGTACGTGACTGTGTACATATAGTTGGGTATCTCTGAACAAAGATTGGTTAAAACCCTCCTACTGTTATAACTAACACAACCATAAACAAACCAATAAAACTTTCTCTTCTACATGTACACGTTATGTACACGTAGCTTTACAACCTATCACTTGATAGGTTTTAAAATAGAGGGTGGTTCCCTAAAAATGGACAAGCGTACTTCTACTACACTGAGGCTAAAACTACCTATACCAATGGATGGAGAATCTTTCTAGGAAGAAAAATGATACCAAGAAATTCTGATTCGGTTTAGTAGTTTTAGCTCCAGATCCTGTTTTGTGATGCAATGTAATGTTAAATTTGCGGGCGTGGTTCAATTTTTTCTCGGTAAGAAAGGAACGTTTTGGCGCAGAGCAGCTAAAATCAACCATAATAACCGTCTCTTCCCTCACAGTTACCCATTTACTCCTGCGTGGGGAGAAGCCTTGATTATAAACCCTAGCCCCCTAGACTCTCGCACTAGAAAGCAAACCAAACCTAACAAACTTCAACAACTGCACACAGGTTCAGTAATTATTGGTACTGAACCTAACAGTACTAAACCTGCCAAACTCTAACTTGTTGAAGTTTGATTGATTTGGCACAGATGGGTATACTTGTATGGTTTGTTCGGTGTTCAGGATTAGGGCTGTGGTGACTGGGCATTGTTTCTGTGTGTTGGGCTGTGTTTAAGTGGGGACACACAGGGTTTACACACTTATTTACATTTGACCAGGAACTGTGCTGTGACCAGCCTGAGCTCACCCACGAATAAATGCATGTGCATTCCCCCCGAAAAAAACTACAACATTTTTACAAGCCTCTTGCATTTCTGCCCTGAACCTCTCATAATTCAACAGGGTCTTCCTGGGCTTTTTGTACTGAGTCAAACAAAGTCCAACAACAAGTTGCTAATGTTTGGTACCAAAGTTGCAGTTGGAGTTTAATGGGCTTAGGGTAGTGAGGGTTAAAGGTCACAAATCATAACCCCCACCCCCTCCCCCGACCCCCCAGGCTGGACTCGAACCCACAACCTGCACAATTCAATTTCTAGACCACGAGGCAACAGTTAAATAGTTCATTACGGGATTTATGTTTTGGTTGGGGTCTTAGTCCTGCAGGCCTTGCTTGACTAAGTTTTGATGGATTATATTATGATGGATGAAATTTGAAGGTTTGCATTGCCAAAAAGCAATAAGATGAGTAGATTATGATGGACTTGGGCTGGGAGGCCAGTTCGCGCCAGGCTTATTTTAACATCACCGAGCTGACGCGCGGGTTTATTTTTAACAAAAACTCGATCCGAGGCGTGTTCAGGCCGATAGTACTGGGAAGCACACCCTCGCATTCCGGCCTTGCTCGCTGCTGACAGACATTTCCGGGCCTTGCTCGTGGCCTTTTTATTCATCATCCGTTTTGAATCTGGGGAAAACTTTGCGTTTTACGTCATCCGGCGTGAACTGGTTAAGACAAATTTTAATTTATTGTGATAGTCCAGTAAAGTGCATTGCCGTTTACACTTTAACCTGAACTCTGTTTTGTTTTGTTTTTTCAAATTTCAGTCACGGCACAATTCAGAAGAATTTGATCTGTTCACACTGGACGATGTAGACACAGCGTTTGAAAAGATCATTCAGTTGAAGTACTCCCAGAGCACAAACCTCAAAGGTACACTTGTGTTTGTTAGCTTTTGCTGGTTCATTGCTGTGTGGCTGATGTCAGATGTAGGGATCTGGGGCCAATTTCATGGGGAGCTGCTAAGCACAAAAATTTGCTTAGCACAAAAAAGTCTTGCTCGGTAAAAGCAGGTTACCAACCAAAACTCCATGTGCTTTTCATGCTAAGCAAAAACCAGCTGTGTACCAGTCACAAACAATATACATCACTTTAAAATTTGGTTCGTAACCCTGTTTTTGCCAAGGTAGAATTTTTATGCTAAGCACATTTTTGTGCTTAGTAGCTCCATGAAATTGGCCCCTGCAGATCCCCAATACACCGACCCAAGCCACGCCCGCCACAGCAACTACCGGTACTTAGTAGCGAGACGCATGCCTAGATGATCACTTGCACAGTGCATTACAACCTAGTGTGATTACATATAAGTAGGTCAATACCTTTGGCTAATAGGAAATGGCCAAAAATTACCTTTTCCCCTTGTTAACGGTTCTAGAAGTAGGATTTACAATTAATATAACACCACTTAACCAGGACTAAAACAAAGCTGGTATTGTGGCATACAAGTTAAACAAAAGTTATATCCACAAAAAGTGTGCGATAAACTAAGCTGAATTGAACAATTTGTGTTGGACAAAATTGCGACAATTTGTCGGACCCTAAAATAATGCACTGTGTTAGGTAAATTGGTTGAGGGGTTTGGCGTACTAGATTGGTATATTGTGATAGTGTTAGGCAAACTGTTGAGCTGGTGTACACGATAATACCAAGCTAATTAGTTTGAAATAAAGTCTTATTGATAGTGGGTATAAAGCACACATACTGGAATTGATACTGAAAGATCCAACATCATTATCCTAATATCAGAAACCACACGATCAAGAACGCTCAAATTTGGGGTTTTGGAGCTTGCTCGTATTGCCGAAACAGTTCCAGCAAATCTAAAGAAAACCCGTGACATTGAAGCGGAAAAGTATTTAATTTGACACAGAATGACAGTGTATTTTTGTTCACGCAATCAAAAATCCTTTGAGGAAACACTCGCATTACTGCGTCCTGAGTCATTATTGCCGATTGTCGTCTTTTTGTCTTCGTCTTTGTGGATATCTCGAAATTTGACTTATCGATATTTCACTGTATCTGCAAATGATGTATCCTACCTATAAATTTGCTAGTACCCACTTTGCTTTTGCAAGCATTGTCAACACTTTATGTGCACTTGCGCTGTTGGAATACCGAACTAGGAGCAGGTCAAATACCTTCTTATGCTTCCTTTGCAATTCACTTTTTTCCCCCACACTTTTTTGTTATTTTCTAAAATCAGGCAAGGGCCATGGCCTGACAATTACGCCCCTACCTGCTGGTCACATGATCGGGGGCACGCTGTGGCGCATCGTCAAAGACGGGGAGGAAGAGATCATCTACGCCATTGACTACAACCACAAGAAGGAGCGACACCTCAACGGGTGTGTCCTGGAATCTCTGAATCGACCCTCGCTACTCATCACCGATGCCTTCAATGCCACGTATGTGCAGGCCAGGAGGAGGCTGAGGGATGAACAGCTCATGAGTAAGTCTGCCTGAGTAACGCGAGTACTCAAGTACTCGCGAGTAGTTTGTGCTACTCATATTACTGGTAATTGTTTTTTCTACTCAAGTACTTGTGACCCAGCACGAGTAAATGAGACACTTTGCGGCAAAAATAAAAATTGAGATTTTGATTTCATCATTTAAATCTTGTTTAGCTTTAAATGATGAAATCAAAATCTCAAATTTTATTTTTGCCTCAAAGTGTCTCATTTACTCGTGCTGGGTTACACTTGTCTCTAGGTGCGAGTGGAACATGTACTCGCGAGTAGTAATTCGTTTTTACAGTGTTGGCAAAGAATCATTTGCTCCACCTCACTCTCACCAGGATTTTACTCCCAACAAACAAATTTCAGGGGAATGACCCAAAATGTTAAATATTATAGTTATTTCACTGCTGAATAATGGATTGTACGCTGTACATGTACTAACATGTATCAGTCTTTCTGCTCTGATGATAAATGTGTTAACTACTCGCGAGTACTCGACTACTCGCGAGTACTCGACTACTCACGAGTACTGGAGTAGCAAAATCCACTACTCGCCCAGCACTCCCTACTGCCTCTGCGGGTTACTGGACCATATCCACCAACATTTATCAGTTGATTTCCTTTTTTACCTGGGCTAAAGCATAAAATAAATAATGTTATGTTGGCGTAACCCGACCGACCCAAAAAATACGGCCGACCCTGGATATTGTTTTTTTCAAGGGACGAAATTTAATGATTAAAATCTATATAAATCTAGTTATAAATACGTTTGAAACCATTTCTGACCGTTTCTCATTGTTGTGTGTGTGGATTGTGTATATATTGAACCTGGACACGCTATCGTGTATCACTACCGGCTTAAACAATTAGAAAACATCATTTTCATTGCTGGGAGAAAAAAAAAAAAAAAAAAAAAAAAAAAATCCCTACCTACCTACCCTATTTTTTTGGGCCCGTTACGCCAACATAACATTTTTTTTTGTATGCCTAATGGAACTGCCACTGAAGTGTTGGTTGATGTTGGGGGACATGGTACACATGCCTTATTCAAAAATTCCTAAATTGCACCGGCACTGCATTAGGCCTCCTGGACCAAGTCCATCATAATTCATCACTAGTTTTTTTCACAGCAGGCCTTTTAAGACCAAGTCTGCCAAAATCCAATTATTTGGGAGAATTAATTTTGGGTGGATTTGGGACGGTTGGGGTTATACCCTTTGTCATTTATGCATTTTCATCGTTTGAAGCAGCAAATTATGCTCAAAATCTAATTAAAGGTGCTTGACAAATAACCTGATGAAGTTTATAACCTGATGAATTAACTCTGTGAATGTTGCATATTCCGATAATAACCATACTCCAAGTTTTGCCGGTTCACAATTTGAATTGCAACAACAATCTGCATTTAACCATAAAAGTCCTTGATCCTCCAAAATCAATATGAGTGTGCACACTCCCTAGGAAGTTAGGGTTAAGATCCATCACATCACAGTTGGCTACGAGTAATCGATTTGATAATCTGGAATCTGTTCCTGACATCAGCGGGTCTAGTACTCTAGTACCCGGTCCCGATGCACAGCCCTAAACACTAGAGTCAACTTAGCAATGAAATCTTCATTCTCTCCTAATGTTGTTGTCCTTTTGTTTTGACAGCCATTATCTTGAACACAATGAGAAGAGATGGCAACGTGCTCATTGCAGTAGACACAGCCGGCAGGGTCGTTGAACTATCCCTCCTATTGGTGAGTTGCATTTTTAAATATAGTTTAACCACTGACTAATATATAATTCCTTTGCCTCATTGACCTGACTGTCTCAAAGTACCTCAACTCAGAGCACGTCGCTCTACAAGGCAGTCAACTGCATCCCACCATTGTACAGTTGTCCTTCTAAAGTCACGAACCTCACAACATCAGAGGTCCTTCACAGCAACTTATGCTAGACTTTGGAACTCGCTGCCTTCTTCTGCTGTTGTTGCCTAATCTATCCAATCTTTTAAGAATATTGTTCATAATGTTTTCATGGTAGCTACCTGCTCACTAATTATAAACTCTGTAGTTTTTCTACAAGCTTCTTGTTCCCTTGAGTAGGATTTAATTAAGAAAGAAAATGAAAAAAAGTGGAAGACAGATCTAGACCAGTGTAGGTGAAGATTAAAGGTAGGATACACCATTTGCAGATATCGAAAATATTTACTACCGAATTATTAAGAAATATCTTACTCGTTTGAAAATAAATAATGATTCTAGGCATTCAGCAAAATAATTGCGCTAGATATCCTCTAATTATTCCGAAAAATTAAATTTTATAAAAAAAAATTCTCGATCGCCGTCTGGCGATCGCTAAATTTTCATAAGAATAACTGCTCTAGCCGGTTGAAAACAAACGTTGTTTTTCGTGCTTTTCTCGGCGTTCATGATTGTAAAACTTCGGACAGGTCAGTTAAACGATATTTTCTATAAGATACAACCCCCCCAAATCCACCCATTCATGATAATTCAAGCAATTACCAATGGTGTATCCTACCTCTTTAACCCTAACCCTGTCAGGCGCAGTGCAGTGCAGCACAGCAGGTAACAAGTCTGGTGCACTTTGATGCATACAGCTGTCAACACCAGTGCAAAAACGACCACAGTCTAAGACTATTGAGAGCTAGTCCCCATTGAACAATGCCAGAGATGGATTCTGCTGCGTTGGGTGAACAAAGACTCTAAGGCAATTTGACCCGATTGGATTTTCGACCTGATGGATCTCGCTGCATTGAGCAGGGTTTGTCACTTTGACAAATCCTGCAGATTGCTGCATTTGGAAGGGTTTCTAGCCAAAATACCCTAGAGGGTTAGGGTTAAATGAAATGGAGTAGAAGAACAAACAAAGAACGGATCAAACTAAATGTTCTGCTGTAGTTAGCGGGGATACTATGCAAAGCCATGAAAGTTGAGCCTAAATAGTTACCGCTGTTCGCAGTATTCAGTTGCTGATCGCACCAACAGCAGGCAGGAAATATAACGCCTGTTTTTAATTTTCTGTAAATGCTTTCAGGATCAGTTATGGCGAAACACAGAGTCGGGTCTGAGTCCGTATTCATTAGCCATGATCAACAACGTCAGCTACAACGTGGTTGAGTTTGCCAAGTCACAGGTGAGCAAAGATAATGGCTTCTACGCCCGCCATAGCAACTGCCTAGTAGCATGACGTGTGCCTAGCCGATCACTCGCACAGTGTTTTACAACCTAAATGTAGTATAATTACATTTATTTAAGTAGATATGCCTTTGGCTTTAGGAAATGACCAGAAATTTTCTTCCCCCTTCATAAACAGTCTGATTTACAATAACATAACAACGCCACTTAACCAGTTCGTGCCACACGACGTGTATAGACGATGTGCCCTCTGACGTCACGTGTTTACATCTGTATTCAAATGTGCCCGGCAGTGATGCGCACCCATCGTGTTTTACATACAATTTGCCTAAAGAGTGACGTCGCAGGTCAGATCGCCTTTGAATTATGTGACCTCTGATGTCATCTCTTAACCAAATTTATGTAAAACATGATGCGTGCGCATATTGACGGGCACATTTGAATACAGATGTAAACAGAGGCACATCGTCTATACACACAAAGTTTTTACGGAATTCAAAACGAATGACGCTTAAACTCGTCACAAAAGGCCGGAAATATCTGTCAGCGACCGGCTCACGAGGACAGAAATATAAGGGTGTGCTACCACAGATACCAGCCTAAAACCGTCTCGGATCGAGATTCGTGAAAAACAATCCTACGCCTGGGCCCGGTCAATTTCAAAATAAACCCGCTGCGAACTGGTTAAAAGCTACTGTGATTAAAACCAAGTTGTTAATAAAATTGGGGTGTATAAGTTTTTTTTAAAGGTGCAATAACTATGCTGAATCAAAGAATTTTTGTCCGACAAAATAGCGACAATTTCCCGAACCTTAAAATCATGCACTATGATTGGTCAATTTTTGTTAGACGTGTGGCGTACTGGATCATTCTATTGTCTAGATGATTGTGTGTTTTTCTTTTATAAGGCCCGTTTGTTTCATTCCTGGGATCTTGTGATCCAACGCTGTGCGAAAAACAAACAGAACCACTCTCGCACGCGGTGTAACAATTATTTCTTTATTACTGGAAGTTGCAGTTCCAGACTTCTAGTGGTCGGCAGTATTTAAAAAGGATGCCCTAATGGGTTAAAACATGTTATACAAAGTTACTACATTTTCTACATCAGGAGACTGTACTCTTGAACCAGTTAGCGCCGGGATTATTTTAACATCACCGAGCCGTGGCGCGGGAGTATTTTTAACGAAACTCGATCCGAGGCAGGTTTAAGCCGATGGTACCGGGAAGCACACCCACGCATTTCCGGCCTTGCTCACTGCAGACAGACATTTCCGGCCTTGCTTGTGACGTGTTTATGCGTCATCTGTTTTGAATCTGGGGAAAACTGTGCATGTATATATACGTCCTCCGCCGCGAACTGGTTAAGAATCTGCATGATGACCCTGTGTCAGTGTTGAGAAATTTGAGATATTGCTTATTTAAGGTTCCCATCTGTTTTTAATTGATATATCAATTTTTTCTCGGTCAGTTTTGTTAAATAAGCAGCCAATATAATCACCGCATCATTCAGTTTTCGCACAAAACTGAATGCTGCTCCAAATCATTAAAGTTTATGGCATAGGCACTTTGTGCCATGGAAAAACCATCCACTTTAACAATGTACATGTGTATTGAGAAGCATTCAAATTTGGCATTTCAGCCTTAGGTATGCCTCATGAGAGGCTCTCTTTCAAGGATTATCGGTTTACATCTAATACACCTAGTTTATAGTAAAAATGTACCTGTTTAGTTACGGGTCTGCATATGTGACACGATCAAGCGAAATCAGTCGGATGTCTGCCCCGGTCAAAAAAATGAGTGTTTATGTAGTTTCAAAGAGGGCATCTGTACGTTTTAAAAACTGAAAACCCCATGTTGATACGATGTTTTGTTGTCGAGTTATGTAAATTTGTTTAAATACCAACGAAGAATACAGTGCATTTTTGGGATTCGCCGACATCTGACTGATTCGGCTTGATCCGGTTTGATCGGCTTGATCCTTGATTCGTTTTTTTGTTCAGGTTGAATGGATGAGTGACAAAGTCATGCGATCCATTGAGGACAAACGGAACAATCCCTTCCAGTTCAAACACCTCAAGCTCTGCCACTCGCTGAAAGAACTGGCAAAGGTTCCAGAACCAAAGGTAGAGTTTTCTTTTTGAAAGAACTAATCAATTGTTCTGTCTCCCCCTCCCCCCCTCAAGTTGACCGCAAAACTAGAGAGATTTTACGAGAATACCCCACATCCGGGCACTATGATGATCCCTGCAACGTGTCAAAAATCCTTTTTTGTTGGTTTTTTTTTGGCATCATGACTGGGTCCATTCTATCGACAGCAATAAATGGGTATTGGGAAAGAAAATGAAGCATTTCCGTTTACACCATATCGAAAATACTGCAAATTTACGACTATTAATATGTGGTACTGAGGACTGCTGGGTGTAGATGTACATCTGAATCAAACACACTAAAAAAAGGAAAAAGAAAAAACATTGCTAACAAATACTACAAATATAATTTGGGTTTAAGTCTACAGGCATACTTACCCAAATACAAAAGAAAATACTACACCCTATTAGTCAATGGTGCATTACAAGTAGTATTCTGTAGCAGCTAGTATCTACAATGTATATACTGCTATCATTCTCGACCCAGTCATTGTTCATAGAGAGACCCAGTACTACAAAATACTAAGTAGTATTCTGTAGTACTCGGTTCTTTAGCTTAAAGTGAGCTAAAGTAAGGCCTAGGATGTTGGGGTTAAAGAGACGTTCCTGCTTCTCCCCTGATCCACCCCTCCAGGTTGTGCTTGCCAGTGTGCCTGATCTCCAGTGCGGCTACTCACGCAGTCTCTTCATCGACTGGTGTGACAACCCCAATAACAGCGTTGTCCTGACATGCCGGAGCAGCCAGGGAACGCTGGCCCGGTCGTTCATTGACAATATCCAACAGAAGGAAGTCAAACTTAAGGTACGGGCCAGGGTTGCTGTTAACCAGTTCTCGCCGGGATTATCTTAACATCACCGAGCCGAGCGCGGGATTTTTTTTTACGAAACTCGATCCGAGGCGGGTTCAGGCTGATAGTACCGGGAAGCACACCCACGCATTTTCGGCCTTGCTCGCTGCTCGTGACGTGTTTATGTATCATCCGTTTTTTGAATCTGGGGAAAACTTTGCGTTTATATACGTCCTTCGGCGCGAACTGGTTAAATATCACAAAATAAGTAAAAACACAAATCTGGGTACAACAAGACAAGGGAAAGTCTTTGTCACAAATACGTTTTTAGCAGAAACTGATTACTGGCCATATCGTCATGCGATGTACACTGGTTTATAAAAGAAAATGCAACAAAACAAAATGAAAAACTACACGTAGAATGTATGACTAACATCGATAATATAGATATGGTTTCAAAGATACTGGTTTCCACTTTAAAATGAGACATCAAACGTCCTAATCTGTTTGACAGAGTTATTATTAAATTTCCAAGAGGGGTCAAATTGACCATGGGACCAAGTTTTTAATTTTGTTTGGATATGCCCGCTGCCGTCAGCTTTGGTTCATTTTTTGGTGACGACTGCACAGACAAAGACAAAGGTGTCTAACAACTTGATTTCAAATCTACACTTGAACAGTATCTATTTGACGACTCTTGGAAAGTTATTCATAACTCTGTCAAACAATGTCAGATTTGGTCGTTTGATGTCTCATTTTAAAATGGAAACCAGAATCTTTGAAACTATATCTATATTATCGATGTTAGTCATACATTCTACATGTGGTATTTCGTTATATTTTGTTGCATTATTTTGTATACACCCTGTACATTGGTTGTGAGTGATTCTCAGAAAGTCTACAACTTTGCTAAGCAATAAATATTTAACAAATTTTTTCTCTTAAATGTGATACAGCCATTTAAAAAAGAATGTGAAATTTGCAGAATTATGAAACTTTTAAGGACTTTTAGGACAGGGACTGAAAACCCAATCCACATATTGGCCCAGGTCGTATTTGAATCCAGGTCACAGCGGCGGAAGGCGAGGAAAGATCCGCTACGCCAACCTGACTCCCCAGGTAATTGGCAAGTTGGTTGACGACAGCCGTCTTTACATAGTTCTTTATTGTAGCAGAGTTGTCGTTGTTCTTCAGTATGAATAAACATACATGTACGTGTAACGCAGAACCCAGCAGCTGAAGAAAAAAAATAATCGCGAGGTGCTACACGAGGTGGTCAAGTCTCTTTTTCCGTTGGCAGAGCTATCTCTCTCATTGGCGCATGGAGTCCATAACGGGTGTTTCTTAACATCCTTTTTTTGCCTTTGTATTATGAAATTGTGTTTAATTGTATAGGGCCGTGTCTGAAACAAGTTTACAGAGCTACGGCTACGTCAGTTGTTGGCCTGCTCACACGTATTTTTGTAATGGGCGGACACCTAGACAATAGCAATAGACAACAGATGCGGGTACAGGTTTACATCAAAACTGACAACACTCCATGTGCTTTTCATGCTGAGCATGTACCAGCTGATCATGGTTTCGTTGGAGCAGGTCACAAATAGTACAACTGATTAAATTGTGTATGTACTGATAGCTTATCTAACATATAGTAGGCCTACATTACACAAATTGATGCAGACAATTACCAATCGCAGAACTGCTCAAATTAGCAGTGCTAATTAGATATGCATTACAGGGCCGTGCAATTTTTTTTTATTTATTAATTTATTTTTTTTTATTTTTTTTTTTAATATTTTTTAAATATTTTTATATTGCTACGGTTACGGTTAACCGTAACCGTAAAACGAACGGTTACACGGATAAATTAATAACCGCAAACTGACAGCCTTACAGCTGAATACCCATCACAAAAAAAATACAGCCCCTGAAAATCTGGTTTGTAACCCTGTTTTTGCTAGAATTTTCATGCTAAGCAAATTTGTGTTCTAAACGGCTCGATTACATTGGCCCCAGGATTGCAAAGTTAGAAAAAAGCATTTTAAAGCTTTATTTATATTTCCTCTGTCTTCCGCAGCTGAGCAAACGAGTCAAGTTGGACCCTGAGGAGCTGGAGCAATACAGATATAAGGAGAAGGAGAGGAAAGCAGCCGAGAAGATCAGAAAGTAAACAATGACATCAAAGCTTTTACATAGATAGAAGTGAAAAACATAGACGTGTTGTTTAGTTTTCTTTCATATGCCACATTCTTGTTTTATGATACAGTAGACCATTGGCCAGTTGTGCATTTTATGGTTTGGTTGCATTTTACAAGCAAGACATGAGATGAGATGACATGAGACGAGACACGAGACGAGACACGAGACGAGACACGAGACGAGACATGAGACGAGACATGAGACGAGACATAAGACGAGACACGAGACACGACGTGAGACGAGACGTGAGACGAGACGTGAGACGAGACGTGAGACGAGACGTGAGACGAGACGTGAGACGAGACGTGAGACGAGACGTGAGACGAGACGTGAGACGAGACGAGACATGAGACGAGACATGAGACGAGACATGAGACGAGACATGAGACGAGACATGAGACGAGACATGAGACGAGAGACGAGACGAGAGACGAGACATGAGACAAGAGAAGAGACGAGACATGAGACAAGAGAAGAGACGAGACATGAGACATGAGACGAGACATGAGACATGAGACGAGACATGAGACGAGACATGAGACGAGACATGAGACACGAGACACGAGACACGAGACACGAGACACGAGACACGAGACACGAGACACGAGACACGAGACACGAGACACGAGACACGAGACACGAGACACGAGACACGAGACACGAGACACGAGACACGAGACACGAGACACGAGACACGAGACACGAGACACGAGACACGAGACACGAGACACGAGACACGAGACGAGACGAGACGAGACGAGACGAGACACGAGAGACGAGACACGAGACACGAGACACGAGACACGAGACGAGACGAGACGAGATACGAGACGAGACGAGATATGAGATACGAGATATGAGATATGAGATACGAGATACGAGATACGAGACACGAGATACGAGATACGAGACACGAGACACGAGACACGAGACACGAGACACGAGATACGAGATACGAGACGCGAGATGCGAGACGCGAGACGCGAGATACGAGACGCGAGACGCGAGACGCGAGACGCGAGACACGAGACACGAGATACGAGATACGAGACACGAGACACGAGATAGGAGACACGAGACACGAGACACGAGACACGAGACACGAGACACGAGACACGAGACACGAGACACGAGACACGAGACACGAGACACGAGACACGAGACACGAGATACGAGACACGAGATACGAGATACGAGATACGAGATACGAGATACGAGACTTGAGATACGAGACTTGAGATACGAGATACGAGATACGAGACGAGGGAACCCCCCTCCTTTGTTGTGGGCATTGTGCTTGCGGAATGTTGTGGTTTTTCAAGAATTCTGTTTAGGTTTTTAGGGGGGGCGGGTGTTAGGTAACAATAGTCTAGTGTATAACAATAGTGTATAAATATAGGGGACTAGGGGGGGGTGGGGTGGGATATTCCCTTGATCTCATATCGTGCTGGGTATAGCATTTTATGTTTGGGTTGAATTTTATAGTTGGTTCAGTTTATAGTTTGGTTACATTTCATGGGTTGGATATCAAGTGCATCATATAGTACCGGTAGCTAGAAGTGTGTTTGTAGTTTGAGTAGAAGATAAATAAATATGTACTATTCCTTTAGAGGGAGTTAAAAAAAGAAGGAATGTTATGAAAAAAGCTGTGGACACAGCTTATGAGCGTGAACTTGTTTCTTTTGTTTCTGCAGAGGTGCAGACTTAGACTCCAGTGACGAGAGTGAGGAAGAGATGGATATAGGTGAAATAGGAGGTGTGAAGGGCAACAAGAAATACGTACAGCATGATCTCATGCTCAAAGCAGAGGTATGTCCAACTTCCTTATTTTACAGTATCACTGACGCTCGCAGAAGTCATTTTCCGTAGTTTTGATGGAATCACTGCAAGACGCTCAGGTTCTCGGACTTTTATTTTCTTTTTACGGGAATACTATCCTAACTAGTAGAGAGTCGTGGCCTCGTGGTCTGGAGCATTGAATTTGTAGTCTGCAAGGTTGTGGGTTCGAGCCCAGCCCGGGGTTATGGTGTATATGCCCTTCGACGAGGCACTTTGTCATCTACTTCTCTCCACCAAGGGGTAAAATTTGTGCCTGTGAGTGCTGAGATGGTTATTGTGGTTGGTTTCAGCTGACTCGGATGGGACCAAAGCGGGTACCACAATAAAATGTATAATTTAGATGGAATTTGCTTTTGGGTAATGTATATTCAATAAGATTTTGTCCCTTCGCTGACGTGTTTGTATACTCAGTGTTGTCTGGAGGGATTCTATGGGAAAAAACACTGACTGAGGTGGGACTCGAACCAGTGACCTACTCCTTTTTAGTGCAGATGTCTTACCACTCAACCACCGAGCTAGCCAGGGTCGTCTGGCTGGTTCGAGTCTGATTAGCAACCGTAACGTAATCCAATGTATCATAAGATGAGGTGGTGTGAATTCAATTCGATTTTTGCCCTTCACCAACATGTTTTTTTCACCGATGTGGTTCTTCTTACTCTGTAGAGTGGCAAGAAAGGGACCAGTTTCTTCAAGCACGCCAAGAAGTCCTACCCCATGTTCCCATTCCACGAGGAGAGGATAAGATGGGACGAGTACGGGGAGCTGATCAAACCTGAAGACTACATGGTCACGGAAATGACACAGGCAGAGGAAGAGAAAACCAAAGCTGTAAGGCCTGCGATCCCAAACCGGCCGGTTCTCAGACGGTTCGGTTTATGGGACAACCCCCGCCCGCTTTGAGAGAGGGATTGGGACTACCCTACAAAGCGGGCGGGCGGCCAGAATTAACCCTAACCCTGCTAAATGCAACAGAATGCACAAATAGTGAAAAGTGGTTGCAAGTTGTTGTCTTTAGCAGGCAACACATTTCTCCTGGTGTTATGCATTTTTGTGCACCTAGCAGGCTTGCTGGTTGGTATACCAGCATAACCCTACACAATACAACATAATTCACTGTTGCATGTTTAGCAGGGTGCTTGGAGAATACCCGGTGGGGTTTAGGGATAAGAGAACTAAATTAGAAGCCTGACTGTCCTGAACTTAACAAAAGAAGCAATATGTTACCTGTCATCACAAAATGAGCGTAAAGTCGGCAAAATCAAAAATTGAGATATGAGTATTTCTAAATTCTGCTGAAACGGAGCTTTCTAATGGTATATAACACTTGGATGTTTGATACTGAATATTTTTATTTTTTTATTTTTTTTTAGTCTGGAGTCTTAATACAAAGATTATGAGAAAACGGGCATTTCTTGCGAGAAATTGTGTGAACGCGCAAAGAAAGGCATAGTCAAAATTGTCTCAAAAACTAATTTTGTTTTATCTGATCGTCCTGAAAAATTGGGGAATTGATTGTTGGAGATTTATTCTTTAAAACAAACATATAATCTCAAAATCGACCACCCCTTCAAATTTTGACTTTGACTGGCCGTACTGGGAAATCACTCCGTGCGACTTTTGTGATGACAGGTCACATTATCCTGGTGAGTCAAATTGTTGACCGCTAGTAATCGCTCCTGTGGTCTACTATTGTAAGTGACATTAGTAGACATTGTCATTGCCCAGGTATGCCTATTGAAAAACACAGTTTAATTTGAGCTACACAAGTATCATTATACAAGGGTTTCAATGCACATTTTTGACCAAGAGTGCCACTCCAGGAATCAACCGTGCGATACTCTTATTAGTAACCGGGTAGCCACAGTGTTTTTGTAGTGGACAGGGGCTTACCAGGTGGGCCGAGCTTGCCCACTTCCCGTACGATCCCATTAAGGATTGTCTCTGCGAGCTGCGAAGCCCAAAAACTTACGCCGAGTGCCCAAGGTGCCCACGTGGGGAGCAGTTTCGATTTCACGTATAAAATACTGTTTTGTAGACACAATCCTCTCTCTAATGGTCTAAATATTATGAATGCAGGTCCCCGAACATACCCACACAAGATTGAAGCAGTAGAATGATTGATGATATTGTTGTGAGGGCAAAGTCAACTAGACGGTGAAACACAAAGAACTTATTTCTGTGCACACAATGCACAAACGAATGGGCTTTGGCTGGAGGGCCCACTTTCCCAGGGTTGGCTGACCGTGACTGAACTCCTACATGAAAAGCGACGATACCATCTCAAACCACAAGGTTCCCTTGAGGATTACATGCAGTTTCAATAGAAATGGGCAAAAGCTTCATAAAAAAGTAAAAAACAAACAAAAAAGTGTTCCTTGTCTGGGCACGTTCGCAGCTCACAGGGTTAAATTGCCTCGGTTAATCATTTAACCCATCAGCCCTGCACTACAATTTCCTACTCGGCGATTTCCAGCTTTTCCTGCTGAACTGTTATTAAAGCTGAAATATTTTGCTATTTTGGTTGGTATTTTAGGAGGAAGATGGCTTTGATGGTGAAGACTTGGGAGAAGGTGAGAGATCATGTCGTGTTTGTCGTTGTAAATTTGAAAAATCGTTACCCTAAATTCTGTGGATATACTAGGGACCTTTCTCCATCAAATTTCAACACCATAGCTGCAAACTGTACACAAACTGTTGAACTTTAAATATGGAAGTATGACTGACCCTGTGTGAAACATAATCGGTTTACTATTGCAGTACTCATCCCAACAGATTCCAACAAAGCTTGCAGTTGGATTTTGATGGGTTTGTTTAGTTGGGGGTTTAGCCCGTGAAATGAGTCTGGCTTGGTGTCATTTGGAAGAAATTGATTGATTTTCAGAAATAAATAGTGTTCCTAAAGAAATTGTATTTCTTGATCAAAAACTTGTGTTTTTTTTTAGTCTCATCTGAACGAAGTTTAGAAAGAGACTTTGCAACCACTATTTCTGTACATAGTCCGTCTGTCGGCTTGTCCGTAGTCTTGTCTGTATGTGTCATTTTGGTTAACATTTTTTTTTTAAATTGTCTGAGATGCAAAGTGGAAGTCCAATTTCAATCAAACTTGGGTCATGGATGCAATATTATAATATTTATATGATGACTGTCAAAGTTCAAGTACTGAGGTCAAAAGTCAGCTGGCCAAGCTGTAAAAGGCTGGAATTGTAAAATGTTACTCATTTGAAAGCTTGAAATTCAATTTTAAACTTGGGTCACAGATGCAATATGGAAACTTCCATGCGATGATGATATGAAAGGTCATACCGAGGTCAAAGACCATTTGAGGTCAAGTTGTAAAATAGGGTAATTGCAAAAGTAGGCGAGATTCGTGGTTCGAGAACCATTCTTGTTAACCTGTTTTCTTGAAATGTGTAATATTCCACATTGGATTTTGAGTGGTGTTGATATTGAAAACGAACAAAATAAATATTGAACAAAATTCTTCCTATGGGTGCCCCACTTCACAATAAATTAACCCTTTAAACTCAGGCCTGTTTTCGAAGATTTTGTACATGTTGCTAGTTTGATATACAAATATCATTTACAGTTTACAAATCCCATATAATTATGTATCATTGGAAAGCTTACAAATAGTGCTATATTTTGGGGGAATATTTGGACCCCCAGTAGATTTTAAGGGACTTATAAGTCGGATGTAGCGCAGGGCTGAGTGCAAAGGGTTAAATCAATTAAATTGAGTTATATACATAGTTAGAAAGCCCACAACGTAAGCTTTTATTTGGTATATATAGAGCTCTATAGCCTCTTCTGTTCTGGAGATATGATGTGTTTGCACATTGATTACCTACTTGGACTTCAAATTACACAACTGAGAAAACAGGCTTTGAAATAGTTGGCTCTGTTGTAGAGCAATGCACGCAAAAAGTTAGGGGTTTTTGTTTACTTTATTTATCAAAATCAACATTTCCTTAAATAAAACCTAAAACTTCAGGTATTAAAGATGTCATTCATGACAACAAATGAAAATCACATTTTGATGAAATGTTTACCCTCCTAGCGTTGAGTGGACCATAACATGATAACGCGCAGCGCGACATAAAACCCTTTTTTGTAGAGCTGGTCACATATGCCTTTCGAATTGTTCCCAACTAAATCGTATTTTTTTTCCTGGGCCTCAGCCGGAGCAGACATTCCAACCAAGTGTGTCTCCCGGGAGGTCACGCTGGAGGTCAAATGCTCCGTCAACTTCATTGATTTTGAGGGGCGTTCCGACGGAGAATCCATCAAGAAACTCATCTCGCAGGTCAAGCCCCGGCAACTGGTAAGATGCAGTCACGTGAATTTGTGGATGAATGCCATTTCTTTATTTACCCTAACTCCTAGTCCGAGTTACTGGTAAGATGCAGCCTCGTTAGCTTGTGGATGAATGCCATTTCTTTATTTACCCTAACTGCTAGTCTGAGTTACTGGACCATAGTTATTGCTTTTTGAACATTTGGGCATGATCTGGCAATACTAGGGTCTGAGCCAGTGTAATAATCAAAACTGTGAACCTCTAGAAAAAAACCACAACACCATCGAATTTCACCCTCAAAACGGCCACAAAATTACTAGACAAACCACTCGAGATACAAATAGTAATCAATGATTAAAATCATGTTACACGGATATATTTACAATTTTCATGAAAAGGGAAATTTCCAGTTGAGTTTCGAGAGCTTCCTATCAGCCCCTTATCTCAACTGTACATTTTTTGTTTGTATATTTTAAAAAGGAGTCGTTAACCTCCATCACAGTTGGCGCATGCAAGGAGTAAACGTTATGAAAACGTATTCTGATTGTACATCAAAACTGCTTTCGAGATCGAGTGTTGGAAAATCGTCACGTTAAGAATAAATTATATGACCTGAATGCTGGTTTTCGTTGAAATCTGTGCAGTCAGAAATAATAATGAGGTGAACCAATGTAGGATGTGCATCGCGTTGCATCATAAATTATTCGTCACGTGAGGATTTTTCCACTCGATCACTAAAGCAGTGTTTATGTATCAAATTATATTTTCGTAACATTTACTCACTGCGTGTGCTAACTGTGATCGAGGTTACGACTCCATTTAAAAATATACGAACGAAAAATGTACAGTTAAAGATGAGAGGCTGACAGGGATCTTTCGGAATTCAACGAGAAATTTCACATTTATGAAGATCGTAAGTACACCTTTGTACCATGCTAAAATAATCATCAATGACTATTTGTGTCTCGAGTAGTTTGTCTAATAATTTTGTGGTCGTTTTGAGCGTGATATCTGATGGTCGTTTTTCTTCTTTTTCTAGAGATTCAGTTTTGATTATTAAACTGGCTCAGACCCTAGTATCGCCAGATCATGTCAAAATATTCAAAAAGCTTTTGAGATTCATTGATATATTTCGTGAGGCATTTTGCCAAAATGAGACAGAACTAGGCAAAGGTCAAAATGAGGTGTGGTGTTTTTTAGCTCTTAGAAAAGAGGATAAAGTCCTCAATATATTTATTCTCATAAGTATTTGGGTATATTGAAACAGTTTATTTTGGTGATTCTACTTTATACACATCCTTGCTTAAATAACATTTATAAGTTATGAGAACATGGTAACAATCCAAAATGGCTACTTTTATACAAAATATGAAGGGGTGGTCAATTTTAGGATTTTGCATAATTTAGAATGCCCAAGTCCTCCTCTACAAATTCCCATTTTTTTGTGTGAGATCAGATGATCAAAAACTTCTTAAATTACGAAATTTTTCGTAGTGTTGGCGTAGTTAGTGTTTGGATTAAAGTCCAATAGTGGTCTAATTAACACGGTAATTAAATATGCAAATCAGGTCCTCGTAAGTATCCCACGTTTTCAAAATGTTGATATTTTGCTGTTTATACAATAGTTTGTATGTGTGGACAATTTCAAGAAGAAATAGTTGTTTAAGATGTTTAAAGTAAGTTTTTTCACAAACATGTTTTGTAAAACCCGTGACTTTCTGGAGCGCTGTAAAAAGTATTTATCGCAAAACCCCCAAGTGTTATGTACCATTTGAAAGCTCTCTTTCTCAAGAATTTGAAAATACCAATATCTCAATTTTCAATATTTCTGACTTTAAGCCCCAGTCACACCGGACTCCCGGACCACCCCGGACGTGGTCCGGGGCAGTCCGGGGTCCGATCCTTGTTGGGTCCTTGTTCGTCCGGGGCGGTCCGGGATGGTCCGGGATGATCCTTGGCGGTCCGGGAGTCGGCCCCGGACGTTTTAAAATGTTTAAAACATCCGGGGTGATCCGGGGCGATGGCTTAATCCGGGGTGGTCCGGGGTAGTCCGGGGTAGTCCGGGGCGGTCCTTGTTGGGTCCTTGTTGGCTCCGTGTTCATCCTTAGTGCCTCCTTGTTCATCCTTGTTCATCCTTGGGCATCCGGGATGGTTTATTCGGACACGGCAAGGCTACGGATGACCCCGGACGAACAAGGACCATACAAGGTTCATGTTTTTATAGGGAAAATGCTGTGGTCCGGGGTGGTCCGGGGCGGTCCGTGTAGCATCCGTGTAGCATCCGTGGCAGTCCTTGTTGAGTCCGGGGCGGTCCGGGGTGATCCGGCATAGTCCGTGTCTCTTCCGTGCTGGTCCGTGCCGGTCCGGGGTCATCCGTGTAGACACCGTGTGCGGTCCGTGCTTGGTCCGTGTCACCTCCTTGTTGATCCGTGCTCATCCTTGTTGACTCCTTGTTCGTCCGTAGTGCTTCCTTGTTGGGTCCGGCGTGAAGGAGTTTTGACGGTCGTCGGTCGCTTTTTCGCTCCGGACCACCCCGGACTGATAAAACTGTGGTCCGGGGTTGTCCGGGGTGGTCCTGGGTGGTCCTTGTTGGGTCCTTGTCCGGTGTGACCTAGGCTTTACTCTCATTTTGTGGTGACAGGTCACATATGGAACATAATGCTGCACACATCTTCAGTGTACATGCACAAAAACACAGTCTGTGTAGCTTGCCCAAATAGTGACTTTTGCATATAGAAGGTTAAAGTTTCTAGCTTTTTTTTTTTTTTTTAATTGTGATAGTTATTTCAATTGAAAGGATTTAACAAAAAAAATTTCTGCATAATTTGGGACAGATTATTGTGCACGGTTCGGAGGAAGCCACTCAGCATTTAGCAGAATACAGCCGGCTGCAGCTACCAGGGACCAAAGTATTCACACCTAGTCTCAACGAGGCAATGGATGCCACTATGGAGACCCACATCTATCAAGTAAGTTGACTGGCTGCTTTCAAAATAAAGCCCCCGGTGCTCCTTGATGGCTGTGTGAAGGAATTGTGTGTGTGGGTAGGCGTACATGGAGTTACCTAGTATCAACGAGGCAATGGATGCCACTAAGGAGACCCACATCTATCAAGTAAGTTGACTGGCTGCTTTCAAAATAAAGCCCTCAGGGCCCCTTAAGGTCTGTGTGAAAGATTTTTTTTTATTTTTTTATTATTGTTATTTGTGCGAGGCTTTTCGGTGCTCCTTGTGATTCCAGCCATAAAGTGTTCTTGCCTTCTGACGTGTAAGAAACCACATTTGGTACAATGGAGCTGTATGTAACTAATGTGACACACAGAATGTGTATCATATTGTGAATGAAAACAACAGGAAAAACATACACTTTTAAAGATTAAAGACCAGGTTTTTGGTCTTTAATCGAGAACGGTAAAACAAATAGTTTTCTTTCAACGGGATCTTTAAAATAGCATAATATAAAACAATCCAAATTGAATTTTTGGAGGATTTCATGCCGTAAGGCTCTCTTTAATCCTTTAACCAGTTTGCGCCGGGATTATTTTAACATCACCGAGCCGATGCGCGGGATTTTTTTAACGAAACTTGATTTGAGGCGGGTTTAGGCCAATAGTACCGGGAAGCACACCCACGCATTTCCGGCCTTGCTCGCTGCTGACAGACATTTCCGGCCTTGCTCGTGGCGTGTTTGTGTGTCATCCGTTTTGAATCTGGGGAAAACTTTGCATTTATATACGTCATCCGGCACGAACTGCTTAACTACTATCAAGTAAGTTGACTGGCTGCTTTCAAATTCGCCCTTGGGGGCCCTTGATTTGTTTAATGATTTCAGAAACGACAGCAATCCAAATCCAAAATATAATCTAAAATGTTGCCCTGGTAAAGTCTCAGCATAGCTCAGTTGGTGCATTTTTAGAGAAACACAGGGGAAACAGCAAACAATGTAATCTTAGATTGTGCTCATTACAATGCTGTCCGGTCGGGTCATTTAAAAAAAAAGTGGTTTGCCTATTAAACAAAGTTTTTGGGGGGCACTGTTGTATGTCTGTATGACCATGTGTGTTAGTTTCAGGTTAATTTGTTTGAAAAAAATGTATAACATTTTGCAGGCTTTTATGGATTTTGATGAAACTTGGATGCAGTGAATGTTAGGTAGGAAGACACAATTCTTTCTCAGATTGCAGAGGTCGAAGGTCATTTAAGGTTGTCGTTTCAACATGCACACAATTGAACCTAAAGGTGACACTCGGGATCGGAGGATCACTTGTCTTTAAGTTGGGTTTGGTCTGTTTCGGTTTTGCCATTTTGGGGTCGGGTTGGGGCCGGGTCGGTTAAAACCATAGTGTGAAAAACGCAAAATATATATCCCCTAAAACAAAACAGTTTGGAAATTTATGTGGTTGCAGTATATCACGCACATTCTCTGTAACATGTAGACCCACCAGTACCGTAGGTTACGTTAGAAGTGTTATTTGATATAAAACTTTACTTAGAAGAGGACAATGTCAAAACAAATATTGTGATGTGGGTAAGTGACCGGTCAGCACAATAATGTGCCTAGCATTTTTTAAGCAAGTCGGTGTATGTTTAAATATTCAAATTTAACTCGCAAATGGATTGGATCGGATTTAGAGAGTTCCAGTCGGTTTCAGTTCGGATTGTTTTATATCTGTAATATTTTGAGTAGGCTTGCCATGGTCAATCAAACCAGATGCACAATATTAGCTCATATTCTGATTCATGTCGTCTTCAATTATCTCTCCCCCCCCCCTCTTTTTATAGGTGCGATTAAAGGACTCGCTAGTGAGCTCTCTGGACTTCTCCAAAGCCAAAGATGCCGAGCTGGCGTGGATTGATGGTCAGCTTGACCTCCCGACCTCTGATCTAGGTGTCATCAAAGAACAACCTGAGGTCACGGAGGAGGAGGGGTCAGAGGTCAAGGTCAAAGCACCAGGTAGAGAGTTTGCGTCCCACAGAGTGTTTCTTATTGTGGTCTCATCAACACCAATAGCAATATTTCAACTCTGGCCAATTCTGTATTGAAACATGATGCAGAGTAGGTTGACGCGTGGGAAGTAAGCCTACAGGAATCTAGGTCCATGACAGGCGGTTCAGCGTATGCTTCTTTTTAAAATAAGATTTGTTTGTAGTCTAGTCTACGCTTTGCGTGTATCACTGTTTGTAAGCATGTTCAAAGGTAAACGTGTATCACAACTGTAAAATTGAGTTTATTTGGTTGGTGTGGACGAATGAATGTGTGTAGAGCCTGCAGCTCCCCCCCCCCCCCCCCCCCCCGAAAACTACAAAAACAACAGCGAATAATACAAATGGAATATCCCTACACGAAAACCCAATTGCCAGATTATATTACGTGCCAGCAGTGAACATTGAGTTTTCACCATGTGGTCAGTGCCATATTAAATCACACGTAGTTCAGATTGTGTACACGAATCAGAATCGGGACCTTTTCTAAATAGCGGACCCTGACAGCGCTGGACCCTAATGTCTTCTGTTGTTCTACATCCCCTATTTCAATAAAAAACAAACTCAATTACTCTCACTCATATATGTGACCTGCTCCTACGAAACCCGACATAAGTTACACAGGCTATTTCGAGATACAGCTCGTCAAGGTTAAAATGGGGTGAAAAATAAACGGACATCAATTTTTTTTTTTTTTTTGTGTGTGTATTCTTTAATATTTATACTTTAACCCTCAGTTAAACAAAATCAATTTTATTGATGAGAAAGTACAATTTTTGTTGTTTTACTCAAAAAGGCATTTAACTCATTATTTGATTCCCATATATATATCGTGATCCCCTATTGACCCTCTTTTGTTTGTACTTTGGAAGGCCTCCCATAGGTTGTGTATACGATTTTCAATCGTGGACTTTATTGTCCTCTATTGTTCTACGTCCACTATTTAAATGCAGATACAAACCAAGGAATATCTCAAAAGCATCCTGGGCACTGTAGCTCGCAAGCCTGAGGAAACCTAAATAGAAAAAAGACAATGAAAAAAGATTTAAAAAAATAATATCCTTGGAAAAATTTACCCTTGGTATCCTTGACCCCTTTACGTTGACTGAAGCTCTATGGAGAATGTGCATAGAGCATGAGCAGTGTGAAAGTACAAATAAATAACCTTAATCCTGCATAATCATCCAGCATTAGTTTAGGCCTTATGACCTGGATCCTGCATTATCCTCCAGTGGCAAAACCCAAAACGCCCTCAATCCTGCAAAGTCCTCCGATGTATCAACTTCCAAGTGCCCTCAATCCTGCAAAATCCTGCAATTTGCAAAGAAAATTGTTGAGGATTTGGGATGGTTTAGGGTTAATATATTTACATAAAGTAAGCTTTTGAATAATAATTTGGTTGGTTTACTTTTGGGATACATGTAGTTGCAAAAGGTATACTTGGACCCTGTTGTTGTACATTGTGGTGAGTTGGACTACATTCATTCGTGTTATTTGTCGTCCAGGTTTGGGTATTGGCAAAGACACCAGTGGCGATGCTGAAGAGATCATACCAATGCTAGGAGCCATCCCACCACAAGAGGTACTGTAATAAGAAATGTTGTCACAATGCATGTTTTTTGACAAATTCCTTCATACTTGGTGAAACACAGGCTTGCTGCTGCCCCAGGTTTAAATTGGTTTAAATTTACAGTGTCCTGTACGGTTATCTGTAATTGATGAGATAGCTCTCAAATGTTCTGTTAGTACACTCAAATGTCCCCCATTTGTTGCAATTAAAACACATGGAAACTTTATGTTTTTCAAAATTTGGGATTGCGAACAGGATTCTAACACTAATTATTCATGGATTGAACCGATCACAACCGTGAATTTTAACCAATAAGGCAAAGGATTGAAGTACTATTAATAGTCAACTTTTGACCATTCAGAGCACAGCTTGGGAACACCGTGCTAGTTTAGAAAGGGAAATGTACGTGTACTACATAACCCCAAAGCACAATAGGCGAACAAGAAATCCTTTCAGTACCCGGGCGTTTGTCTTTTGTTGAATTCTGTCCTCGTTAAAGTGTACGATAAGGCAATTGGGTTAGGTTACAGTACTGGAACAAAGGGGGACACAATAGGGTATTTTCAGTCTTTATGCAAAACACGGCTTGATGCTCGTATACACGCAGCCCTATGGGGAAGGTAACACAATAGGACAATAAAATAAATTTACCCCAGAGCGAAAATCCTTAGAAATCTATTCACCCCAGAGTGGGAACGCCATAGCGTTAAATATTACAATAGGACAAAGGAAAAGAAAAGAGGGTAACAAAGGTCTTCCCTACAAGTCTCCATATGCGCGGTTCTGTGCACAAGTGTGTGTCAATCATTCTGTCACAGCAGTTTGAGCAAGCTGGGCATATTTTGAGCAAGCTCAACCAATTTGCGCAGTATTCAAGAAGAATAATGAGAGACGAGTATGCCTACCTTTTAATCCTTTGGAGAGCAGATGGTTTGAGTTAGGCGTACAGATTATAACATTTCTTTGGTCATCGTTCTGTGTGCTAGGTCTAAAGTTTTACAAATAAATTTTGGATTTTGTATTAGAAAACATTTTTGCTAACTACTACAATTGTGACCTGCTCCAACGAAAAAAGAAGAAAGTTGACAATTTTTAGTTTTTTAGATTTTGCTTTTTTCAATTTTTCTAGGTTCTCAGCTTTAAATGATGTATCATTTACATATATCGTCACCGTTTTCACGAAGAGGCGAATTTCATGAAAAATCGTCTATTTATCGAAATTATTTTTTTTGATGAAAACGATTAAATATTGCAATTTCTACAACCTGGTGAAGTTATACATCCACAAAATCATTAAAATCACAATTAACCTAATTAACTAATGGGCGAATTGGTTCTCCAGTGCCTTTTTGCGTTTTCACGAAGAGGCAAATTCGAAATAGCGTTGACTTCAACGTGTTTATGAAGGGCACTTTGGTGCGCGTAGTCACTTTAGCGTTTTCACGAAGAGGCGAATTGGGCGAATTGGTCGCGAAGTGGCTTTTAGCGTTTTCACGAAGAGGCAAATTCGAAATAGCGTTGACTTCAACGTGTTTATGAAGGGCACTTTGGTGCGCTTAGTCACTTTAGCGTTTTCACGAAGAGGCGAATTGGGCGAATTGGTCGCGAAGTGGCTTTTAGCGTTTTCACGAAGAGACAAATTGGGGGCGCAATGGGGAAATGTATACATTCTGAATCTCACAGCCACGGGCGAATTTGCTAATGTATCGTTTTTTTCGTTTTCACGAAGAGGCAATTCTATTAATTGATTAATTCTGCAAAACTAATCACCTATTTTTCTTAACGTTTGCTATATTTAAGAAGATTAAAATCTCTTCTTTCCCATGATACCTTAATCTTGTATATTCTATGGATATTTATGTTTCAAACTGCCAAACGAAAAAAGGACAAACTTTACAAGCGATTATCTCGAAAGTTTGTTCAGACCGTGAAAGGCTCAATTTGCCTCTTCGTGAAAACGGTGACGATATGTACCCCCACCCTAAATCTCATGGGGAAAGGATTGAGTGATAAAACCCTGACAACCTAATTATGAGATAAACACAATCGTATTATTTCAAAATGTTTTTTACAAAATTGACCAAAAAAAACCTTCTGGATGACAGAATATGTAAAAAAAAATTGAAGAAAAAACAAAAACCTCAAAATGGTAAAATCCACGCCGAAATGACTTCACAATAACATTATACATGTAATAAAACACATTGTGCGACTTTGTCTGGGTTTCGTTGGAACAGGTCATAATTTATGCTTGGACGATTTAGGTTTATCACTCGGCAGCGGATTGAAATAAGCGGAAAAATAGAAAAACAATAGAAAAATTCAATATTTGCACAGTATGTGTAAGATCTGCATAACAATAAGATGTTAAACCAACCCTGAAGATGTAGGGTATTTAAAGGTAGGATACATCATTTGCAGATCTGGAAACTAAATTGGCTACTGAATTATTAAGATATATCTTACTCATTTGAAAGTAAATAATGATTGTAGGCATCCAGTAAAATGATTGCGCTAGATATCCTATGATTTTCCGAAAGATTCAAATATGCAAACATGTCATATCTCCAGAATGGAAGGAGCTATGGAGCTCTATTATATACCAAATGAAAGCTTATATAACTCGCCTCTTTTGTGACCTTATACCCTTTCTCGTGGAGTGGGTGAAAAATTTGGTCAGTAACTCTGTTTTTGCCAAGGAAGAATTTTCATGCAAATGTTTGTGCTTTAGCAGCTCCATGGAATTGGCCCCTACTTACATGTAATGTTTGTATTTCTGTAGGTCCCAGGCCATTACCAAGTCTTTGTGAACGCTCCCAAGTTTCAAGATCTCAAGCAGGTCATGTCACGCAACGGCATACAGGCAGAGTTCAACGGCGGTGTGCTGGTCTGCAATTCAGTTGTGGCAATCAAACGGGTGAGACAATGACAGTTCCTCAGTGATCAGATGCTTGTAGACTCGGAGGAACCTAATACTAATCAGGATCCCTATATGTTGCTTTCCATCTAATTAGCGATCTCGAAATGCTTTACAATCTCGAAACGCTTTACAATTATTATTTATTACCCCCGTTCATCAGGCCATAGACCATGCGGCGGCCGATATCAGCACTTAGTCAGCCTCGACCCTCATAAGTACCCATTTGTGACCCACCACCCCAAAACCAGGCTAAAGTCGAAATTGTTCATATGAGAGATTTGTATACCATTATATTGCTAGTGTTTTAAGCTTTTAAATGATACATCACATGCACCAGTACCGCTATGGAATGAAAAGTAACGACGCTTCAAAAAGTGACATTTTGTTGCCGTTCGCGGCAACAAGTTTGCTCAATTTGAGTAATAGCAACGACAACAAAAATCAGGAGAAGGCCGATTTTATCACCTTCGGGGATTTTTTTAAAGGTTTAAACATGAACAGCCTATAAATTAGAGTTTTAACTAACGATTTATGAAAAAAGAAGAAATAGACCGGCAACACATTTTTTTGTGTACAATGCCATATCTCGAAATGGCATTTGCCGACTTCCTCCTGGCTTTGGCCTGGTGGGTCACATTTAAACTCCTGGGTGGAGAAAGGCAGTTGTGTTTCTAAATTTGGTACCCTGTGGAGACCTGAACACAACTTGGACAATTGGAGTCATAAGGTCTCTACAGGGAAATTTTGTTCAAGATACGATATTTAAAAAAAAAAAAAAATCTGAAATAAGAAAACGGGGAAAGATGTATGAAATAGCTCAGTAAACCTTCTTTCCCAGACAAATTATGAAGGAAACATGGATGGTTACTTTAAGCTTCCGTATGTGCAACCAAAAGGTATAAGGTACTTAAAATTGTATTGTTTGTTTATAGCACCAAGAGTAACCAATGGTACATTATGTTTATTTTGTGCAGAACGATTCTGGAAGGATTACGTTAGAGGGCTGCCTGAGTCCTGATTACTTTAAAGTCAGAGAGCTTCTCTACGAGCAATATGCCATTATCTAGGACGGAAAACCTAACAAAAACTGAAGCCAAAGTCACGAGGAATTGTCAATGCGTCTTCCTCCATCAGCAGAGTTCTTTTGTTAAAACCACGGCTTTGTCTCTGACTTCGTCTCAAAAAGGACCTAAGATGCCGAGGCCGGATGGGAAAATGTTGTGACACTAAACAATATTGTCATCAAGTCAAGCCTCGAAATTAACGCTTACCCACTTACCGGCGGTAAGTGATTTTTTTCGGCGGTAAGTGATTTTTTTAAATGGGTAAGTTGCTGGGTAAGTGACTTTAAAGTATGATTATCATGATGAAATATGATAAAGAAATGATTTATAATCAAAGAATCGAATTGTGTGAATGTTTTCTACTTTTACTAAGGCAACTTAGCTATAATTTGGTGTACGCCCTGTCCCCATTTAAATGCACTGCTTGTGTCGAAGTACATGTACAACGCGCGCACAGCAAGCACATGCATCGCATAAGTATGGTCCGATACCCAGACTGAAATAGTGCTAGTCATAATGTCTGCACAGCTGGGGTGCCAGTTTATTTATAAAACAGTCTGTGGAGTGAACACGTACGTGTAGATCGTACTGCTAGTTGCACTCGACCTTGCTTCAGAATCATTACAGTGGCATTTTGTCACGAACTATATGTCCAATAATATTGTAGCTGTGCCGATCAACGATGTCAACGATCGACGTACTTGAAATATTACTGTCTGCCAAATTTAACTTTAGTAGGTGTTAAGTGATGTTTCACAGTGTGTGTCTTTGCCACTAAAAGGAGCCCATTGTTTTAGCAGGCATTGGTCCTTGTAGGTAAATGATATCGGACGAGATCTTGTTTTAAAAGACCATTTCTTGCAGGGTAAAGTGATTTTTTTTTATCAATGAACGTTCATGTCTTTCGATCGGTGGCGCCCGTGGCGGTGGTGTCCCCCGTGAATGATGAATGGGTGAATTACACTGCAGTATCAGCAGAATATAACGTTTATTCTGGAGTTTCCACATGCAAATCAGAGGAAAAATGGTTTTCGTTCATGCTGTTTTATTTTGTGGATTGTTTTTTTTTCTTGGGGGGGGGGGGGGGAGTTTTTGGAGTTCAATTTGCAAAGTCTTAAAACTTGTTTTACACTTTTTGGAGGGGATGGGCCGATGGGGGGGGGGGGGGGGGTTGATTTTTCTCTTAATTTTTTTTTTTTTAATTTTTTTTTTAAAATTTGTTATGTGTGTTTTGTTGGTTACTCTAAAGAAATCCCCGCTCATTTAAAATGTGAAACCTGTGAAAGCAAAATGAGGCAAAAAGTACTTGCAGTTTCAACAAAATGCTTGAGCCATTTGTTTTTTATTATCGGCATTTTTGAAATTATGAAGTTCTAAGCGACAGATTTGTACCAAAGGATTGGTTTTAAACATAATTGTGTTTTCAGTTTTTCAATTTTTTAATTGCGGTTTAGAGTACATTTTTTTCAAATTAAAAAAAACCTAACTGTTCAAAACCTGCAAAGCAACAACAAATTTCAGACGATATAGTGTTGATCATGCAATTTCCTTGGTTCATCTGCCATCCTGCGGACAAAAGTGAACAAATGTTATTGTGGTTGTACATCAAACCATTTTCTAATTACAACTGGAAAATTATCTTGCCAAATCTGATTTTCCTGTGTGTGTTTTAATAAAAAAAAAAAAAACTTTAAAAGTTTGGGTTTTTACCAATAGGGTAAACTTATATTTGTGATTCCCATGGCAATTCTGTGGCAAGATCTCAAATATTACTTTTGCAGAAGATTAATCATGCTTTATTTGATAAGCCGGTTTTGGGTAAGTCATTCTTGAAAGTGGGTAAGTGGAAAATCACAGGTGGGTAAGTGGTAGGTAAGTGAAGAAAAATTTTAAATTTGAGGCTTGCATCAAGTATACAGTTATGATCCTTGAAATTGAGTATCCATGTGATCACACCTGGTTCCCGTGCACTGGTTATTAGCACGTTCACTTTATAGGCCAAGTATAAAACCAGAATATGCAGGAAAGCTTTGATATTCTTACGTTTTTTATCAACCCTAACTCCCTTGTGTTATTTACTAGGAACTTTACCCATCCTTGCAAATTCCAACACCATATGTGGCCCAGCTCGAGTAAATGAGACACTTTGAGGCAAAAATGGAAATTGAGATTTTGATTTTATCATTTAAAGCTAAACAAGCTTTAAATGATGAAATCAAAATCTCAATTTTTATTTTTTCCTCAAAGTGTCTCATTTACTCATGCTGGGTCACATATAGCAAACTGTACACACAAACTGTTGAACTTTGATTCTAAAGGTATGCCTATCTTAGTGTAATAGACAATCAGGGGTCCAGTACTCATCCTAACAGATCCCAACAAAACCTGGTGTTGGAGTTTGACTGGATGGGGCTTGTTAGGGTTAAAGGGTCGGACCCTCCGTCCTGGAATAATATATCCAATTGGCTACATATTTTTAGCGAAATGGGGTAATTCATCCTGAAAAGAACATTGAAATAAATGTGGGATATAAATGTCCACACAACCACCCTTTAAAAATTGAGATTTTTTCGTGTTTCTTTCCTTGTTTTTTCCCCCCTACTCTTTTGTAGTGAGAAACAAAAAAGTGTTTTTTCAGATTTACAAGAGCAAAAATGTAGTACAAATTAGCACTGAAAAACCAAAGAGAAAACAGCAGACAAAGCTTTATAAACACCTCACCAAAAGTAAGTCCCCCTCTCAACAATTCGTCATAACATCGTCAGATAAAACATTTTACCAATCAAACTTAGTTAGAAATAATCCTTTGACTGTTTCCTAAGTGTTGTTTAAAAAATAAAAGATTACCATGACTTCATGGCTGAATGAGCTCAAATTAATGACAAAAACTGCCCTTGTAAAACAGGTCAGTTAAATAATATTTACTATAAAATACTACCCCCATTCATGAGAATTCAAGCAATTCAATGGTATATCCCACCTTTTACGGGATCGTATACGTTTGGTAATTGGAACCTACTGTTTGTTTCAATCCTAGTTATATAGATATATACCATAAAACTAACCTGTGAAAATTTCATTTCAAAAGGTGCTAGCGATTTTTAAATATTGCCGAAAATCTGGAGCGGTTATGTCCACGCAGGAAGAATAATCTGCATTGGAATACACAATCTGAGAAACGTCACTCAGATTTAAATTTTGGGGGATTAAAAGTGATATCTTTTTCCATAACCGCAGTACATGTACTTTGAAGTGAACAGTTTCTAAAAATGCATTATGATTATACTATCCAAAGCTGCAGTACTTCTTACCAAGTGAGTTTTTATTGCCAATAATTTTACGACCAAACGTATACGATCCCTTTAAACTGTCCTACATACAAGTGTTTCAGAGGATTTAGATCTGGACTTCTTGAAGGCCAGCCAGTCGAGGGTCTCGACCACCTCACTCTCCAGGAATTGAGTGGTGACAGCCGCTGTATGGGGTTTGGCAAACCTGCTTCTGTAGGGATGATTGTCACTTTTGAAACTGGATCTACGACCATTAAAATTACAAAACCTCCGCTCAACAAAATCGTATTTAAACAATCGAGGTGTCAAAATACGCAGAACAAGATTATGCATTGGATTATTTGCTTCGATTAATCCATACCCTTCCGGGCCGATAATTATTGGATCATTTTTAAATGTCTCGATACTTTTTGTGATGAGTTTACATACATCCCAGTGTGTTAAAAATTAGAGAGAAGAGACATTAAAATACAATTCATAAATATCCGAGATTTTGTAGTCTAAATTCCTATTTTTAAACGGCCGATAAAACATGGCCAAACCAGTATTTTAAACGTTTGTGTGTGTGTGTGTGTCACATTAAATTTAGATTTCTATGAAGTCTGGTCCATAACCCTTTCATTGGTTGAAACCTCCCATAGCATGTACTATACAACCAAATTGTATGCAGAATGTGCGAATTTAAATTATAACAAATTAAAAAGAATATTCAATTCAGGCCGTGACACAATGACGAATTGATTTGCTGCAAAACAGATTGCACATTCTTAACCAAGCATCCCTACTCCTTTTTTCTTACACATAAAAGAAACCCAAAAAAAACACCACCAAATGTTTAAGAGGCCGTGTGAGGCCGTCTTGCCCCGGCTGCAGTCACCGGGCGAGGGCTGGTGAATGCCAACCGTGGAGGACAGGGGAAATCAGACAACCCCCAAAAGAAAACCAGACATTGTGGTATCCACACTAGGTCCTTTCTGCTCTAACCCAATAAAAGTAAAGCCCGGCCTTTGATAAAATTATGTACGTACATGTAGTACATGGACACCCAGTACAAAAAACAGCCAACATTAAATTAAACAATGCACTTCCAGTGCACCACTGTGGAAAATGTCCCCCTGTACATCCACGGCCGGCATTCACCAGCTCTCGCCCGCTGACTGCAGCCGGGGCAAGACGGCATCACACCGCCTCTTAACAATTTGGTGGTGTTTTTGTTTATGTTGGGGACTTGGGGTGTGTTTTTTTTGGAGGGGGGTGGGGGGGGGGGGGGGTCAGTAAACTTTACATTGACAACTTCTGCTTGCTTGCTGGATGGCTCATTTTTACCTTCTAAAAAATTGATATGGCAATGACAAAGATCTTCAGAAGTATACTCTTTACACCATTATGCTGAGTGCTTATAAATCAGACACCCCCTAAATGCAAACCAGACATGTTATCCACACTGGGTCCTTTATCTATGCTGTCTCCACGGCCAGCATTCACCAGCACTTGTCCGCTGACTGCAGCCGGGGAAGGACGGCCTCACACGGCAACATAAGAACCACTGCCCGACGCTGGTTGAAAACGAACGCCGTTTATCTTGCTTTCCTCGGCATCCGTGATTGTAAAACTTCGAACAGGTCTAGGTAAACGATACTGACTATAAAATGCAACCCCCAAAATCCACCCATTAATGATAATTCAAGCAATTACCAATGGTGTATCCACCTTTAATATACGGAAGGTTTTTTTATCTTGGATGTTTGTGACGGGCCTTGGACGTAATATTGTTTGAAGTTATTGTGTGGGGTATAATTACAAGTCTGCAATCTGTCACATAACAAAAAACGTCTGGAGTTTAAATACATCGACTGTGTATTTATGAATTAATTGAAATGCCTGGGAGGGTTTGTTTCTTCTGAAGTACATTTTTGTTCAATTGTAGCATCACACACGCCGGCATGCGCGATGACGATGGCGGAGCGGATTTTGAGTTGCTGTGACCATAGAGAAAGGTGTCAGATCCCTCCAGCTTCAAAATAGGAGAACAAAATAGTGACCAAAAAAAATCGGTCTCATTTTCGGTGTTGTGACTCAATATTTTTTGGTTGAATTTGTTTTTCCATTGCAACACCTATAGTTAGACCTTATTCTTTTGACAAAAATGTCGGACGTCAGAAAAGTCTGCCGAGAGGCCTGTTAGACCAACCCACCCCATACCTGATATTAAGAAAAACAAGTACCGATGCCCCTTGACACAATGCATAGTTATTTCCCTTCGATTTGAAATCCGGCTACCACCATAATGCATTTTTATCGTGGGTCATAGGCAATACACAAAGATACTTCGAATTCACCGTTCTACCGTTCGGGTTAACCTCTGCCCCTTTGCTTTTTAAGATGATGAAACATTTAGTGGGTCACTGGAGGTCATGTGGCATCCTAATTGCTCTTTACCTAGATGACGGTTTTTGCGTAATACCACATAACAAAGACAAATCAGTCTATAATTTTGAGATCTCTCAAGAAGTTTCTCGCCATGTTAAAGCCGATTTGATACAGTCGGGTCTAGTTTTTAACCCAGAAAAGAGCAACTGTGAACCCGTAACACTCTATTCTATGGTTTGGCATGATTTAGAATTCTGTTGCTGGTACTTAGCAAGTTACACAAAGAAGAGTGAGCAAAATTCCCAAAACAATTGATGAGATTTTCGTTTCTAATATAATAACGGCTCGTAAACTGCACTCATTTTGTAAGGCAGATCATTTCCCTCAGTCTAGTTGTCGGTAATCTGACTAGATTATCCACTCTCAATGCTCAGATTTCACACGAAGACAATCTTGTTCTTTCAGGTAAAAATTCCCTTTTGGAAAAATAACATAAGTCGTTGCAACAATCGATTTATTTTCAAAGGAAGCCGAGTAATCAACATTATTTGTTGTGACGCTAGTGCAGTAGGTTCGGGCGCGATTAAATTTGTAATGATATTCATACTGCACATAAAAACTGGACGCCAGACGAATCACGGGCCAGTTCTACTTGGCGCGAACTAAACACAATAGAGTTTGCATTGTCTTAATTTTTGCCGATCATTTCTCATTCCAGTGTAAAGGTTTTCACTGACAGTCAATCAGCAGCAAGAAGCTTAAATTGCATAACATAGTCATGGCAAATGTCAATTTATGTTTTCGATATTACATTTATTTAGACGTAGAATGGGTACCTCGAAGTCAGAACGATCAAGCCGATGTCGTGAGTGGGCCGGTTGATCTAGATGATGGATGCTATTGTCCGAATTATTTAATGCTACCAATGATTACTGGGGCCCCTTTACCGTCGACTGTTTTGCAAATTTTTACACACAGAAATGTATCCCGTTTCTTTTCTTGTTATACTGGATCCCAGAAACTTCTGGAATTGACGCTTTTGCCCAGCCCTGGTCATTTGAAAATTGTTTACTTGTTCCACTAATTGTATTAAAACCAAGTACACTGAGTCATTTGTATAAAGGCAAAGCCATACTTCGAAGAATGTTGACACAATGCAACATTCACATCGCGGATGACGTCTATATTTTCACGTTTGTCGGCTTCAAATTAATATAGACCCTTATTTAACAAACCTCTAAGTTATTATAGATGTCGAGAGCTCTTTTGGGAAGCTCTGAAACAAATAGGAATAGACAACCCACAAAAATACGGTTTGCATAGCATGCGTTCGGGAGGGGCATCTCATCTGGCAAATTTCAGAAGAGTTTCAGGGGCATTTCAGAAAAATTATTTATAGAGCACGGTCGATGGAAAACTTCCCAAGCTAAAAACAGATTTATTTAAATTGATCACTACATTATCCTCCACAAACACAGGGTTGTCCAAACTCTATGCGAATCAGCCGATAGTTGAGCTTGGTGCAGTAGTAAATGAACAGCCACCTGGCCCAAACCTTGCTGGCAGAAAGCCAATGAACGCGGGTAAAATAAATTTCTCCGGAAAAGAAAATATTACTTAAGTGGAATTTTACGGAGATCTACATCCGATTGTCTTGTGGAAATTTATGGTATTGCATGGGGCATCTTCAGGACGTCTCAAGAAGTCAAATTTCCGACTAGATGGGATTTCCGAGACCTGTAAACAAAAATCGGCAACGGACTCGTTTGAGTGCCGGGCGCTGATTTGGATTAAGTGGGCGTTGCATGCTGCGGCTGATGAATTGGCCGTAATTAGCGGTTATCCTGTTTTTGTGTCGTATTATCTATGGAATGCCGTGGCCAAACCGGCAATACAAGAAAAAGACTCCAGCGCCCATTGATGGCAGTCAACGCCGTCAGATCAGACGTCAACGGAGCAGCAACGTATCGGCCGACTTAGCGACCGCTGAAGGGAGCGCCGCGGCTGTTTGTTCCGCGGCCCATGGGCTACGCGCCGTCACCGCAGGCGACGTCTACAGCTGCAGTCGGTGAGGTTCGTCGGGCGCTTGCCCCACCAGTGCCTGCCCAATTCGTCCCGGCGCCGGAGACCGGAGTCACCGGGTGTTTCTCCACTGGGCCTATTACTGCTACTGCTGGAACTGGCATGGCTTTCGCTTGCAACAGGCAATGACGGTAAATGCATAGCTAAAATACTATAGCGGCCTGCATCACCATTCTTGGGACTCTTCTTAAATCTTTGGTTAATAATGGCCTCGGTAGTACAATGTACTACTAGTTCGGCAGGTACGCCTAGCTAGAGATACTTTGATAAGTTCCCGCAGTAACAACACCATTGCACCGGCCAATCAGATCGGTCGGTCGGTCCCTTATAGCAGTAGGCACAAACCAATTTAGGCCAGCCGGTGCGCTACTCCCCTTATTCGCCGCGCATGTGGGCATGATGGGTGACACCCGCGCCGCTGTATTCATTTAGGTCAGATGCCCCGATTGATCCCGCAAGATGTCAACAAACAAACTTGGAAATGAACGGCCAATACCTCGATTTGGCAGCGCTGTATGGATAATGCCACCTGAGTCTTATGTTCCAATCGCGTCGTTTTTATCGTGTTCACCGTGAATTTCTCCATATTCACGAGTAGGTTGCATTCCAAACGCTACTCACCAAGACGCACGCGCACAGTCGAGTTTAGTTGAGGACATTTTTCTCACACGAGAACTCGTATGTGAATCAACACTCATGCGCGACTATTCATTAGTTTATGAAGTCGTGAACATGGAGACAGAAAATTTCAACTCGAGTTCACCACTGGTGAACACGAGTTACCAGGCGATTAGAACGCCATTATACGACTCGTAAACTCGTGAACACGATAATCACGATAAACACGATGCGATTGGAACGCAGCATTAGCCGCTATACGAACACAAGTCCCAAACTAGAGCTAATGTGCTTCAGGAAGCACGGATATCAGCCTAAATAGTCTTTTGTAAGGCTTGTGTGAACCGCCTCGCACTAACCACTTGGTGATGACTACCACTCCCAAATTGCAAAAGCATCTAACCAAGTTTGACTGAAATCGGCTAAAGAATATAGAAGAAAATACATTTGATATGCTTCAATATAATGACCTCCCCAAGTTTGACAATAATTGGACCAAGACTGTGGAAGAAGTAGCATTTTGTACTTTTAAAGAAAATGACCACTAGTGACCACTAGGTGACGTTTGACCACACCTGCTGATCACTACAGATAGAACTCGGGTCAAGGAAGATCCTGTCAAAATTTGGTTGAAATCGGTCAAGGAATTTGGCAGATTTTTTTGTGAGCGTTTGCCCGAAGAAAGAAAGAAAGAAAGAAAGAAAGAAAGAAAGGCGACGAATACAATATATCAGCCTGCTTCGCACGGCTGATATAATTAACCATGGCAGGAAACTATATTCGATCGACAAACTGGACCAGGGCGCGTTTCATGTATAGCCTACATGGCAATTTATTCGACACGTCACCCCGGCCGTTTTCTCGAATTACTGAAATACGCGAAAATTGTGCGCACTGCCGCCGTACAGTTCCCCTATGGAACGCCAAAGAGGCATTTAATGTGATCATCGAATCGGTGATATACTTTCACGATCGGTGATGGACTTTTGTAATCGAGTGATGGTCTTTTGTTCGCGATCGGTGATCAACCTTTGCGAGCGGTGATGAACTTTTGCGATCGGTGATGAACTTTGCTATCGGTGATGAATTTTGCGATCGGTGATCAACTTTTGCGAGCGGTGATCAACTTTTGCGAGCGGTGATGAACTTTTGCGAGCGGTGATCAACTTTGCGATCGGTGATGAACTTTGCGATCGGTGATGAATTTTGCGATCGGTGATCAACTTTTGCGATCGGTGATGAACTTTTGCGAGCGGTGATGAACTTTTGCGAGCGGTGACGAACTTTTGCGAGCGGTGACGAACTCTTTTGCGATCGGTGATCAAATTTTGCGAGCGGTGATCAAATTTTGCGAGCGGTGATGAACTTTTGCGACCGGTGATGAACATTTCCTTCCCCAAAATCAGTACAACTGCTTGTATTGTAATCCTAGACAATCCATCTTCCATGTTCATATCTTTTCCTGCCTAACCACATATACAAAAGCTCCTATTTTTCATATTAGTATTTGCTTCTCTTTTTTCAAGGTAGCCAAGACACAACCTAAACAAATTACGAGTATGATACTTCAAATCTAAAGCATTTACTAATTTTTATTCATACCAAATGGAGCAAATACTATATTCTAGCAAATGCTGGAAATTAGCAAATACTTCCCAGTCAAACCTTTTGCTTCATTTTTATTCATACTGATTCCAGTAAATGCTTGAAAATTGGTAGTAAAAGCAAATGCTAGTTTTTATTCATACGGCCCATTAAACTCGGTGACCTGCCAACTGGTCATGGCCATGGTGCACTGTAAATTTTGTATTTTGTACACCATAACAGATTTCGATGTTGCTTGTTATAGCCTTATAGCTAGCTATGCTACTGCCAAGCGTCTGTCTTTATTCAGAGTTGCCATAGGTACATTGTTTATACACAGTGTAAACTATAATAAGAACATAAAGAGAAAGTTAATGGCCTGCTTGTCATCAAGCTGGCACGGCCTGGCTCAAGCCTAGTGACCTTAGGAGTGATTTTAGCTGAGTTATACATGTAGATAAGCATAATCAGCACATCACACATTCTTTAATAGGTTGTTGCTGTAAACAAAGTTATTTAAAAGATACATGATGTACATAAAAATGTTTAAATTTCCAAATGTCATATCAAGATAAGAAAACAAAGTCTGAAGGATATGTATAGTCACGGTTTGTAGAGTTCATGAGAGTCCTTTGTTACATTATATATACCGTTTCAGTTGATTAATCTATTATAGGTTTTCCCGGCCAATTTCATCACAAATTTATTCAAATTCATTAACACGCATTCCAATTCACGCCATTCCTTCTGTGACAGATGGAAACGGGCTCTTCAAGTCTTGAGATGGAATTCATGTTTTTATTCTTTCATGATCAGTGGCATGCATGTACGCGCAACCAGCGCTGTGGAAAACTTTCTCAAGAACAGCTTTCGTGTCAGTGTTGGCTACTTCAAGACTGAACCATTGGACCACATGACATGTGGGCCTGTGCCTCACATTCCTGGGCAACTATCAAGGGATTATAAGAGGCAATAAACAAGAGTAACTGAAACCTAATGAATAATAATGAGTTGGGGGCAGTGAGTATAATGGTGATTACTTTAGCAGAGGATTGGAATGTGGTTGACCCTGTGGCTCTAGTACTTGGTTGTATCATGGAGGAATTATTTCTCCATGGTTGTATGTACATGTACATGTACAATGTACATAGAAATAGTGTTGAAGGCTGATGCAACGGAGCATTAATTTCCAAATAAAATTAAATAAACCGGGTATTAAATTGATTGAAATTATGTTTAAATTCGCCGGGAAAACTTTATAATATTAACATTAAACGGGTATCAAGAGTTGGAAATATAATGCGCGTTGGCATTTCCAAACATTTTCAAACAAGTTATGTCGTTACGAAGAAATATTTGATTAATTCATTGATCTTGGGTATTCTTTTTATTAACCAGTTCGCGCCGGGATTATTTTAACATCGCCGAGCCCACGGGCGGGATTATTTTTAACGAAACTCAATCCGAAGCGTGTTCAGGCTGATAGTGCCGGGAAGCACACCCACGCATTTCCGGCCTTGCCCGCTGCTGACATACATTTCCGAACTTGAACTTGGCGTGTTTATCCGTCATCTGTTTTGAATCTGGGGAAATTTTTGCGTTTATATACGTCATCCGGCGCGAACTGGTTAATAAAGCTTTCATTTTGGTTTACATTGGCCATTTACATTAACACGTATACTACAATATCTAATCTAGTCTACATTGCTAACTCTACAGGATATATAAATCACAACACCTTCTTTTGGACTGTATACTGATATTAAGTTGTATGGACATTGAAACAATTGTTCAATTTTGATTCAATCATAAATACATAAAACAGCTTATCCGTTCCTATTGGACGAGCGGCCGTCAGAACCTTCGCTATCGTCAAATGCGTAATATGAGTCCAGTTTTCACACTACCAGAGGCACATTCTGTGCATCATATCACACAGTCCATCTCATATAGCGAAAGACCATCACCGATCGAGCTCCGTCAACAATCACGTAAGGTTCACCACCGTGGTAGCAAAAGTTGATCACCGATCACGCGCCCCATCAACGATCGCGGGATAAATTAATTCACCCCTCGCAAAATGTCATCACCACGCGCAAAATTCCATCACCGATCGCAAAAGTTGATCACCGATAGCGAAAGTCCATCACCGATCGTGAATATGCAACACCTGTTACGCCCATCAGCGATCACGTGGAAAAGTTGATCACGCGCTCGCAAAAGTTGATCACGCGCTCGCAAAAGTTGATCACCGATCGCAAAATTCATCACCGATCGCAAAGTTCATCACCGCTCGCAAAAGGTTATCACCGCTCGCAAAGGTTGATCACCGATCGCGAACAAAAGACCATCACTCGATTACAAAAGTCCATCACCGATCGTGAAAGTACATCACCGATTCGATGATCACATTAAATGCCTCTTTGGCGTTCCATATTCCCCGGACTAGGTTGGTGTAATCACGACGAACAGTTCCGCTTACGCATGGAGGCAAACCCGTCGCGCTCCCGGGCCTTGATGGACACACAGCTGTGGGTTACGGTCGCGGCAGTCGGCAGCATGCTTCCCGCTAATACACAGGCGCCGGTCGCACGAAACAACTGGCCTAGGTCCACAAGCTATGCTTATAATTCTCCCTCGGGTTGCCGGTGGGGCAATTGCCGGTACGCTCACAGCTGCAGCCGCTGCGCTAAGTTGGGGCACGGAGCTGCGGTGTGTCGAATGGGCCTGGGTGGACTGGTGCTCAGGGCACCCCCGCCAAACAGTCAATCAGTCAGGCTACGTATCCGCGCTATACAAGGAATTCAGCGGCCGTAGGCGTCAGGCGTGCAGGCATTTCGGTCGGCTCCACCCGGCTTGGCCTATAAACCATTTGCAGATATCCAAAATATTTACTATCGAATTATTAGAAAATATCTTACTCACTTGAAAGTAAATAATGATTCTAGGCATCCAGCAAAATGATTGCGCTAGATATCCTGTAATTATTCCGAAAAAATATAATTTTATAAAAAAAATAGGCGATCGATCGCCGGACGGCGATCGCGAAAAAACAAAGATAACATAAGAATAACTGCCCAATGCCGGTTGAAAACAAACGCTATGTTTTTCGTGCTTTTCTCGCGAGGCATCCATGATTGTAAAACTTCGGACAGGTCAGTTAAATGATATTTACTATGAAATACAACCCCCCAAATCTACCCATTATGATAATTCAAGCAATTACCAATGGTGTATCCTACCTTAAATCTGACTGTTTTGCGGCAATGGTTAGCCCATTTCCAGACATAAACCTATTCCTATTTTGAGTGGAATCTTCCATTGGCGGGAGGGTCGGCCTTATACCTGAGGTAATGTGGCAATACCTATTTGAGTTCACAAAAAGGAAAATTTTCAGCAACTTAGATTTGGCATTGTCTTCAATGAAGGTCAGTGAACTGCCAAATGTCTCATAAAATTCTGATTTTTTTTTCCCGTTTGCATACAAAAACTTGCAAAATATTCAAACAGTAAAAATAAACTTTCCCCAAGAGGCATTTTTGCGGATTTTGGATATGTTGTTCTGTTGTACATTTCGCTCATCTGGTGTAAAAATCATCTTTATACCATTTTTCGCCGGTCAAAATGCCCAACGACCAGACTATTTATTATAATATAATAATATTGTATTATAGGGGCTTACTGGCAGGAATTGCATTCCTTTTCTTTGAATGAGTGGCATACTTCAGCTACTGGACAGTATAATCTCGCGTGATAGTCCAGGCAAAATACATAATTTTGTTTTGTTGACCTCAAACAAATTGCAACAAATCGTTTTTCACCACAGTGAACTTCTATAAGGTTCCTAGAATGACATACATGTACTAAAAATCCACAAAAATCCAAGTGGTGGAAATATGTCTAATTGGCCTAAGGTGAGAGACTTAAACAAGTTCAAGGAAACCCCCCAAATTTAAGATTTTTGTTGCTTACAATAATCATATCTACGTTAAAATGTATTTTGGTGATTTCCTTGAACTTGTTCAAGTATTCCATGTTAGGCAACCCTTTAACTACTTTTAGCCCAATTTATAGATACACCATTTCCCCCCATTTTTTGTTTTCTGGGCTAAATATCACAATGTTATTATTGTTCATATGATTTTTCATAAGGTTTTAATATGATAACTGTGCCAGTAAGCAACTTGGTGAATTTGAAGCTCACCAATACTGACTACATGATATCTGGAGACAGTGTAATGTGCGCACATTTATAGGGTCACAAAGTTGTCAGTTTGGATAATTACTGTGTTCTCATAATTATTCAGTCACTTATATGCTTTAGCAAATGTTATTCAAGTAAGGATATGTAAGTAGAATCACCAAAATAAACTTTTCCAAAAATAAAAATAAAATATATACCCAAATATGGGAATAAAAAATATTACATGGCAGGGATTAACGATTTATGCAAATTAGACATATTTCCACCACTTGGATTTTTGTGGATTTTTAGTATGTCATTCTAGGAACCTTTTAGAAGTGCACTGTGGTGAAAAACAATTTGTTGCAATTTGTTTGAGGTCAAAACTTATTTTTCCTGGACTATGATCCGACTATGATTAGGTAATGGCGAGGTAGAACCAGATTTTGAAATATCTTGTTTCTCCCGCTACTTTATAAAGCCACCCCGAGCGGTGGTGCGACAGGGATGAATGGCCTTGCGGGTGACTCCAACAACACGACGACATTGTGACGACACGGCCATTGTGACTTCGTATTTCATTCACCAAACAACACAAGTTTACCGGGAATTCCAAGAATTGTGCACGCGTGATGTAAACATGTTTACAAACTGGTATAGCAAGAAAGGGTTTTGTTGTTGCTAAACACAGTTTTTAAGAGTGTACCCATAATTATGCTGATGATACTATAAGTTTTCCCGGCCAATTTCATCACAAATTTATTCAATTTCAAATTAATAAACATTCAAATTCACGCACTTCCTTCTAATTCAATCAAACTAGGGTTTCTCGTTAGCTACTATTGCAACCAATTTCGTGTTTGTGCAAACATGATTTCGTTCTTTTCATTTAGGTTGGTTTTAGTCATTCTAATTCATTGATAGGCTTTCAAGACTACATTTTTACCATTCTTCAGTTAAATTTCTACTACCTACAATTTATTGATGAAATCCAATTTAGACTCATTGAAGCGCACATAAATTTGTTGCTAGTTTCTGTTTTCTTTTTCGTTTATGGGCAATGAATTTCAACTTCTTTGCGTTCAAATTAAACATGAGTTGTGGCTTGTTTATTCGAGGAAGCTGTATGGCAATATACTGGCACTTGAGGTTTGTCTTGATAAGCCGCGTTCGCATTGGACTTGTTTTGGTAAAACCTACGGAGAACTTAACCAAATTAAATCCAATGCGGACAGGCGGTAACATTGTCAAATTGTCCATTTTACCCTCCGCAACAGTAAGATATACAGGCCCAAGCTTCTAGCGGAGGATTTAACGCCGTGAACTTTGACAATCACGTACCGTAACATTTGACAATATTAAGTCCAATGCGAACGCGGCTTCGCGTTTTCGTGTTATGTTGTTTGAATTTCATTTACGTCATGTGTTTTGTTTTAATTGTTCCTTGTGTTTTGTTACCCCATGATTAAAATTAAAGCCTGTATCTAAAAGAATGTTTGGTAAAGTTGGGAAAGTTAGGGTGATAAGTTTGAAATGAAAACAAAATCTTTCGCTACAGCCTTGTAATCGTTTGCACTGGTCTTTATGTTTTCTTCTTTATTTCTGCTAATGTTCGGACCATGTCAAATTAAAAACAAAACAAATGTTTTTAAGAAACAAAAGCTAAAAAATTATCAGGGGGTCGTTAACCAAAACAAAATGTTGTTCTTTTCCTGTAGATTTTTCACAGGTCCTTTTACTTTTCTGTTATAGGCATATATGCATTTCTTATAATCGTTTCTTTATACCTAAAATTGGTTTATTTAGGTTTCAATGTTCTGACATGCTAGGTATCTCGCCATGCACGTTTAGACGTGGGTATAGTTGTACCATCTAACACACTTTTTGAGAGTTATTTGTCCGACATTCAGTTATATGACCACGGGCTCTATACTTAAAGCTATATAAGGCAGAATTAGTGTGAAATTAAATTCTCAAAATATCTTTCTTTATATCGGCAAATACGAATCAGAAAGCAGATATCATAGAAACGAATTTGAATGTAAACATTTGAAAAATGTTTGCCAATTGATGAAATTGAATGGTTGACCAGCCTTTTGCTGCTGGCTTTGACAGTAAATTATCTTTGCGACCTCGTGAATTTGAATGATCTTATTTGGCCAGTGAATGCCAACTGCTGAAATGGAATTACTCCTTTTGACTGTTAAATGCGATGTAACGAAGAATTTAATTACGTACGAAATTAAATGAGTCGGATATTAAATTAAATACATTTATGTTTATATTGGCCGGGAAAACCTATACTTGTTTGTGTGGTGGAGCAGAATCGCCATCTCTTGTATTAATTTTGTAGGATTCTTAACAGCTTTAGGTTATAAATCTGAGGCTATAAAACTTGGTTTTCTGAGATTTTGCAATGGTATTCATCCGATTGGTAGTGGTCTCTCCTTGACTAATGGGCCGGTCCGAGTCCTAGGTATGTTCTTTACTCGTGACGAGAAGGATTTACTTCATTTGAATGTTGATGATCAGTTGAAACAAATTCAGACTTTGTTTAATTCAATTCTCATTAAAAAAATCGTTCAGTGATCAAACTGGGACAGGGACACTATTCATAATTAGAGGGGGGGGGGGGGGGCATCACTTGGCCTTGGTATAAAAATTGTGGCACCAGTATGAAATATCGAAATAAGTAATGCTCATAACGTGTTTTTGGCAAGGTATTTTCACACCTAAGACTACAACTTAAGACATAGCATTGCAGCGTGAGCGGTGACACCTTTTATAGCGTTTTCCCTTTCTTCGTTTTCTTTAAAATGGCCGTCAATAATTTGTTACCAGAATAATATTGTGTGTATATTGTGTGTATATAAAGCTGTCACCACTGCAAATGCTATCACATATTTGTTTAACTACAGAGGTGCATATGTACATCATATGTACCTTCCGCTTATTTTGACACTGAACAACCCCCCAGGCTGATGGCCTTATCAGATGGCACAACGATCACCACGGGAGGTTTAGTTTACCACACAACTCAGGAAGTTATTATAGGGCCTATTCAACAATCCAATATGTTTTGTGAATCGCTCAACAGTGAAACCGGGTTCTGCGAGCACAATTGAGCGTATAATTTTCCTTCCAGATGAGCGATCTTGATTGCCAGTGTAGTTCAGAAATCAATAAACAAAATCACAAAACACAAAAGAAATGGTCTTCAAAGTTATATTATTTTTTCAAAATGCTCTTTAGTTTACATAAAAATATGAGTTATTACAGCTATATAGTCAATTTGAATTAGCTGTTAAACTGAAAAACATTAATGCATTAAAATTAATTACCTATTGGTGTAAAACATTCACTTAAAATTCCAAAGTAATATTTTACATTAACCAACGAAATTAAAATAAGTAGACACATCAACCAGCTAGCCTGTACACATAATTTAATGTTTTGGAAGAAATGTTGCCAGTTTAAACATTAATTGTGTGTACAAAATATAATCATGTACAGTACTTTTGTTCAGTTGAATTATGTCAGAATGTTGATACCAATGGTAGATTTTTACAAATAGAAAGTCGTACGCATAGAAAAGTTTGACTTTTTACTAAAATAGATAGATCTGCGTAATTTATGTGGAATGTGGAAGACAGAGTACCCGTGGTTGGGATATTTCCTAGTGCTGGATTGGTGACCCTTGGGACAGATATATATAAATGACGTGTTGACTGATAAATCTACCACTGTAGCGAAATAATTACCGGTATGTGCGTAGGCCTATACTGTATACAGTAAATAATTATTACCGTACATGGATGGATATGAATGGACCGGGGCATTGAGCGCACATGCCCTGCAGTCACCACGCAAAAAATAGCAAACGTTTCGCCACACAGGGCGAATCAGAAAGAAGTTGCCTCTAAAATATTATTTGTTTTAAATAATTTTAGGCAAATATACACATAGGTATATAGAAATAAATATATAGGCCTAAACAATGTTTTGTTTAGCGTGATACATGTTTTGAACTTTCTGAATTTACTTCTTTCGTTCCAAAGTTATACCCAGCACGATATGTGGCAGAGGGGTACCCCCTATACCTATCCCTATACCTTATACACACTCAACACTATTGTTACCTAACACCCCCCCCCCCCCCCCCCTTGAAACCTAAAAAGAATTCCCGAGATTCCGGGAACACAATGGTCAAACAAAGCATATTGTACCCGTTTGTGCAGCTGTTTGTGCACTTTTAAAATCGCTAAAAAAATGAGGCGTGACTTTTTCTACCATGAATGTATCTTTGGATATACATGTACATAACTTGTAGTAGTTGCATTATCAAAACGGGAATATTTATATAACCATTTTTTTCGATGAAAAATAATCCCGCCAGTGATCTCGGAAAATTAACCCGGCGCGACCTGGTTAAAGATAAAATATACCATTTGTCAGTTGTGCATTTTTATGTATGAAGAAGCAAAAGTGCTCAAAATATAAAGAAAGGTGATTGACAACTAACTTTGTAAAGCTTTAGCTCTGTGAATGATGCATATTCCGAGAAAACAATATTCTAAGACTTCGATTTCAATTCAAACATTGCAGTAGTGTAGACTTCCGGGGCAGCCAATTTGAAAATTGTGCTGTTATTGCTTGTATTCAACGGATAAATCTGTGGTGGTCCTATGGCCAAATATTTTTCTCATGACAAACCATGTGTCATGCTTTTAAAGGCAAAATCTCAACACTCACCACCACTCAAACAATCATCAATGAAAATAACCTACCAGTGTTATGTTTAAATATTTTCCACATACATTTTGTAAGTTCAAACCTAAAGTTAATTCAATTATTTTAATATAATAGCAAACTGTTACAAAATTACAACCAATTAAGGGAAATAAAACACAGAACAACAGCTGTTGTGTGAATTATACATGTACATTGACTCAAACCTACTTTTGTGTATTTTGACACATTTTATTTTGTTTTATGGTGTGTGTTGATTCAATTTACCATGGCCACAAAATGAGATTTAACTTCTCATAAAACAGATGCAAAATTCTGCAAAAGAAATTATCAATTTGCAAGTTGAATAGCCTTGTGTGCAACACAGCTAGAACGTTGTATCTTGTAATCAAACTATACATAATATTATAAATAACAAATTCAGTGTTCTTCCTCTACAACAGCAACTGAATAATGTGCTAGTGATGATTTTTTTTCATTCTTGAAATAAATCCTTTATCAAAGCTTTGAAATCAAATCTTGTATGGTGTACATCATCAGTGGTTCTGTGGTTGGAATACCCGGTGTCAGTGTCATTTCTGCGAAAGAAAAATAAAAGGGAAATGCAATATGTAACTTGAAAAAAAATCTCCTTAGTTTATACATGCAATAATTATTGAAGTTACTTAAACCATGGAGCTATGTGTTTATAGCTCCATGTGTCGATTAAACTGACCGGGGGACTGTCAACGTTTCATCATATTTAATAACCAGCCCCCAGCCCCCAGCACCACCCCCCCCCCCCCCCCCCCCCTGACCCACGCCAGCTAGTTACTCTGTTGATAGGGAGTGATGTCGTTCAGGCCAAATTAACTGGGGTTTGAACACTTTCAATGTTACAACGCATGCACATGCATGACACATACGTATACGGTTTTTTTTCTTACTCTTTTTTCTACTCTTTTTTCTTACTCTTTTTTCTTACTCTTTTTTCTTACTCTTTTTTCTTACTCTTTTTTCTTACTCTTTTTTCTTACTCTTTTTTCTTACTCTTTTTTCTTACTCTTTTTTCTTACTCTTTTTTCTTACTCTTTTTTCTTACTCTTTTTTCTTACTCTTTTTTCTACTCTTTTTTTCTACTCTTTTTTTCTACTCTTTTTTTCTACTCTTTTTTTCTACTCTTTTTTTCTACTCTTTTTTTCTACTCTTTTTTTCTACTCTTTTTTTCTACTCTTTTTTCTACTCTTTTTTCTTACTCTTTTTTCTTACTCTTTTTTCTTACTCTTTTTTTCTTACTCTTTTTTCTTACTCTTTTTTCTTACTCTTTTTTCTTACTCTTTTTTTCTTACTCTTTTTTTCTTACTCTTTTTTTCTTACTCTTTTTTTCTTACTCTTTTTTTCTTACTCTTTTTTTCTTACTCTTTTTTCTTACTCTTTTTTCTTACTCTTTTTTCTGACTCTTTTTTCTTACTCTTTTTTCTTACTCTTTTTTCTTACTCTTTTTTCTTACTCTTTTTTCTTACTCTTTTTTCTTACTCTTTTTTCTTACTCTTTTTTCTTACTCTTTTTTCTTACTCTTTTTTCTTACTCTTTTTTCTTACTCTTTTTTCTTACTCTTTTTTCTTACTCTTTTTTCTTACTCTTTTTTCTTACTCTTTTTTCTTACTCTTTTTTCTTACTCTTTTTTCTTACTCTTTTTTCTTACTCTTTTTTCTTACTCTTTTTTCTTACTCTTTTTTCTTACTCTTTTTTCTTACTCTTTTTTCTTACTCTTTTTTCTTACTCTTTTTTCTTACTCTTTTTTCTTACTCTTTTTTCTTACTCTTTTTTCTTACTCTTTTTTCTTACTCTTTTTTCTTACTCTTTTTTCTTACTCTTTTTTCTTACTCTTTTTTCTTACTCTTTTTTCTTACTCTTTTTTCTTACTCTTTTTTCTTACTCTTTTTTCTACGGGGAAAATAATTGCATCACGTAAAAGGAGCAATTTTTAGGAGTTTTAATTCGGAGTGGCTGCCGTCTAAAGAAAAATCTGTCGCACTCCACAAGCACTTGGGCGTTTGTAGTCAGCAACCCGAGAACAACACCGTTCCCGGGTCACTCAAGAATGAAATTTCGAAAACGCGTCTAAATTCCAACCCACGTGTTGACTTTCTTTAGATGTAAACAATCGAGCATAAATACATTGTAAATAAGTACATTGACCTTGTAAATAACAATAAAAAAATACTATTTTGTGTTTTAGGGACACAAAGTTGTGCTTAATGCTTGACACGAGACGGAGTGGAGTCCCAAGTTTAATCTACATGTAGTTTTAACGGCTATGTTAATCCATAATATAAATAAATCTTTCTTTAAACTGACAACAAAATGACAAATCTGGTATCTTTTTGAGCTGCTACAGCGGAAGATACTAATCATACTAATCGTGAAATGGATACAAAATGCGAAAACAGAGAACGAAAAGTGAACGAAAAAAGAAACGAAAAGAGAACGAAAAGAGTAAATAAAGAGTACAAAAAGAGTACAAAAAGAAATTTAAAAAAGTTTTAAAAAACTGAAGTTTTAAAACAGTTTTTAAAAAGTAAAAAAGAGTAAAAAAGAGTTAAAAAAGAGTAAGAAAGAGTAAACAAAAGTAAAAAATAGTAGTTATATATTAAACGATTTTCTACATTTCTTGCCATTCGGAGATTAACCTTCAAAAACTCAACATGAATGTAATTACTGCAGTTAAACCCTATGGTTGTCACCAGTGTGATAAACGCTTTGGACGGAGATATAACCTACGGAGGCATGCACAAAATGTACATGCTAAAGAGGCATCTACAATAAATGAAGTTGACGACGATCTTGCAGAAAATTCTGATGTGGATAATTCCGAACCCGATTTTAAAAAGCGTAGATTTAAAGTTTTTGGAAATAGAAAACAGTGAAACTAAATCTTCGCAAGACGAAGATGTCGAAGAAGATGATTCGGAATCCGAAACGGAGGTAGAATATGATGACAAATCATCTGATGAAGATGAGTCTAGTTTTAAGTTGGAAGACAATGCCGCCTAGACTGGTTTGCAGAGGCTAAAGAAGCCACTGCAGATATGTGGAATGATGTCAACCTGGGCATGGAAGATCAAGCCAAGGAAAAAGCCGACAAGAAGACCCTATGGGCAGTCAAGCGAATCTTTTTCAACAACTACAAGGATTTCTTGTCAAGTTACATACATCTAAAAGATAATGATACTCATCGAAATATTTTGGAAGATTTCGAAGAAAAGGTCAATAAAGGCGTGGAAGTAAACAGAGTCCTAAACAGAGTAATGCCTAAACACACTGCCACATTTGACGGACTGTTCCAGCAAGACGAACAGGAAGATAACGAGGAAGACATTGATGATTAAAGAAAAAATAGTTTCCGAAAGACTACTCTATTTAAACAATAATCTTGTTCCCTTGTTAAACAATTTTTTTTAAATAAAATAGTCACCTCTGTGGGTCATTCTAACAGTAATCCATTATCATGGTTATTTCATACTTTTATGTTACATTAAGGACAGCGATATAAGTTGCAAAATACAAAATTGGGAAATAAAATCAAACGTACAAAGACTAATCAAAGAACTGTGTTTCAGAGAGAAATGATGTCAATAAAGCAACAATGTTATAATGTATATAGGCCTACCTTCTATATTTGTATTTTTTGTTTAGTGTTGGCCTTTTCTTACAGTTTAACATACTCTCAGTATTGTCTAAAAATCTGCACTTCGTAATGGTTCCCCGCTCCATTTCTTGTTTTTGAGAGGTGTACCGTCTCAAGGCCTGTCATCGCTACAGATGTGTACATGTATGTACATGTACATACATTCTGTCAACAAGTTACATAATGTGACTTTTCCCGTTAGGGATAATAAAGTTGTATTGAATTGAATTAAATTGAATAATATTGGAATAGATGACTTAGCGTATAAATAAAGTGTTCTCATTGCGCAGTGCGCTCCAGAAAAACCATCTTCGACATGACAAATTTATGAACATAATTTTAAGATACAAACTATATACAAATACAATATCAACGTGCCCCGCCCAACGCGCTCACAAAGTATGCGTATATCCGGGGCGATTGTACATGTACATGTACATACATCCACATGTACACACATTTAAAAGCGCCGCGAATTTCGGCGCTTTTACCGTCCTTCGATCGACGACTCACAACTTTGATGTTCGTGGGTTCCCCCATTCGAGTAAATAGACTATTGTGCATAGCACTCAACGGAATAACTCGAAATGTTATCTATTTCCATATTATTTATTAAAACACCTCCCCAGTATTATATTGGTATACAATACATGCAACTTATGCATATAAAATACAAAACACAATATCCCGTTCTTTCATTCATTAGTTCTACATACCATACCGTGTACTGTATACTTACCAATACATTATATACATCAAATAAAAACAAACTATTTTTTCATGTTGTTCCGAACAATTGAATTTTCCGGCGATCGCAAAAAAACCTCAACAACATAAGAACCACTGCTCGACGCCGGTTGAAAACGAACGCCGATTTTCTTGCTTTTTTTGCATCCATGATTGTAAGACAGGTCAGTTAAATGATATTTACTATATAATACAACCCCCCAAATCCACCCATTCATGATCATTCAAGCAATTACCAATGGTGTATCCTACCTTTAAAACAGCATTTTGTTTTGCTTTTGTTTTTATATTCTCTAAAGTTTTAATTTAAGCTCGACATTGTTGCACCGGTATTAAATATCTTATTATATTTGTTTTGCTTTAACAACTTGCTTTTTGCTCTTAACAGTCTTATAACATTAAACAGTTTGGTAAATATATTTTGTTTACTTTAGTCCTTATGTTATATAAATCATTTTTTTGTTTGAATTGCATGTGTGCCGCCATTAATTTATTTGCGCCCTTTTTCTTCAAAGATTCCGAGTTCGAGAGATTATCTTTATAAAACTACGAAACATTTGATAAAATGGAAAGGGGGGGGGGGGGGGGGCACAATTACTGAATAACTCCTTCAGTTTAGCGGCGTATAGGCTCTAATATGCCGGGCTTGTCGACGGGGAGAAGCTTGGCTTTTGTAGTCTGGGCGAAGTTAACCGCAGACGGCATGCAAAATGCTGTGTTCTTCAACTAGAATGGTCGGACACTGATTCCGGGAGTGTTTATTCGTCGCCAATTACATGCCACAAGTCAAACCCAGAGCCCAAGCGGCTATGCTGGTCGGGTATGGATTGTTCCACTCCCGTAACACCCTTATCACCTGGCAAGCCCCACATCCTCGGCGAGCCGTTGTGGATTTTCCTGCATCCTCCATCGGTCAAACCAGTACAGCAGGATCAGGAACCTCGCTTGGAAGCATTCTAGCCACGTAATTGGCACAATGCATCCCATGTGTCAAACCTGTCTCTCAAATTTGGCGACGTTATAGAGGTAGAATTAACTACGATTCAAAATTAATTTGTGATAATTGTATCTTTGACGTCTAGGAGCTCATTCCCAATTTTTGGTTGATATAGGAGCTTCGTATATCGGTGATAAACGTCGCGCTTTGCGAGTAACTCGATTACTACATGTAATCAGTTTTTACGACTCGTTAAACTACTCGCGGTTTTTCAACTATTCGAGTACTCGTGCCAGCCCAAGTAGTATAGCAATAAGGACTCACGAGTAGTGATTGTCAGCGAGCGATGATTGCCGCTCCCCAGAATTGCACGCCTACAATGGCACGTTTTTCCCCAAAATAAATAAGGTTCAACGAACTAAATCCTTTGAGCGAGCGACACACAATATTAGCAGATGTTCACAGCCAGCTCTCTGACCGCAGAGTTTATAACAATGGAAGCAAATACCTCTCCTGTAGATATCAGGTTTCAAAACCACATTCCAGGTTTGGTCCAATTCCGTGGGATCGTAAATTGATTCAGCAGTGATTTCAGTCAGCGAGTTTCTTTTCATTTTTTTTTTACTACCGAATAATTAAGAAATATCTTACTTATTTGAAAGTAAAAAATGAAAGTAGGCATCCATTCAAAATGATTGCGCTAGATATCCTATAATTGTTTCGAAAATTGTTCCGAATTTGATTTATAAAAATTCACGATCAACAAGAACAAGAACAACATAAGAACCACTGCCCAACGCTGGTTGAAAACGAACGCCGTTTATCTTGCTTTCTTTGGCATCCATGATTGTAAAACTTCAAACAGATCAGTTAAACGATACTTACTATAAAATACAACCCCCCAAATTCACCATTAATGATAATTCAAGCAATTACCAATGGTGTATCCACCTTTAATATACGGAAAGGGATTTTTTTATCTTAGATGTTTGTGACGGGCCTTTATGGACGTATTTTTATTGTTTGAATTTAATGTGTGGGGTAAAATCACAAGTCTGCAATCTGTCACATAACAAAAAACGTCTGGAGTTTAAATACATCGACTGTGTATTTATGAATTAATTGAAATGCCTGGGAGGGTTTGTTTCTTCTGAAGTACATTTATTTTCAACTGTAGCATCACACACGCACGCCAGCATGCGCGATGACGATCAAGCCGATGTCGTGAGTAGGCCGGTTGATCTATATGATGGATGCTATCGTCCGAATCTTTGAATGCGACCAATGATTACTGAGGCCCCTTTACCGTCGACTGTTTTGCAAATTTTTACACATAAATTTATCCCGTTTCTTTTCTTGTTATACTGGAACCTAGAAACTTCTGGAATTGACGCTTTTGCCCAGCCCTGGTCATTTGAAAATTGTTTACTTGTTCCACTAATTGTATTAAAACCAAGTACACTGAGTCATTTGTATAAAGGCAAAGCCATACTTCGAAGAATGTTGACACAATGCAACATTCACATCGCAGATGACGTCTTTATTGTCACGTTTGTATTTTTTGTCGGCTTCAAATTCATTATAGACCCTTAATTAACAAACTTCTAAGTTATTCTAGATGTCGAGAGCTCTTTTTGGAAACAAAAATACGGTTTGCATAGCATGCGTTCAGGAGGGGCATCTCATCTGGCAAATTTTAGAAGAATTTCAGGGGCATTTTAGAAGAATTATTTATGGATCACGGTCGATGGTACACGGTATGGCACTGCACTACACAAACGAAAATTGTCAAATCAATTTCTTACCCAAGTCGTCTTTTTAAACTTTATTGGAAGTATTTTAAATGTTTTTCAAACTATATATAAACGATATATACTAAATACTAAAACTATATACTAAAATCTGCTTGATTCGAGTTGGTTCTAGCTAAAATGTATTTTCTCGCGGGATTATTTGTTTTTGTACGAAACAGTTTTAACCGATCCGGAATTTGTTAAGTCGATTCGCAACTACAGCAAAATGATGTCGGTAGGCCTATACTCTATTTATTTATTTTATTTTATTATTAACCACTTGCAACAGCGAAGGAACCGCCAATTACAGGAATGCGATAAACATACATACAATCTCTCCCACAGAGATTGTATATAACAAATAAATTATATGAAATGTAAATGTTGTTTTGACGTCGTATTTTCAAAATTAGAAAAGCATAAATATGAAAAAAAACTATAGTATCTCCACCACTCAAAGTAAATTATACCAAACCCATTTCACTTGAATTTTGAGGATTGGTCTAGCCGACAGCAGTCTAAATAATTTCGCGATCTGAGATAGGAAAACGACTGTATCAGTGTAGTACTACATGTAGTAGGAACTAAAAATTAATGTTAGAAAAACATTGTTTGTTGAAGTATTTGTTGCTGCTATATACCGATCAGTTTTAATCGACGGGAAGTGAAACTCATTACCAAACGGGCTGAGGACAAGCAAAGGACGAGTTAGAATCGCTCTTCATAATACGTCTCAATCACTATAGCTTAATGAATGACTTTGCAAATAACTGGTGCCTGTCAATGATTACGTGTTTTGTGTCAGGTATCAATTCTCTCTCAAGTCTCGTCATTTTCTAAACTTTTTTTTACACTTTATTTTTTACACTTTATCTTTCTGTCCACATTATTAAAGGTTTATTCATTGAAAATCAGCTAACTTCAGCGGAAATTGTGTGCAACATTCACTGAATCACTGCGTAATACGCGTATGAGGCAACATACTTCCACGGCTTTATCGGCTTCTGCACAGGCAGTGAGGCTTTCGACTTTGAGTTACTTCAGTTGCCAGACTTCGCCGGTTTCGAGGTTTTCCGCGTGAACGAAAAAGAGCAAGATACGTATTAATAATAATAATTATTATATTACCTTCAAATAGGCACTTGGGGAGACAACCGAATAGAGATGTACACAAACTTAAAACAGTCCTAACTTGTTTACCCACAACCCTTTTCTCTAAGATCTTCGAGATTTATGCTATTTAGACCACAATCTGTCGTTCTAGGATAAAATTAACTCCTACATAATAATAATAATAATAGCATTGAACGATGAAATGTATTGACTAATTTATTATACAATATGATGTATGCGTGTGAATATTTTGAATACGTTATTTGAGGGTTTGTTTTTCATTGTATTACTTTTAAAGTTTCCCGATCTTGGGGTTCTAGTTAAAGTACTAGTGATGGCTTCAATAGTCCAATCATGGGGACACGAGGATAGGTGGTGAAAACACGTTTAGTTTTTGGAAAACATATCACAAAGAAATCCAGGTCATATTTCAAAATGCATTGGAAGCGGTCTTGTATAGAGCAACATAAATATTTTCAACGTAAACCCTCGCCTGCCAAAATGTGTAATACTCACACACATTCAAACAAAGTTACGCTTGTAAAAGTGGAAGTAAGCACTGCTTACTCCCACTTTCACAAGAAATGTATTTTGTCTGCTTTATATGAAATATCATCATGGTTTATACTTGCCCCCATCGTGAAGGTTTAATCTATGCTCCCATGAAATTTGCCACGTTGAATATAACTACAAATATATTTCCATTTGAATCGTCGTTAATTCCCAAAATGTATATGACATACCAGTGCATAATCGTTTTTTCAGTATAGTCTAGATTTGTTTTGAAAGGTTTCTGTGAATAACTTGAACATGTGACTGTTGAATTTTCTATCTTGAACTTTCTATTTTTTATTTGAACAACTTAAATGTATCGTATAGCCTACGTTTGGTAATTGGAACCCACTGTTTGTTTCAATCCTATATAGTTATAGATATATACCATAAAACTAACCTGTAAAAATTTCATTTCATTTCGATTTTGAGATATTGCCGACAATTACTAATTAGGAGCAGTTATGTCCACGCAGGAAGAATAATCTGCATTGGAATACACACTCTGAGAAACGTCACTGCACAACGCTTCTCAGATTCAAATTTTTGGGCATAAAAAGTGATATCTTTTTCCATAACCGCAGTACTTCGAAGTGAAAAGTTTCTAAAAATGCATTATAGGCTACTATATCCAAAGCTGCTGTACTTCTTACCAAGTAAGTTTTTATTGTCATTAATTTGGGGATTAATTACCAAACGTATACGATCCCTTTAAAGGTAGGGTACACCATTTGCAGATTTCAAAAATATTTACTACCGAATTATTAAGAAATATCTTACTCATTTGAAAGTAAATATTAATTGTAGGCATCATTGCTTTTTCGGTATCCATGATTGTTAAACTTCGGGCAAATCAATTAATTGATATTTACTATAAACATACAACCCCCTAAATCTACTCATACATGATAATTCAAGCAATTACCAATGGTGTATCCTACCTTTAACCTTGGTGTCATTGCCTGTCAAACCACTTGTGGTTTTGTTTACACTGCGCGACCTGGGTGCCCTGCTGAGGCTCAATCATGGAGCAATAAACTGCTTCATGGCTCAATTTACAACCACAAAACAAATCAATCAGTCCTCGAATAAGGGAGCTAAAACTGGGTGTTGTATGTAACCCCCCAGGCCCAATCTATATAAGCGGAGGAGGTGTAGCTTTGTATCTGTCAACAAGTATCCAGTATATCCGAAGGCCTGACTTAAATGATCTCGGTAATGACCCTCTGGAATGCATATTTGTTGAAATCTTCACCCCTCGCCAATATGTAAGAATTTGTTGTTGGGTGTGATTTATAAACCTCCTAGTGCAAATTTCAATCAATTCAGTACCTGCTATCAAAGTATAGTTGAACTTATCACGAAAAAAACAAATCCTGTTTGATATTCGGAGATTTTAACTTAAACTTAATGAATGTTGATAATAATGTCCAGTCACAGGAATTTGTAGACGCTATTTATTCATCCTATTATTTACCTCTAATTAATAAACCAACCAGTGTTACCCAAACATCAGCTACTCTTATTGATAATATTTTTTCCAACATTTTACAATTTCCAGATGCTGGTATTTTAGTCACTGATATTTCAGACCATTTCCCAATATTCACATCATTTTCTTTAATTTAACGGTTAATAGTTCAATCCCCTATACTCGGAAATACACACGTAAAAATATAAATAACCTCAATAGTGAATTCCTGTGACTGGATTAATGTCTCCTCTGCATCAGATGCAGACATTGCTTTTGATAATTTTATGGAAATCTTAAATTTACGTTTAGATAAGCATGTCCCCACTGCCCCCCAAAAAAGCCTCCTTCCCGGAAAACAATTCCTAAATCCCCTTGGGTTACTGTTTGTATTTGTAAATCAATTTATTATAAAAATAAGCTCTACCGTAGGTACATATCCCATCCTAATAATTCAAATAGAACAATATAGGCCTATGTGCGTTATAAAAATATTCTAACAAATGTTCTCCGTAACTCTAAACGCAACTATTATATTGCGCAATTTAATCAACATAAATATAATATCCGGAATACATGGAAAATAATAAATAATGTAATTAGCAGTAAACAAACATCTAGAATCAATAGCATCGACATTGATGGTGAAACTATTGATAACCCGCATCTTATAGCTTTAATTAACAGTTCACTTACAAAGGAAATTAGTTTGGCTATTTCCAAGCCTTTGACCCATATCATGAATCTCTCGATCTCAACAGGAATATTTTTACACCTATTTTTAAAAGTGAAAATTCGAATGTAGTTAACAACTATAGGCCAATTTCAGTTTTAATTTTTAATTTTAATTTTTTATTTTCAGTTTTTTTTAATGAACATAATCATATCCGATACCCAATATGCGATTATTCAATTAATTGATAAAATTACTACTAATCTTGACTCATCCTAAAGTACTCTTGGAATATTTCTAGACCTTTCTAAGGCCTTCGACACCATAAATCATGATATTATTTTGTCCAAACTTGCCCATTATGGTATAAGAGGCATTCCTCTGGAGTGGTTTAAAAATTACCTGTCAAATCGTCATCAATTTGTGTATTTAGAGGGTTATCAGTCTTCACTCCAAAACATATCTCTTGGAGTTCCTCAAGGATCCATACTCGGACCTCTTTTGTTCTCTATTTACATAAATGATTTCCACAAATCTTCAGAATTATTTTCTTTTATTATGTTCGCTGATGACAGTAACTTCATTTCTTAGTCATAATAATATTTACATACTGGCAGATATAGTCAATCGGGAATTATATAAAATATCTGATTGGCTAAAAGCAAATAAAGTAATATAACAAAAACTACCTGTAGGCCTATGTTGTTCACTAAATAAATCATGGCCTTACCTACCTAATATTTATATTAATAACATAAACATAAATTATTCTGATTATGTTAAATTTTGGGGTTTGTAAATTGATCCTACCTTTTCTTGAAAAAATCCAAATTAATAATATTTGTTCCATCATTTCAAGGAATGTAGGAGTCATTTGCAAGCTTAAAGCCTTTTTCCCACATGATATATTGTTCATGCTTTATAATACATTGATCCTGCCATATTTCAACTATGGGGTTCTGGCATGGGGTAATTGTTGTGCTAGTCGAATTAACATAATATTTAACCTACAAAAACGTGCATTGAGAGTGATTAATTCAGTTGGTATGCTTGAACATTAAAAACCACTTTTTTTATAAACATAAAACTCTTAATGTTGGTGACATTTACAAACTTCAGCTTCGAGTCTTCATGCACCGTTTAAGCAAAAATTCACTCCCAATTCCAATTATGAATATGTTTCGTAGAAATGAAACAATACATCACCATTTTACTCGACAACGTGGTGAATTTTACCGTTCATTTGCTAGGACAACTGTCTTTAAAAAACAATTAGACATGAAGGCCCCAAGCTATGGAATTCCTTGAATAACTCACTGAAAGGTATTCGTAGCCTCTCATTATTTAAATATAAATTGAAATCTAATCTTTTGTCCATTTACTTGAATTCTGATTGAATTTCTTAGACGAGAAATCCTTAATGGGTTACCACACATACACATGTACTCTGTATCACACCTACTCTGTTATTTGTATTTATCCTGAGCATTATCATAAACTTGGTTTTGTCTTATGTATGTATTCTTTCTTTTTCACTTAACTTGTGTCATAGGGGATTCCTACTCGACAAGCTTTGCTTCTTCGGGGATCTCCTCCCGCATGTATCTATACTATTTAAAAGAATGTACATGATTAGCTCACAAATTTACACCTGATTATTTATTGATGAATTGCATTCTCTTGTAACCTTTATGATATGTGGTAGAAATAATAAAGAAAGAAAGAAATAAGCAATGAAAACCTTTGATTATACAAAATATGTTTTGTTCTTCTTCTGCCCATATGGAGCAATAAACTCTAGTTTATTGCTCCATGTTCTGCTGTATTCTAATTACGTTTTTACTGTATAATATGTCTTTACGATAACACAGTTTGAAATTGTAGTTTTGCTGCTGTGACATCGAGCATGATGTGTGCGAAAAGTTTGGCCTTTTTTTTCAGGGCCAACATTGACATCAATTTTCATATAGTTTAATCTTGGATTTTGTACACGTATTGATGACTGTTAAAAACATACATGGACGTTTTTGAAATCAAAATTCCGAACACCAAAGAAAAGACATACGTTAGCAGTGTTTCTGGGTCGTGGAATTCTGTGGTGGCAGTGGGTGATGGCTTTTTTAGTTCGATCCTAGAATGTCATCCACAGAAGTGAGTGACGGATACACAATATATTTCGCACAAATTAACATGAATTTAACCGTTTCTTCTGTTCTCTTTTGAATTTGAAAACAGAAGACATACCCAGGTTAACCCAGGACAAAAAGAGTATGTTCTATTTAAATGCATGCTCTTTCATTTAGCTTTTCTAATATCGGCCCTCAATTTGTAATTATCTGTATACTACATGTAATTGTGTATGATTGTGTGTTCTTACATTTACTTAAGTTAGACCTATACAGTTTCCAAAAAGTGTTTTAGGAGATAAAAAGCGAATTGTAAATTCCTCTTTCATCGGGAAGGGGTATTTAAACCAAGATTATCAGGAATAATGACTTACCAGTGCGTGATTATTGTTGATAATGGCTAGATTTGTTTGAACGGACATTGTGAATTACTTAACAATATTACTGTTACATCCTTACTGTTACATCCTTGCTTTATGTTCGTAGGTCAAACCATGCCTAATTGTTTGAATTTATTCAGTGGGGTAAAATTACAAGTCTGTATTCTGCCACATAACAAAAAACGTCTGGAGTTTAAATACATCGACTGTGTATTTATGAATTAATTGAAATACCTGGGAGAGTTGTTTCTTCTGATGTACATTGTTTGTTTTTCTAATTGTAGCATCACCCACGCACGCCATGCGCAATAACAATGGCGGAGCGGATTTTGAGTTGCTGTGACCATGTCAGATCCCTCCAGCTTCGAAATAGGAGAACAAAATAGTGAAAAAGAAATTTCGATCTCAATATTGTTTGGTTTAATTTGTTTTTCCATTGCAACACCTAGTTAGACCTTACCCTTTTGACAAAAGTGTCGGACGTCAGAAAAGTCTGCCGAGAGGCCTGTTAGACCAACCCACCCCATACCTGATATAAAGAAAAACAAGTACCGGTGCCCCTCGACACAATGCATATTTATTTCCCTTCGATTTGAAATCCGGCTACCACCATATTGACATTTCATCGTGGGTCATAAACAATACTTATACACAAAGATACTTCGAATTCACCGTTCTACCGTTCTGGTTAACCTCTGCCCCTTTTTAACAAAATGATGAAACCTTTACTGGGTCACTGGAGGTCATGTGGCATGCTGAGCACAACGCGTGCACGCGGAGTCTGCCACGCGCGCAGAACACACAAGTTCTCGGAACTTTCATTTTTGAGGTGTTTTTAAAATAATTGTTAAAAATAGAAAATGACAATATCTTTCAATTCTTTTTAGGCAGGGTTAGAAATAATATTTCATATTGTATATCTTCAAAATAACAACAGTTTTAGAATCTGGGAAAGTATTGATTTGGTTTTAGATAAACCGTTCGTTTTTCACTTCGCACACAACGCGAATCATTGCCGCGCGCTAACCAACGTGTGAAAAGTGCACCGCGCTGTGACTCGCGCACTGGAAAACACCCCTTGCAAAAATGGACTTGCAAAAATGAGTGTTTCACTCATCCAATCTGGTTGACCTTTTACCCCATGATAGCTTGTGACCTCGACTGTATCAGTACACCTTCGAATTTCTGAAACATGGCTTCCAACTTTTGTCCTGACCGCTAGAATCTCAAGTACGAAACGGCTCCACAAATCCTGAAATATTCATCCATTGAAAAATTCGAACCTATGGTTTGATAGATTATAGTCTGCAGTTTGTTGTGATAAAGTCACATTTTCGTTGCAATAAAAGAAACATTTGAAGAAATCAGCGCGAACATTGTTTCGAGTTTTTATCCGTGTCGGCTCTGCGTGACCTGCGTGACCTGTTTTAACGTTAGTAAATGTAACCGATGTGGAAGGTTAAAAGGAGGAACGTGACGCAGATTTTGGGTTTTCCTTTGAAAATATATAATTTTATTAGATTTCTTGACAAAGTACAAAATTTATTTACAATTTAATTTTTTTTTGAATAATTTTGGCACAATCACGTGCGACTTCAATGTTTTAAATATATAGCACAATCACAGGCCACTTATCTCAATAATACTACTAATAAAAAAAACCGACAACCATACAATGGGTATTATTATCTAATGCAGACTTGTCTGCTACAGCCAAATGGGTTGGTGAATTACATGTAGGAAGCTATCTGCATTTAGCCAAACGACTGTCGCAGTCCCAACTCACATGCCTGTGCCCATCCACACACTACCCGCTAGAAGAGCTAACATTAATAAAATAAATGTATTGCACGATAGTGCGAAGTCTGGATACAAACTGCATACATGTACTGCATAACTGCAGACTAGTTAAAAGTGTCTTCGCTGTAAGGCTCAGATATCAAGTGACATAAAAACACTGGCCAACGGACCAGGAAAGCAACACTGGAATGTCAAGAACCCGCTTAAGAATGCAGTTTCATTGTGGAGCACACACAATGACGAGTATGGAGGGCGCAAAGGTCAGCGCTAGTACATGCAAATTAAGTGCCAGGCAGCGCACGAAAGTCTGGCTGGTCACAATCATCCAAAATTTAATTTTTACAAATAAATTATATATACAGTGCAGATGATCATTATCTTTAAGAGAAAAATAGGAAAATGTGTCTATAATAACTGGTATAATGCCAATATCTTGAAATACAAGAAAATGAGTCGATCTCTCTTGAGCCACCATAAGTCGGCAGGCCAAGACCCTCCAAAAAAATGTTGATGGCATTTTTTGTTCAAAGCTGGCAACCATGCTAGAAAGTATCACTATGGACCAGGCTTTCAGAATCACTCGGTTGCCAAAATGGCATTTGACCTTGAAGGTCAAATTTAGGGGTCAAAAGGTCAAACGAGGTCAAATTTTTATTTTTTTAAAATTTTGTCTTGTATTTTCATATAACATCAGGTTTGGCACGAACAATTGAATATTCAATGAGTTATAAGGGTTTTAACTTCTAAAATAATAGGTAAATATTAAGCGATTTATGAATATAAATGCTGTTTACTCATTTATGCTTTGGAATACGCATAATGTAAGATGCATTCATTTTAAAGTCACTTTTACCAAAAATTATCCTTGCTTCTTCATCAACAAGGCACCACAGTAGCTGGAAGCCACGTAATTGTCTAGTTTCTAAAGGTATGTATGACATTTAAGGTCACATTTCAAGGTCAAAAGGTCAAATTTTACTTTTATAATACATGTACCAAAGAAGAATTGACTTGTTCCTGTTGTTTTTTCTTGGTTAAGCAGGTAAGTATACAGCGCCAATGATGTGTTTTAAAGGATAAGCAGCTGTACATTTGAAGACAAAACACTTTCCATCGATTTAACCAATCACCAAATCACTTCTGTTCAAGCTTCATCCCTACCGTGTTCATGCATCCTTCAGCATCACAGCCACATGCAGGTGTACATGGTTGTCCCATCTTGTGGCAATGGCAAGCTTGTGTGCGGCACTTGCTTTTGCACCCACAAGTAACTTAGTTCCATACAGCTACTTGGAACAGATGGTTTCCGCAACCACACCACTTACAACCGTCTGTCTCCTCAGGATCAGGAACAACTACGTCAGCCTTGTTTGCCTGCAGCCATACTTTTGCCTGGTAGTTCGCACGCGACATATGCAATTCCAGAGCGTCTATTGTTGGTGGCAACATTTCAAGTGCCTTCTTCCCTTTCTGGAAGAAGTCATGCCTAGCTATGTCAACACCTGAACTAGATTGTGTCCATTTGTAAAGCATACATACGACCTCCTCGACATCGCTTAATGTCCCATCTCGGCCAACGCCATGCAACAGTTCCGGGTGTTGCAAGTAGACATTCCAGCATAATTGTTGCCATGGCCAGCGCGGAACGATGACACAGTATCAACCAGTTATAGCATGAAACTCAAGAACATTCACCACAACCGCTGGAGGGAGGGTCTCGTTGATGATGACGTGAACTGGGAAACACTCTTGCTCCTATAATTGGACGTGCCACTCATCATCCACACTACTTTGTTGACTGTGTCATTGTGCGTTGCCAGTTTGCCACTGAGGAACTGTGCAAGGTCTTCTTTGTTTTCACCTAAGGCGATAAAGTTCTTCCATGCTTGGGGAAGTGGAAGATCATTCCGGTTGATCACCTTACGGATTGGTCTCGTTTGCCCAGCTCTTTTGCTTCGTGTAGTCGACTTGATCGATAGAGGTCTATATTGATCAAATACAACATCGATCCTGGACACTGTGCCACGGAACTGCTTCACCACAGTCTTCTCGAAGGTTTTGGCATAGTCACCAAACGTCTTGCACTTCGGTGGCTTCCCTAGGGACTGTATCAATGCATGACCATCTATTATGATACCGGTTTTTCCGAAGCAAAAGAGCTGGGAAAACGAGACCAATCCGTAAGGTGATCAACCGGGATGATCTTCCACTTCCCTAAGCATGGAAGAACTTCATCGCCTTAGGTGAAAACAATTAGGAAGATCTTGCACAGTTCCTCAGTGGCAAACTGGCAACGCACAATGACACAGTCAACGAAGTAGTAGTTGGTGGCAGCAAAACAAACGGATTGTCAACTACAAGGGGAGTCATCCCAACACTGAATGCAAACCACGAGCAGGCCGACACAAGGATCATCTTCCATGCCCTTAAAGCTATTGATGCAGGGTATGAAACTTGAAAGCATAGCCGTGACACAGATGTCCAGCTCTTGCTCCTTTACTTCACCAGGGAAAAACTCTGCCAGGTGTGGATGATGAGTGGCACGTCCAAGGAGCAAGAGTGTTTTCCAGTTCAGGTCATCATCAACGAGACCCTCCCTCCAGCGGTTGTGGAGAATGTTCTTGGGTTCCATGCCATAACTGGTTGTGATACTGTGTCATCGCTCGCTGGCCATGGCAAAAAATAATGCTGGAATGTATTGTAACGTAGATTTCTCTGGGGTCGACTACACACACAAGAAGGACTCCTGACGCAAGTATTCCTTTATTTCCGGTGATTCTCTGCCGTTTATTGTGATCTCTTGCCAACCAAACATGGACTTCAGGCTCACACAATCACGCGGTACCAGAACTGGTTAGAACCAGTTCGGCGCTTGCGCAATCCAAAGGCGGGTTTCCGGGGCGCACCAGCAGGAGCCACCGGAGTGATCCCACCACCGTGGAATCGCTCCAGCGCCCTCTACCGCCCAACCGGCACGGGCGTTACACAGCCCCCCACGAAGACCTTGTTTGCCCCCAAACAAAACCATGGGCGCCGCTGCCGCACCCCGGCCAACCGCCCTGGAAAACGCATAACGCCAACAATTACACAACAATTTACATTACAACAATTTTCATTACAACAATTTACATTACAACAATTTTCATTACAACAATTTTTGGGGTAAGCCCCTGGCCCCAGGACACACCCCTGGCCCCAGGACACACCCCTGGCCCCGGCACACCCCTGGCCCCGGCACACCCCTGGCCCCGGCACACCCCTGGCCCCGGCACACCCCTGGCCCCGGCACACCCCTGGCCCCGGCACACCCCTGGCCCCGGCACACCCCTGGCCCCGGCACACCCCTGGCCCCGGCACACCCCTTTTAATGTCAAGACTTGACTGCGACTATGACTGCGACTGGCTCCTCTGACTGCGACTGGTGCCTTCGACTGCGGCTGGCTCTTGCGACTGCGACTGTGGTTCCTGCGACTGCGACTGCGGCTGGCTCCCGCGACAGCGACTGGCTCCTGCGACTGCGACTGGCTCCTGTATCTGGTGCCTGCGACTGCGACTGGCTCTTGCGACTGCGACTGCGACTGCGCTTGGCTCCTGCGACTGCGACTGGCTCCTCCGACTGCGACTGGCTCCTGTGGCCGCGACTGTGACTGCCTCTTGCGACTGCGACTGATTCTTGCGACTGGCTCCTGTGGCCGCGACTGTGACTGCTTCTTGCGACTGCGACTGATTCTTGAGACTGGCTTAGAGAGCGTGGGCGTCCCGGCGAGGCCCCGCCCCCGCTGCGCCGACGGGCACGGCTCGGGCTCGCTCCGAGTGTTGCGAGCCGTCTGCCGCGCCGCCGTCTACAGCATGGGCCGGGCCCCTCCGACTCCTCTTGTGGCGGTCCCTTGTGACTGTCCCTGCGGCTCCGACTGGCTTAGAGAGCGTGGGCAACGTTGATGGATCCGCTCCATTGCACTGTGTGCGGAGCAGTTCTGCCCCCGTTGCGTCGACGAACACAACCCGCGGACGCTCCGAGTGAAACGATCCCACCGCTGCCACCAATGTAACGTAGATTTCTCTGGGGTCGACTACACACACAAGAAGGACTCCTGACGCAAGTATTCCTTTATTTCCGGTGATTCTCTGCCGTTTATTGTGATCTCTTGCCAACCAAACATGGACTTCAGGCTCACACAATCACGCGGTACCAGAACTGGTTAGAACCAGTTCGGCGCTTGCGCAATCCAAAGGCGGGTTTCCGGGGCGCACCAGCAGGAGCCACCGGAGTGATCCCACCACCGTGGAATCGCTCCAGCGCCCTCTACCGCCCAACCGGCACGGGCGTTACAGTATACTTGCAACACCCGGAACTGTTGCATGGCGTTGGCCGAGATGGGACATTAAGCGATGTCAAGGGGTTGGTATGTATGCTTTACAAATCGCCACTCTCTAGTTCAGGTGTTGACAGAGCTATGCATGACTTCTTCTAGAAAGGGAAGAAGGCACTTGAATGTTGCCACCAACAAGTGACGCTCTGGAATTGCATGTGTTGCGTGCGAACTACCAGGCACAAGTATGGCTGCAGGCAAACAAGGCTGACGTAGTTGTTCCTGATCCTTAGGAGACTGGAGGTTGGCAGGCAACTGACAGACGGTTAGAAGTGGTGTGGTTGCGGAAACCATCTGTTCCAAGTACTAAGTAGCTGTTTGGAACTATAGTTACTTGTGGGTGCAAAAGCAAGTGCCGCACACAAGCTTGCCATTGGCACAAGATGGGACAAACATACCTGCATGTGGCTGTGATGCTGAAGGATGCATGAACACGACAGGGGATGAAGCTTGAACAGAAGTGATTTGGTGATGGGTTAGATCTATGGAAAATGATGTGTTATGTCTTCAAATGTACAGCTGCTTATCCTTTAAAACACATCATTGGCGCTGTATACTTACCTGCTTAACCAAGAAAAAACAACAGGAACAAGTCGATTCTTCTTTGGTATAAAAGTAAAATTTGACCTTTTGACCTTGAAATTTGACCTTGAATGTCATACATACCTTTTGAAACTAGACAATTATATGGCTTCCAGCCACTGTGGTGCCTTGTTGATGAAGAAGCAAGGATAATTTCTGGTAAAAGTAACTTTAAAATGAATGCATCTTACTTTATGCGTATTCCAAAGCATAAATGAGTAAAAAGCATTTATATTCATAAATCGCTTAATATTTACCTATTATTTTAGAAGTTAAAACCCTTATAACTCATTAAATATTCAATTGTTCGTGCCAAACTTGATGTTATATAAAAGTAGAAGACAAAATAAAAACAATTGAAAGTTTGACCTTTTGACCCCCAAATTTGACCTTCAAGGTCAAATGGCATTTTGGCAACCGAGTGATTCTGAAAGCCTGGACCATAGTGATACTTTCTAGCATGGTTGCCAGCTTTGAACAAAAAATGCCATCAAAAGTTTTTTTAAGCATATTTCCCGGGGTTGGCCTGCCGACTTACCAGCCTAATTTAAGAATTCACTAGAGATAGATTTGACAGAATAGTGAATACTATTCGATTTTTTAAAGCCAAAGAAAAAGTGGATAAACTTCTTAACGTCATACAGGTGTAAGAATAAGGTGGGCTTCCCGCACACTTGCATCATGCAAAGCAAAGAGACGATCTCCTTACGGACCACCACAAGAAATAAGTCACCTGATTATGAGGAATAAAGACTTCTATCAAATAGACTACTTCAAGTTCTTTTTAAAGATAGATTTTTTAAAGTTTTTTTTTTTTACAAAAAGCTACGTTTAAATTTTAAAAGCTACATCAGGAATATTGATGGAAAAACAAAATAAAGGGAGAACTGAACAGGGCTATTATTAAGGGAATTGCTTATTTAGAATTAACTCCAGTTCTTCATAATAAAAATGGGACTATAATAATTATGCACATTTGGTCGAGAGCACGATAAAAGAGTGTCCACCACTAGTATGTAACTAGTGAATAGAGATTATCTCATAATGGACCTTAAATCTAAAACTCCCAATTTGGCCAATATTATAGACATAAAAAGTCCTAATTAAAAATGAAGCTCTAGCGAAATCCCCAAATAAAACATCCCTCAAAACATCCAACATTTCAGTATCGATATAGTGAACATCCGAGTGCGATATTTCACCACACTTATTTTCACAAAACAAATCCGAGATCTGGCTACGCAGTGTATTTAAAAACAACTGTCTACTTATTTACAGAGCATAAACCCTAACCTAAACGTGTCTATCTACGCTGGGTTCGCGACTCCCAACACAAAAGACGAAATTAGGATAAAAAGAGAATACAATTTACCAAAAGCTGGTTTTGCCATCGACAAATAAAATGGGACGTAAAAATGATCTTCCCGAGTTTAGATATAAAAAACTTCAGTATTCCAATGGACTTGAAATTATTCGCTGGGCAAATTCTATGCTTTCCACAGTCATGACATTACATTTGTTATGAATATATGGGAAAACTTATTCAAACAGCAATAGTGGCGTGGAACAAGGCATGTGGTTCGGGAACCGCGGAAGTCATTGGGTGTCCGGACCTGAAAGGTATAAATAACACCAAACTATGCCAAGGTTAGAAATTTTCAAGGACCCTATTATCAGATAACTTTCAACTTCTATATGAGGACAGTAGTCCCCGACCACTCAAAAGATGTAAATATAGGATTCAATCAACAATCCATCCAAACACTCAAAAATACAATATATAAAGGATATTGTTCTACATTAAACAAAGAAATTTGTTCTGCAAGTAATCAAACTGAATTCCATAATTACTGCCAAGAAAACCCAAGGACATCAATCCCTGTCCAAAGGCTACAGAAAAATTCACAGTAACTAGTCTCAATTTCAACCTTGTCAAAGGCCAATTCAGTCCAACTAGAACAGAGTCTTGGACATCAGATTACATACATTCAATATCGAACCATACATCAGTTATAAATGACTTAATTAACAAATACAAAACAGTGAAGATATCCGTTAACAATCAGACCTGTTGAAAATTACACTCCAACAGTTCCAAAATGCTGTGCACTTGCAGACTATACATGTACCAAGAAGTTTCAGTTTACTGTAAAAAACTGTCCGGCTATGGACGGGCAAGATGAATGATCCATCCACAGAATGGAAGGTTTCACTACATCTCAAAGTTGACTGCCAAACTGCCAATGTAAAAGTTGAAGCAAAACAAGTGTCGACGCTGGTCCAACTGGCAATAAGAAGACTGTCGATGCCTCGTACAATGAATCATCCAGCTTAGGATGTTACAAGACCAGATGAGGTCAGGTAGTAGCTCTCACCACCTCCGGATGACCACCAGACTGCTGTCGTACAGCAGGGGACCCCAGTGGTTGTCGTTTTATTAGCTTTCTTATTTATTTATATTTAGGTTTTTTGTACTTATTTCAAAAAATATTATTCAAAAGGAAACAAGTTGAAATCTGCGTCTATCCTGCCGACTACGCCATTTTTGTAACCGATGTGGAAGGTTAAAAGGAGGAACGTGACGCAGATTTTGGGTTTTCCTTTGAAAATATATAATTTTATTAGATTTCTTGACAAAGTACAAAATTTATTTACAATTTAATTTTTTTTGGAATAATTTTGGCACAATCACGTGCGACTTCAATTTTTTAAATATATAGCACAATCACAGGCCACTTATCTCAATAATACTACTAATAAAAAAAACCCGACAACCATACAATGGGTATTATTATCTAATGCAACCTTGTCTGCTACAGCCAAATGGGTTGGTGAATTACATGTAGGAAGCTATCTGCATTTAGCCAAACGACTGTCGCAGTCCCAACTCACATGCCTGTGCCCATCCACACACTACCCGCTAGAAGAGCTAACATTAATAAAATAAATGTATTGCACGATAGTGCGAAGTCTGGATACAAACTGCATACATGTACTGCATAACTGCAGACTAGTTAAAAGTGTCTTCGCTGCAAGGCTCAGATATCAAGTGACATACAAATAGTCCATGGGCTACCGACCGAAACCCTCCCCCCCCCCCGGGGATTTTTGGAGACCACTTTTTTTGGGTAGCCGATAGTGTACCATTGCAATATCTGCTTGTTTGCCAAATGAATACTGGTGGAATAAGGACTTGGGGGGGGGGGGGGGGGGGGGTGGGGGGGGGGGGGGGGGGGGGGGGGGGGTCAAATTTTCCCCCCTTAAAATCACTAAAAACCTATTTGTGCTGATATGCAAGCACAGACTTACATCACATGTATGTATTTTGGTTCTAAGTGTCACCTCATTGTGGTTTTAGTCCCTGGCAAATGGTCTGGGGATAAAATATTGGTATTGAAGGTCTTTCTTCCCCCCCCCCCCCCCCCCCCCCCCCCCCCCCCCCCCCCCCCCCCCCCCCCCCCCCCCACCCACATCATCCCACCCCCCACCAAAACAAATTAAAAATTAAATAAATTAAAAAATTAAAAAATAAATAAATAAAAACAAAATTAAAAATACCCAACAGAAAAGGGCTTCTTTAAAATAACTGTATCAGTTCAAACTATTTTTGTCAATTACTGGAAAACCTGCAAGGTGTACTATAAACCGTTACATAAAAGTTTCAATTAACAATCAGTGTGAACGGGCGCCGGGGTCCCGGTATCGGTGAAATCGCGACGCCGTCCCCACGAGCTCCCTCAGCTCTGATTTGGTCGGCCCTAATTCAGCTGGTTTTTTTTACACAACCCTATGAGACGAGCCTGAATGGGGGCCATCGCATTGGTGTGGCTATATATAAGGGGGCAGGTGGTCAGGCCAAGGTTGTACACGACCTATGGAGCAGACCACCCCCGTCGCCCGCCTATCGGGATCGGTGTTGAGTGCATCCGGAGTTGTTCTCGATACTCTGGCCTACCAGCCCCCCCCCCCCCCCCCCCCCCCCCCCACCCCCCCTGTGTTGGTCAGAGCGGACCTGGCCCGTGGCTGCGGTGCTCGGGCCCTGGAGAGTGAGGCGGAGTGGGGGATGATTCCCCTACTCGACTCCGCATCCCCGCCGACCTGTCGTGCCCTCTGAGGCACTCGGACAGGCCCGGCACAGTGCGATGGAAGCCGCCGGGGCCGGCCCCTTCCGCACCGCCTTATGGTGCGGCACGGGGCGAGTCCGCCCCGACATCCCGCCGGGCTCCCGGAAACAAACGGCAATCAGAGCGGCCGAGCGGCACCTGTTCCACATGCCCACCGCAGTTTCGCGGCGGGCGGCAGAAAGTTTCCCAGGCGGGGCGCCGAGCCACGGCGGAACGGGCGGCGGGCAGCAGCCCGCCCCGGAGCGGACCGAGGCGGCCCATCCTCTCTAGAGGGTCGGCCCTCTCTCTCGGACCGCCGGATTGAGATGAGAGGAGGCTCCCGGGTCCCTTAGCCCGGTCACGATGCCTCCGAGAGAGAGAGAGAGAGAGGGAGAGGGGGAGGGAGAGAGTTTTGAGGAAGGACACCGGCGCCGCGGCGCGTCCAGCCGGAGAGCGGCGCGTCTAGCCGGAGAGCGGCGGGCCCCCGCCCCAGCGCGCGGGGCCTGCCCACCCAGGCCCTGAGGGGCTACCTGGTTGATCCTGCCAGTAGTCATATGCTTGTCTTAAAGATTAAGCCATGCATGTCTAAGTAAAAGGTTTCACAAGCGAAACTGCGGATGGCTCATTAAATCGGTTATGTTTCCTGGGAGCGCATCCCCCATCATGGCTAACTGTGGTAATTCTAGAGCTAATACATGCCAGCAAGCGCCGACCTTGCGGGAGGCGTGCTTTTATTAGGAACAAGACCAACCCGGGCTCGTCCCGGCTCCGTTGGTGAACTCTTGATAACCTGGCTTGATAACCATAACTCTTGATCGCACGGTCCTCGCACTGGCGACGGATCCTTCGAATGTCTGCCCTATCAACTTTCGATGGTACGTTATGAGCCTACCATGGTCGTAACGGGTAACGGAGAATAAGGGTTCGATCCCGGAAAGGGAGCTTGAGAAACGGTTACCACATCCAAGGAAGGCAGCAGGCGCGCAAATTACCCACTCCCGACACGGGGAGGTGATGACGAAAAATAGCAATACAGGACGTACTCTTTCGAGGCCCTGTAATTGGAATGAGTACACTTTAAATCCTGTAACGAGGATCTATTGGAGGGCAAGTCTGGTGCCAGCAGCCGCGGTAATTCCAGCTCAAATAGCGTATATTAAAATTGCTGCAGTTAAAAAGCTCGTAGTTGGATCTTGGGCGCAGGCTGGCGGTCCGCCGCAAGGCGTGCCACTGCGCGCCTGGCCTTCCTCTCGGTCTCTCCGCCCGGTTCTCTTGACTGAGCTGAGCGCGGCCCAAACGTTTACTTTGACAGAATTGGAGTGTTCAAAGCAGGCCGACCGCCTGGACAGCAGAGCATGGAATAATGGAATAGGACCTCGGTTCTATTGCGTTGGTTTTCGGAACTCGAAGTACTGATTAAGAGGGACTGACGGGGGCATTATTCGTACTGCGATGTGGGAGGTGAAATTCTTGGGTCGCCACAAGACGACCGACTGCGAAAGCATTTGCCAAGAATGTTTTCATTATAAATCAAGAACGAAAGTTAGAGGTTCGAAGGCGATCAGATACCGCCCTAGTTCTAACCATAAACGAAGCTGACTGGCGATCCGCCGGCGTTTCTCCAATGACGCGGCGGGCAGTCTGCGGGAAACCAAAGTCTTTAGGTTCCGGGGGAAGTATGGTTGCAAAGCTGAAACTTAAAGGAATGGACAGAAGGGCACCACCAGGAGTGGAGCCTGCGGCTTAATTTGACTCAACACGGGGAAACTCACCCGGCCCTGACACAGTGAGGATCGACAGATTGAGAGCTCTTTCTTGATTCTGTGGGTGGTGGTGCATGGCCGTTCTTAGTTGGTGGAGCGATTTGTCTGGTTAATTCTGATAACGAATGAGACTCTGGCTTGCTAAATAGTCACGCCGGCCGCCGCGCAGGGCGCTGACTGCTTAGAGGGACAAGTGATGTTCAGCCACGCGAGATTGAGCAATAACAGGTCTGTGATGCCATTGGATGTCCGGGACCGCACGCGCGCTACACCGAAGGGGTCAGCAGGTCCCGTCCCTTGGCCGGAAGGTCTGGGCAATCCGTTGAACACCCTTTGTGCTTGGGAGAGGGAGTTGCAATTGACCATTTGCATGTGGAATTTGAATAATATCTGGTACACTGACTTGTTCACACAGCTTGGCACAGTTTGACTTTAAATTATCCAGACCAAATACACTGTTGCTATATCACGTGATTCGGGACAAGCTCTTGCATAGTTATATACGTTAGAGACGCTCAGCACCAATACATTGTTCACAATGGTTGAGAATGGTACAAAGACACCAGACCATTCCAGAGCCGGGGGTTGCTAGCGTAAGGCTTGCCCCGAATCACGTGATATAGCAACAGTGTCTTTGGTCTGGAGAATTTAAATGTAAACTGTGCCAAGCTGTGTGAACAAGTCAGTGTACCAGATATTAATCAAATTCCACACGCAATGGTCAATTGTCTCTCCAATTTTAGCTTTGGGAGGCACCGATTAATTTTGTTTATACGGACGCACCAAGGGGCTCCATCGGGAGGCGTTTTATGTTGGGGGTAATGAACTGTGTTTGGGGGCACAAATCTTTTTCTTACGGTCTGAACAGATGGATAGAAGGTCCCTGGACACTTATACCAAAGATTTAAACGTTCTGGCTATTTAATGTTCCATTGCAAGCATGTAAACATTGAAATCAGTATTGCCCTGCAATTCAAGCACTATCTTGAAAGGATGGTCTACCCTCTGAATGACCTCTTGGGTTAGAAATGTTTTTCCAGTCTATTGAGCATGGTCTCGGGTTAGGAGGGGGGACACCTATTTTACATGTACAATGCATTTTTTGCGGTGGTACCAAAAGTGTAACCCGTCCTCCCACGTGGCATGGTCAATAACAGGGATTTTGGCGGCCATTTTGAAAATACGCCCTCACGGCCACACCCACCAGTAGGGAATTTGCAAACAACCTGATTTGAATAGCTCTATGGTCAAGGTTTCCGAAAAAAAGTTGTCTGGAAAAATCCCCCGGGGGGGGGGGGGGGTTCTGGTAGCCCATGGACTAAAACACTGGCCAACGGATCAGGAAAGCAACACTGGAATGTCAAGAACCCGCTTAAGAATGCAGTTTCATTGTGGAGCACACACAATGACGAGTATGGAGGGCGCAAAGGTCAGCGCTAGTACATGCAAATTAAGTGCCAGGCAGCGCACGAAAGTCTGGCTGGTCACATAAACATGGCGTTAAAACCGCAACGTAGAAAATAATTTGATGGCGTGTTGGACTGCAACTGAAATCGAGCTTCCTCAAAACTGAAAATGCCCAGGTAAGTTTTAGTTAATAATTTAAGTCATTTAAAAGAAAAACATGTGGAAAGGTTACAAATCTTGGTAAAAATACACCGATTTTATAAGACTTTTTTAAGAGTAAAACTGGTCAAACTCAAGTGATCGGCAGATCGTGGAAGGGAGTAACGTTAATAGATATAAAAGCCGTGTTATACATTAAACTGCGTGGGACTTGAGTTTAGTTGTGTGCAATTCGAGCATGCGCAGTTGGTTGCTGGCTGTTGCGTGTGGTTTTTATTCTCCCCAATAAAACTCTTAATTTCCAATAATCTTACTTCTAATCAAGTTCTAATACAGTGGGTAAAATGTTTGTCATTTCCTGATTTAGCAGCCAATATGTAAGTTTCATTTCTTTCAATTTCAGATTACCGGTACGGTACAGCAATCCAGTGCCTACCTGTACCTTTGCAAGTTTTCATTGACGGAGACCATTTGCAGCACCATTGACACATCAGACACAAGCTAACGGCAAAGAACACCCTCCAGTGCTGGATTGTCCTGGTCTACAACAACCCACTACCAGATGTAGTTTCAAACATCAACCGGCATGTCACCAAAGCTAAGAAGACTAGAGACTTTCAACACTTTGCCAAATAATTACTGGACTGTCAAAATCAAACCCGGCCCTACGGAATAACACCAGATTAGCTAGAAAATAAGCTAGTGTTTTCTGGTGTCGTTTCAAACCAACAATTGAATACGCATATTTAATTAGTTGTCCCAAATTTTACTATTAACCACCAGCTCGTGCCGGGATTATTTTGACCAGACCCAGACGGGTTCAGGCCGGCATCTGATAGGTAGCACACTCACAGATGCCTGATGCAAGCCGGTCATCGACGTATATTTCCGGCCTCGATCCGAGTTGCTCTCGTGGCGTGTTTATCATCCATTTTAAATTAATTTTTAAGAAGACTTAAAATGACTCGTTTGCATATAATGCATAAAGATATGTGGCTGAAATGTTTCAGAGGGCTATTTCATTGAACATCAAGTACAATGACGGACAAAATTCACAATTTGTTTGTACCTAAATTAAATATGAATATATAATTAGCTAGTAATTAACTAATTTGCATAATTAATGATTTTTAATAAAAAACTTTACTCATCCAGTAGCTCTTCATACCATTGTACTATATTCCAAATTTCACCTCAAAAGACCTATCACAGCTAGAGTTATCCCATTTATGCATATTAATTAGCTGGACTTAGTCATTTTTGCAGTAATTTCATGTCTGCAAATGGCAAAAATGTAGAAATTTGAATTTTTCGACAATTTTTTCTTTAATTAGCATTGACATTTGGTCAATTTTTTTTTGTTTTAAATGCCTAATTGAGTGTAAACATATCAAACAATATGCTGTATTAAACTATTTTTGCTTATCTTTTAACTCGAACAAAGGCCCCAAATCAGGAAAAATTGAATTTTTCACATTTTTAACCATTTTGAACAGGTTTTCGGACCTTATCGGAAATCTGTAAAATGCCATATCTCATGAATGCCACCACCGATTCTCACAATTCTTGCAGAAAAATAAATATTTCAGAGAGATCTCTTATGCAGAACTGAAATTAAACTTGTTTGATGTGTTTTAAATTTTTGAGTGCTCTGCCTACTATTATATTGCGCAATTTAATCAACATAAATATAATATCCGGAATACATGGACAATAATAAATAATGTAATTAGCAGTAAACAAAAATCTAGAATCAATAGCATCGACATTGATGGTGAAACTATTGATAACCCGCATCTTATAGCTGATCATTTTAATAATTACTTACTACAATTGGTCAAACCCTCGGCGATAAAATCCCCCCTAACACATGCAATTTTTCTGACTATTTGTCTAATCCTAATCTGAATTCCATTTTCTTTGCCCCAGTAATAACTGAACAAGAAGTAATAGATATTGTGCATAAATTGCCAAAGAAAAATAGTGCAGGTCATGATTTAATTAACAGTTCACTTACAAAGGAAATTAGTTTGGCTATTTCCAAGCCTCTGACCCATATCATGAATCTCTCGATCTCAACAGGAATATTTTTACACCTATTTTTAAAAGTGGAAATTCGAATTTAGTTAACAACTATAGGCCAATTTCAGTTATAATTTTTTTTCCAAAAATTCTTGAGCGTATTGTTTATAGCCGCACCACCAAGTTTTTTAATGAGCATAATATAATATCCGATACCCAATATGGGTTTCGTGAAAATTAATCAATTAATTCAATTAATTGATAAAATTACTACTAATCTTGACTCATCCAAAAGTACTCTTGGAATATTTCTAGACCTTTCTAAGGCCTTCGACACCATAAATCATTACGAATTTCTCCCCTTTAAACGAATCCGAGTTAGACCTCTCTAACTCGGATAGATCACATCCATTTCAGAAATGAAGGCTGGTCCCAGTGGACATACTTTTAATACCCCCTTGTGGTGGTCACTGCCAAGGTAGTTATAGCCTATTGATACCATATGCCACCCGGGTAACGATGAAATTGACTGATTTATGTGAGTTAAACAGAGTTTGGAGATTGTATCATTGTTATACTACTGAAGGGAATGGATTCTCGGTTTGACTTTGAGTTATCAGAGTTTGACTTATCGACTGATTTCACTGTATTATGGTTCTTGATTTTACTCTAGTTCGAGAAACTAGGAAGCCTTTTCCTAGCTGCAGCCTTATTTTCTTAACAGTTTGCCGAATTGCCATTTTTGTAAGAATTCATTTCGGATATTATAACATGGATTTAGTGCACATTAACTGGCCCATCCAGCTCCAATTAATACACAGCCAGACAAATTCAAAATGCAAACAAGTTAATTTATTAGTTTAAAAACAACACAATCTAATAGCTAGAAAATTCATTGAAAGAAAAACAAAATGATTTTATTAGGAATTAAGAGCATCTCTTTGTACAACATTGAACATTTTATTTGCATACGCTTTGATGTTTATATGCTGCTTTATAGTTTTTTTTTTGGTTTTTTTTAATCCACCGTAGGCCTTCCGTTAATAAACTTGTGTTAGTGTTTGCTTTTATTGGTTAACTTAGTTGAGTGCCTATAAACAACACGGGAAGCTACAATTTCTTAACTTTCATCAGTGACCCAGGTCTCTGTTTCAATACCTAAGTTGTTGTGCAAGTTTTTGATTTGTGAAATTGCCTCACAGCACTTCCGCAAACTTAACATTTTGCCAAAGAAAAACCCATATCGTTGTACATGTTAGCAAAACTGCTTAATGTGTTACATGTGCTTGCATAATTAAATATGCCACACTTTGATTTTGTGTAAAGCTGCGCAAACAGTTAAAACAAATTAAACAACAAATCAATAAACATTTAGTTGAATGGGAACAAAATGCTTTTGTTATTGTTATTTTAGCGCCCTGGTCATTATTCGTTGATTCCCTATACAAACACCTTGAATAATATGGATCATAAGATTGTAAAAATGGGGATAACCAACAATAAAAACATTTTGAATAGGGCCCAACAAAAAAAAGAATGGGGGGGGGGGGGGCAATTTATATGACACCCCCCCCCCCCCCCCCCCCCCCCCATCCCTACTACACTGGAGGGAAACCTGCATCAAATAACTATGAACAAAATATGTGTGCTAGTCGAATTAACATAATTTTTAACCTACAAAAAACGTGCATTGAGAGTGATTAATTCAGTTGGTATGCTTGAACATTCAAAACCACTTTTTTATAAGCATAAAACTCTTAATGTTGGTGACATTTACAAACTTCAGCTTCGAGTCTTCATGCACCGTTTAAGCAAAAATTCACTCCCAATTCCAATTATGAATATGTTTCGTAGAAATGAAACAATACATCACCATTTTACTCGACAACGTGGTGAATTTTACCGTTCATTTGCTAGGACAACTGTCTTAAAAAAACCAATTAGACATGAAGGCCCTAAGCTATGGAATTCCTTGCATAACTCACTGAAAGGTATTCGTAGCCTCTCGTTATTTAAATATAAATTGAAATCTAATCTTTTGTCCATTTACTTGAATTCTGATTGAATTTCTTAGACGAGAAATCCTTAATGGTTACCACACATACACATGTACTCTGTATCACACCTGCTCTGTTATTTGTATTTATCCTGAGCATTATCATAAACTTGGTTTTGTCTTATATGTATGTATTCTTTCTTTTTCACTAAACTTGTGTCATAGGGGATTCCTACTCGACAAGCTTTGCTTCTTGGGGATCTCCTCCCGCATGTATCTATACTATTTAAAAGAATGTACATGATTAGCTCACAAATTTACACCTGATTATTTATTGATGAATTGCATTCTCTTGTAACCTTTACGATATGTGGTAGAAATAATAAAGAAAGAAAGAAATAAGCAATGAAAACCTTTGATTATACAAAATATGTTTTGTTCTTCTTCTGCCCATGGAGCAATAAACTCTAGTTTATTGCTCCATGTTCTGCTGTATTCTAATTACGTTTTTACTGTATAATGTGTCTTTACGATAACACAGTTTGAAATTGTAGTTTTGCTGCTGTGACATCGAGCATGTGTGCGAAAAGTTTTGGAAATTTTTTTTTCGAGGGCCAACATTGACATCAATTTTGGATTTTGTACACGTATTGATGACTGTTAAAAACATACATGGACGTTTTTGAAATCAAAATCCCGAACACCAAAGAGAAGACATACGTTAGCAGTGTTTCTGGATCGTGAAATTCTGTGGTGGCAGTGGGTGATGGCTTTCATAGTTCGATCCTAGAATGTCATCCACAGAAGTGCGTGATGGATACACAATATATTTCGCACAAATTAACATGAATGGAACCGTTTCTTCTGTTCTCTTTTGAATTTGAAAACAGAAGACATACCCAGGTTAACCCAGGACAAAAAGAGTACTGTTCTATTTACATGCATGCTCTTTCATTTAGCTTTTCTAATATCGACCCTCCATTTGTAATTATCTGTATACTACATGTAGGGCCTAATTGTGTATGATTATGTGCTCTTGCACCACATAGCGATCGAGGGTCGAGACACAAAAGAGCACAAAGGGAACAAAAGCCCCTCGGTCGACGGTATGAATGGCAAAATTCGGTCCTCGATCGTCGGGGCAAGCGCTAGGCAATGGGGTTAGGGTATAACATAGGAATAAAGGAAAACACATTATCGATCCTCGATCGTTATGTGGTTCACGACTGTGTGTTCTTACATTTTTACTTAAGTTAGACCTATACAGTTTCCAAAAAGTGTTTTAGGAGATAAAAAGCGAATTGTAAATTCCTTTTTCATCGGGAAAGGGGTATTTATCACAAGATTATCAGGAATAATGACTTATTACCAGTTCGTGATTATTGTTGATAATGGCTAGATTTGTTTGAACGGACATTGTGAATTACTTGAAAATATTACTGTTACATCCTTACTGTTACATCCTTGCTTTATCTTCGTAGGTCAAACCATGCCCAATTGTTTGAATTTATTCAGTGATGGGGTAAAATTACAAGTCTGTAATCTGCCACATAACAAAAAACGTCTGGAGTTTAAATACATCGACTGTGTATTTATGAATTAATTAAAATGCCTGGGAGGGTTTGTTTCTTCTGATGTAGGCCTACATTGTTTGTTTTTCTAATAATTGTAGCATCACCCACGTACGCCATGTGCGATAACGATGGCGGAGCGGATTTTGAGTTGTTGTGACCAGGGCCCAATTTCTTGGCTCTGCTTAGCGAAAAATCCTTGCTTACTATAGCAGAAATTTCGGTGCTTACGGTAAACGTATTTCACGCGTTAGCGAGGAATTTTGGTCTCTGAGCATGCGTACAACCCGTAACTAAGGATTCTGTGCTTAAAGGGTAAGCACATAATTTTTCTGCTAGCGCGGTTAGCGGAAAATGGTGACCGTAAGCGAGGAATTCTGTGGTTAACAGAGCCATGAAATTGGCACCAGGTCAGATCTCTCCAGCTTCGGAATAGGAGAACAAAATAGTGAAAAAGAAAATTCGGTCTCATTTTCGGTGTTATGACCCAATATTTTTTGGTTGAATTTGTTTTAGTTAATAATTGTTGTTATAAGTCATTTAAAAGAAAAACATGTGGAAAGGTTACAAATCTTGGTAAAAATACACCGATTTTATAAGACTTTTTTAAGAGTAAAACTGGTCAAACTCAAGTGATCGGCAGATCGTGGAAGGGAGTAACGTTAATAGATATAAAAGCCGTGTTATACATTAAACTGCGTGGGACTTGAGTTTAGTTGTGTGCAATTCGAGCATGCGCAGTTGGTTGCTGGCTGTTGCGTGTGGTTTTTATTCTCCCCAATAAAACTCTTAATTTCCAATAATCTTACTTCTAATCAAGTTCTAATACAGTGGGTAAAATGTTTGTCATTTCCTGATTTAGCAGCCAATATGTAAGTTTCATTTCTTTCAATTTCAGATTACCGGTACGGTACAGCAATCCAGTGCCTACCTGTACCTTTGCAAGTTTTCATTGACGGAGACCATTTGCAGCACCATTGACACATCAGACACAAGCTAACGGCAAAGAACACCCTCCAGTGCTGGATTGTCCTGGTCTACAACAACCCACTACCAGATGTAGTTTCAAACATCAACCGGCATGTCACCAAAGCTAAGAAGACTAGAGACTATCAACACTTTGCCAAATAATTACTGGACTGTCAAAATCAAACCCGGCCCTACGGAATAACACCAGATTAGCTAGAAAATAAGCTAGTGTTTTCTGGTGTTGTTTCAAACCAAAAATTGAATACGCATATTTAATTAGTTGTCCCAAATTTTACTATTAACCACCAGCTCGTGCCGGGATTATTTTGACCAAACCCAGACGGGTTCAGGCCGGCATCTGATAGGTAGCACACTCACAGATGCCTGATGCAAGCCTGTCATCGACGTATATTTCCGGCCTCGATCCGAGTTGCTCTCGTGGCGTGTTTATCATCCATTTTAAATTAATTTTTAAGAAGACTTAAAATGACTCGTTTGCATATAATGCATAAAGATATGTGGCTGAAATGTTTCAGAGGGCTATTTCATTGAACATCAAGTACAATGACGGACAAAATTCACAATTTGTTTGTACCTAAATTAAATATGAATATATAATTAGCTAGTAATTAACTAATTTGCATAATTAATGATTTTTAATAAAAAACTTTACTCATCCAGTAGCTCTTCATACCATTGTACTATATTCCAAATTTCACCTCAAAAGACCTATCACAGCTTGAGTTATCCCATTTATGCATATTAATTAGCTGGACTTAGTCATTTTTGCAGTAATTTCATGTCTGCAAATGGCAAAAATGTAGAAATTAGAATTTTTCGACAATTTTTTTTTAATTAGCATTGACATTTGGTCAATTTTTTTTTGTTTTAAATGCCTAATTGAGTGTAAACATATCAAACAATATGCTGTATTAAACTATTTTTGCTTACCTTTTAACTCGAACAAAGGCCCCAAATCAGGAAAAATTGAATTTTTCACATTTTTAACCATTTTGAACAGGTTTTCGGACCTTATCGGAAATCTGTAAAATGCCATATCTCATGAATGCCACCACCGATTCTCACAATTCTTGCAGAAAAATAAATATTTTAGAGAGATCTCTTATGCAGAACTGAAATTAAACTTGTTTGATGTGTTTTAAATTTTTTAGTGCTCTGCATAACTAGATGACGGTTTTTGCGTAATACCACATACAAAAGACAAATCAGTCTATAATTTTGAGATCTCTCAAGAAGTTTCTCGCCATGTTAAAGCCGATTTGATACAGTCGGGTCTCGTTTTTAACCCAGAAAAGAGTGAACCCGTAACACGTATTCTATGGTTTGGCATGATTTGGGATTCTGTTGCGGGTACTTTGCAAGTTACACAAAGAAGAGTGAGCAAAATTCCCAAAACAATTGATGAGATTTTCGTTTCTAATATAATAACGGCTCGTAAACTGCACTCATTTGTAAGGCGGATCATTTCCCTCAGTCTAGTTGTCGGTAATTTGACTAGATTATCCACTCGCAATGCTCAGATTTCACACGAAGATAATCTTGTTCTTTCAGATACAAATTTCCTTTTGGAAAAATAACATAAGTCGTTGCAACAATCGATTTATTTTCAAAGGCAGCCGAGTAAACAACATTATTTGTCGTGACACTAGCATGCAGCTGGTTCGGGCGCGATAATTTGTTATGATATCCATACTGCACACATAAACTGGACGCCAGACGAATCACGGGCCAGTTCTACTTGGCGCGAACTAAACACAATATAATTTGCATTGTCATCATTTTTGCCGATCATTTCTCATGCCAGTTTAAAGGTCAATCAGCAGCAAGAATAGTTGAAATAGGAAGCATGAAGCTTGAATTGCATAACATAGCCATTAGTCCAGGAAAAATAAGTTTTGACCTCAAACAAATTGCAACAGATTGTTTTTCACCACAGTGCACTTCTATAAGGTCCCTAGAATGACATACTAAAAATCTACAAAAATCCAAGTGGTGGAAATATGACTAATTTGCATAAATCGTTAATCCCTGCCGCGTAATAATTATTCCCATATTTGGGTATATATAAAAAATAAAAAAAAATTAAGTGTATTTTGGTGATTCTACTTAGATATCCTTACTTCAATAACATTTGCTAAATCATATAAGTGACTGAATAATTATGAGAACATAGTAATTATCAAAAATGGCAACTTCGTGACCCTATAAATGTGCGCACATTACACTGTCTCCAGATATCATCATGTAGTCAGTATTGGTGAGCTTCAAATTCACCAAGTTGCTTACTGGCACAGTTATCATATTAAAACCTTATGAAAAATCATATGAACAATAATAACATTGTGATATTTAGCCCAGCAAACAAAAACTGGGGGAAAATGGTGTGTCTATAAATTGGGCTAAAAAGTAGTTAAAGGGTTGCCTAACATGGAAGACTTGAAAAAGTTCAAGGAAATCTCCAAAATACATGTTTACGTAGATAGGATTATTGTCAGCAACAACAATCTTTAATTTTGGGGGGTTTCCTTGAACTTGTTCACGTCTCTCACCTTAGGCAACCCTTCACCTACTTGTTAGCCCAATTTAGGGACACATCATTTTTTCCTAGTTTTTGTTTGCTTGGCTAAATATCACAATTTTATCATTGTCCATATGATTTTCCATAAGGTTTTAATAAGATAACTGTGCCAGTGAGCAACTTGGTGAATTTGAAACACGTCAATACTGACTACTTGATGATATCTGGAGACAGTGTAATATGCGCACATTTATAGGGTCACGAAGTTATTTTTGATAATTACTATGTTCTCAGAATTATTCAGTCACTTATATGATTTAGCAAATGTTATTAAAGTAAGGATATGTAAGTAGAATCACCAAAATAAACTTTTCAAAAAATGAAAAATATATATATATACCCAAATATGGGAATACATATATTACGCGGCAGGGATTAACGATTTATGCAAATTAGTCATATTTCCACCACTTGGATTTTTGTAGATTTTTAGTATGTCATTCTAGGGACCTTATAGAAGTGCACTGTGGTGAAAAACAATCTGTTGCAATTTGTTTGAGGTCAACAAAACAAAAGTATGTATTTTGACTGGACTATATATACATATGTACCTCTTGCCCTTATTTTGACAATGAACAACCCCCCAGGCCCAGGCTGATGGCACAACGATCACCATGGGAGGTTTAGTTTACCCATGGAGGAATAAGATACCTCCATGGTTTACCACACAACTCAGGAAGTTATTATAGGGCCTATTCAACAATCAACAGGTTTTGTGCAAACGCGCAACAGTGAAACCGGGTTCTGTGAGCACAATTGAGCGTATAATTTTCCTGCCGGATGAGAGAACTTGATTGCCCGTGTCGTTCAGAAATCAATAAACAAAATCACAAAACACAAAGGAAATGGTCTTCAAAGTTATATTATTTTTTCAAAATGCTCTTTAATAATAGTCTACATGTTATTACATCTATATAGTCAATTTGAATTAGCTGTTAAACTGAAAAACAATAATGCATTAAATTACCTATAGGTGTAAAACATTCACTTAAAATTCCAAAGTAATATTTTACATTAACCAACGAAATTAAAATAAGTAGACACATCAACCAGCTAGCCTGTACACATAATTTAATGTTTTGGAAGAAATGTTGCCAGTTTAAACATTAATTGTGTGTACAAAATATAATCATGTACAGTACTTTTGTTCAGTTGAATTATGTCAGAATGTTGATATCAATGGTAGATTTTTACAAATAGAAAGTCGTACGCATAGAAAAGTTTTACTTTTTACTAAAATAGATAGATCTGCGTAATTTATGTGGAATGTGGAAGACAGAGTACCCGTGGTTGGGATATTTCCTAGTGCTGGATTGGTGACCCTTGTGACAGATATATATCAATGACGTGTTGACTGATAAATCTACCACTATAGCGAAATAATTATGTGCGTAGGCCTATACTGTATACATGAAAATGAGGAAATAATTATTACCGTACAAATATGGATGGATATGAATGGGGGCATTGAGCGCACATGCCCGGCGGTCACCACGCAAACAATACCAAACGTTTCGCCACACAGGGCGAATCAGAAAGAAGTTGCCTCTAAAATATTATTTGTTTTAAATAATTTTAGGCAAATATACACATAGGTATATAGAAATAAATATAGGCCTATAGGCCTAAACAATGTTTTGTTTAGCGTGATACATGTTTTGAACTTTCTGAATTTACTTCTTTCGTTCCAAAGTTATACCCAGCACGATATTTGGCAGAGGGGTACCCCCTCTTATCCCTATACCTTATACACACTCAACACTATTGTTACCCAACATACCCCCCCTTGAAACCTAAAATGAATTCCTGAGATTCCGGGAACACAATGGTCAACACAAAAGAGGTTTTATTTTTCTGCCACATATCCTCTTCATCATATCCAAAGTTACACGCAAAGCTACAAAGCATACCGTACCTGTTTGTGCAGCTGTCCACGGTGCACTTGTCTTTGAAAATCGCAAAAAAAAATGAGGCGTGACTTTTTCTACCATGAATGTATCTTTGGATATACATGTACATAACTTGTAGTAGTTGCATTATCAAAACGGGAATATTTATATAACCATTTTTTTCGATGAAAAATAATCCCGCCAGTGATCTCGGAAAATTAACCCGGCGCGACCTGGTTAAAGATAAAATACACCAAAAGTCAGTTGTGCATTTTTATGTATGAAGAAGCGAAAGTGTTTAAAATATAAAGAAAGGTGTTTGACAACTAACCTTGTAAAGTTTTAGCTCTGTGAATGATGCATATTCTGTGAAAACAATATTCTAAGACTTCGATTTCAATTCAAACATTGCAGAGTCAAAATTTGAATTGCGACCACAATCTGCGTTCAGGACGCGTTCTCAGCCAGCGGATTGTAGCTACTCGCGTGTCACGCACTGAACTGACCAATAGTAGCGCAAACGTGTGCGCCGTTCAAACACTTGCGCGCACAATTTATGGAAATGACATTTTTTTTGTTATTTTCTTCAAAATGATAGCATGCCAGAAGGAATAATTTCACATAGAGTTTAGAAACATTAATATATTTACAGCAAGTAAGCTTTTCAACAGTTCTTTGGTTGGTTACTTTGTTGATACATGTACACATGTAGTTGCTAATATAAAGGCATATTCCACCTTTAAGTCTTAGGAACAAAATGTGACCCACCAGGCCAAAACCAGGCGGAAGTCGGCAAATGCCATTTCGAGATATGGCATTGTACACACACAAAATCTGTTGCCGGTCGATTGGTTTTTTTTCTTCATAAATCGTTAGTTAAAACTCTAATTTATAGGCTGTTCATGTTTAAACCTTTTAAAAAATATCGGCCTTCTCCTGATTTTTGTTGTCGTTGCTATTACTCAAATTGAGCAAACTTGTTGCCGCGAACGGCAACATAATGTCACTTTTTGAAGCGTCGTTACTTTTCATTCCATAGCGGTACTGGTGCATGTGATGTATCATTTTAAAGCTTAAAACGCTAGCAATCCAATGGTATAAAAATCTCTCATATGAAAAATTTCGACTTTAGCCTGGTTTTGGGGTGGTGGGTCACAAAATGATAACGAGCCGTTGGACAGCGATCGTGTGCCCACTGAATGGCTAAGCTTGGTGTCTCAAAGCGAGATAGGCTACTGCCGGTTTATTTTATTACACAAATAAAACAAATGTTTTTGTATTCAGTAAACAAATTCCTGTTTTGATAATGCAACTAATACAAGATGCCAACACTTAGTTTATTTTCACCGTTATTTACAGTTTGCCAACATTCTGTCGCCTAGGGCATTTTTTCTCTCTGCAGTCAGGGCGAGATATTACGTCAACCGCTACCCGCCAAATGAAACTGCAAACTTAAGCTCTATAAACATGCACACAGACAAATGTTAAGATAATACAATACATAAAGCTATACAACTCTCATATTTTAAACTATTATGCTGTACACACAAAACATGAAAAGTTTAAAACTACAAAATTCTATAAAATACTTATATAAAATACAATCTCAACCACCCCCTAAAAAAACCACCAAAACCCCAAACGAGGGTTACTTAAAGGTGGGATACACCATTGGCATTTGGTAATTGCTTGATTATCAGAAATGGGTGGATTTTATAGTAAATGTCGTTTGACCGACCTAGAAGTTTTACAATCATGGATGCCGAGGGGGAAAGAAAGGCAAGAAAACGGCGTTTGTTTTCAACCGTTGTCAGGCGCGATCGCCGTCTGGCGATCGTAATTTTTTTCTTTTCTATTCTTTATTTTTCATTAAGTAATAGACCGTATATTTCTTAATAAATCGGTAGTATTTGTTTTCCTTCGATATCCAGTGGAGTATCCTACATTTAATAAATTCATTTTCACATGCATGTACATTATTTCATAAAAAGTGGCGATAAAATGTAGATTTTGATATCGATTTAATTCATACACAAATCCATTTCATCTGGCAACAAACAAACAGTCACTGACAGAGTTATAATCGAGTCAGTCACAAGTTATGACAAGTCAATCACAAGTCAATCATCAGATATCATTGATATAAACCAAAAGTACAGAGCCACGAGGTACACCGCAATTAACAGAAAAAGTAGAAGATTAATTGCCCACCAAGCACCACCTTTAACTTGCGGTTGAAAATGAAAGCAGAGGTTATTGCCAACATTCTACCAGACACACCGTATGACTGAAGCTTTTAATTAATCAATTAATTAATTAATTAATTTATTTATTTCTAATATAACCTATTTAGCATAATGGTGGTCTTCAATAGGGCCCTGACCAAAAAAACAGAAAAATTGTACGATAAAATTATAAGTTAAAAATTTACGTGAGAAGTAAAACTAAAAACACGCAAAAAACTAAAAAAAGGCAAAACACTAAAAACAAAACAAACAACACGAAGCATAGGCCTAAGTAAAGACTCTTGGAGGACTACTTTTATGGACGATTTAAAAATGCTAAGTGATGGTGACAATTTTACAGACTGGTCCAGGTTATTCAACACAAAAAGCCCCGTGAAAAAAAGGCTTAGTCTTAGACATTCTGTCTTAAACTTAGAAACCCACCAGTGAACTCAAAACATGCCGTGTATTGTAATTATGTGAACCAGATTAGTTTGAATTAAATCATCCATCAGATAAATTGGCGCCAAATTATTCATACATGTATACATTAATACAACACGGTGCTTGTACAGAAGGCCATTATGCTAACCTTGTCAAAATAATTGGCTATGATCAGTGACAAGGGCAAGTTGAAACAAAATATTCAAAGTGATTCTGAATCTGGATCCAGATCAACCTGAAATTTTAATGGCACCATCCTTGACACGTAAGCTATCTGCCCATCGAGTTTCGTTAAAATCGTTTCGTTTGGTTAGTTCGATTGTCCTGATCTAAAATTCTTATGAAAGGTTACTTTTTGCCAAAGTTGATCCATCGAACCTAATGTCATTGATTCTCATGGGGAAAGAAGAACCAAAAACATCAATGGGTACTTATCTTTGTGTGACACCCTGAATTTTGTGATAATTTATAAACTGTCAAACTCTGTAGTATAAATATATATATTTTTTGTGATCACCGAAATACATGTGTAGTGATTTAAAACCAAAGTCACGCATACAGTATGAAATACAGACTTTAGTTAAACTAAAAACTGCCGGGCAACATTTATAATTTAATTAGTACATTTTTAAAAAGACATTGTAGTTCATAATCCATAATGTCTATACATATTTTAAAACAATAACATTTTAGAAAAGATAATAAAAACTACATTATTAATATTATCTACCAAAATAGTTGGATACATTTGACCAGCGGAATTCATGCTACCGCCTGCTATTTGTGGATGATTTGGGCCACCAATATTCAAAGGACCATACCTCCCTAAGGTATATTAGTTGGTTTGCTTCCTAGCTCATGTCAAAGATGGCAAAATGGTATTTTCCTATGATATTAATGCAAATAGATGTATAGGTATATTCAATGTAAATGTATTTACATTAAATTTTAAATAAAGATATCTCTATTAGAAATATAGATATCTCTAGAAACGAAATAGAGATATTTCTATTAATAATAGAGATATATCTATTATAAATAGCGATATCACATAAATAAATATCACATTTTTGAAACTTTGAAATGAGGTAAGAAGCAAACAAAAAATATGATACCTCCAATTTGTTGATATATCGTTAAAAAACATGTTAGGGTATATTTAAACCCTAGCGTTGGCAAAGTTTCACGTAATCCACAAGGGGAAATTCAGGGTCAAAGTAAAGGTCTACAAAATCATTGTATGTCAAATTGCTGGGACATAAACAAATAATGCCAACATTTGAATATTATTGATGTTAGCTTTCTAATCAAATCAACATCAGCAAATTTGGTCCACAGGTAAGGGAGGTATTGGTGGCCGCTTCTCATTCGAGAGAAAAATATTCCACAACACAGTCACATCCTCAACAAGCCTCATCGGGCGGAGCTGAGGCAGATATTCATCAGTGGCTGGCAACAGACTGAGCTGCATAAATGCACCAAACCTGTTACCATAAAACAAATGTATGTCAAAACAATGGTTCAAGCTCGGGAAAAAAACAAAGTAACAATGGGTTTATTTGCCAACAAACCATTTGAGTTTCTTTTGTGAGACGTTCATAGCTTCCAATCCTCTCAGTCTGCTTCATGAATGTAGTACATTCGGCCTTTTCTTTTTAACTAATTGACATATCACCGTGCATGACTACTCGTAGTGTCTGTTGAATATCCTCAAAAAATTATGATATCCCAAATCTTGGACAAACCTCATTAAAAATCCAAATTGACGCAATACTAACAAACGGTAAAATGTCTATTGTTCTCGTAGCTCTTTCAATACTCCTGCTGAAGCAGCTCATCCATTTCTTGGAATTGCTGAAAAGCAGTACAGATGGCACTGTCCATCAATTTCGCCAGGAAGCAAGTTGGAGGCGCCGGAACTTGTTGCAGATGCTGGTCTACTTCAGCCGGAGTACCAGCCTGTGTTTCAAAGTAAACACAATGTAAAAATAGGCATGTTCAATCTATGCAGGACGAAATAGTACAAAACGCTTACTTTTATGCTGTTAACAATTCATAATCAATCAATATGTAACATGTGACAAATGAAAGACTAGCCCATTGCTGGTTAGTAACAATGTAAAAGAAAGTTAAACCATTTTAACTGATTGCCTTAAAGGTAGGATATACCATTTGCAGATAACGAAAATTTAGACCACCGAATTATTAAGAAATATCTTTCTTATTTGAAAGTAAATAATGATTGTAGGCATCCAGCAAAATTATTGCGCTAGAATATCCTGTAATATTGTTCCGAACAATTGAATTTTCCGGCGATCGCAAAGAAAACCAACAACAACATACTGCACTCTAAAAACAAAGTGTCAAAATCTGCTGAGTAAATGTGTGGGGTACAAAAGTTGAGTTTTTTCTTACCCAATTATGGGTTAAGTGGCGATTTTACCAGTACCCTCCGAAAAGTAATTTTGACCTTTTGATTGAGCAACCGAAAATATTGAAGTTGTAAGCAACGTTAGTGTAAGAAAAAACATTTGCCTAGCTACTAGGTCATGTTGACCTTTCAGCGTACAACAAAATAGGCATTGCCCTCAAATAGGTAAATATTGCCTCGAAATAGGAACATTTTGCCCATCTGTTGCCTTCTCGAAAGGACATTAACATTTAAGATGGCGGACCGTGGAGTTGCGAACGTGCTGCGAATAGTTGGATTCGAAATCGCCGATTTTTCGGTTTGAAGGTAATTATTTACTTGTTACAATGTACTGATCAATAAAATACGTTATTGTGAAAAAGTGGGCTATGTTCTGCATTATTGTTTGTTTGTTTGTGATCAAGTAAGATTGATGATTGGGTTGCAGTTCTTGACGTCTGACCAATCAGGGAGACGCTTGTTTTTTCCGAACCTTCGAATTGCAGTTAACCAGTTCGCGCCGGGATTATTTTAACATCGCCGAGCCCACGGGCGGGATTATTTTTAACGCAACTCGATCCGAAGCGGGTTCAGGCTGATAGTGCCGGGAAGCACACCCACGCATTTCCGGCCTTGCTCGCTGCTGACATACATTTCCAAACTTGAACTTGGCGTGTTTATGCGTCATCCGTTTTGAATTTTGGGAAATATTTGCGTTTATATACGTCATCCGACGCGAACTGGTTAAGGAGGCACTCCACTGCCAGTGGAAGGTTGATAGCTGGGTCGAACTTAAACTACAGATAACAAAGGATATTTTCAGCGAACTACAAGTTCTTGGTACCCCAAGGAAACGTGGACAGTATCTGTTGACAGATATTAAGAGTTTTTAACCAGTTTCTAGGAAACGGTTGGAACTTCCGCATAGTAAATCAATATAAAGACAGTTCTACTTTATTACATATTGAACAATTGAATAATAACTTTTAGTTTCAAGTATACATTACTTACCATTAAATCTGTGTTTTTCTGTGGTTACATTGGTGTTTTGATCAGAAGAGTAAAGCATTAAAATACATGAACCACACAACAATTTGTTTTCGTTGTATGCTTACACTGTGCCTGTCCCCTCATTGTGCCATTGTTTATTTACCTATTCCGACAATGGAACGATCCTGCACTGCAGGTCAGTTGCCCACGACCTTGTGTACACATCGCTCCACAGAGCGCGGGTGTGGTCAACTTCTTTTATGAGACAAAACAGGGGAAACGTTTCCATATGGCTGCTTCAGGAATGAAGTACATTTTTCTCATTCCTGGTAATGGTTCTAGGGGTTCCCTTGCTGTTCTTGCAGTTTTAGGATTTTCTCCTTAGGATTTTCTTGTTGCTGCTGACGAACAATACCCAATTGGCTGTGCAGTAATTTTGCCTGCAAGCAGGTTAATGGGGCTGGAACCACCTGCAGGTAATGCGGTACCTCGGCCTAGGTGCTTGCTGGTGTTTTATAGACCAACATTTAAACAAATTATGTTTGACGTACGTGTATTTAGCCGCGTTCCCATTGGACTTTTGTGGTTAATGTACCACTACTTTTCTGTAGAATGACAACATTTAATTCAATGGGAACACGCGGTATATTAATGTCACTGTCAACAGTCCGCGGTGGTGATGAGAAATTACCAGCCCGAAAGTGATCGCAGAAAGAAATTTTGAAGATTTTCAACAGAGTTCTCCAGAGGAAATTTGTTTTGTAGTAGGTTTTCGTGCAATTACAAATTTCCTTACGCTTGGATAAATTTTTAAAAAAATTACTGACCTTGAATGGGCATTCAAATGTATGGTATGGGCACTTAAATAGTAGAGGCTCAATTTCAGGCATCTGCAACAAACAAGACAAATTTAACCAGTAAGTCATACATTGCACATGTGAGCATGAATCTGGTGAGCATCATGTGCTGAATATGCAATTGAAATTCCGTCCCAGTCATCTTCTAAATACTTAAATGCCCTCTACCGTTATATACAAGTATGACTGTTGGGAGAAACCTTCAAACTTGTACTTTTGTCAAAAACAAAATGGTTCAAAATGTATTAAAACAAACGGCATCTGAGAAAAGGTGGTGGTTTCATAAAATCACATTCTCAGAAAATATTTTTTCACGTTTCTTAGACAAATTTACAGTGAATGAATCAAATACACGAAGTGATAAAAAGGGCTCCTAAATTGTATAAAATGATAACAAAAATCTTTTTGAGTCGCATCCATTGTGATAAATCTGCAGTCCTCATTACCTTTACTCATTAACTTTACAGTGTGACTCATCATTGACATGGCCCAAAAAAAATCGTACTGTAAATAACAAAAGTTGCAAAGCAAAAAAGCTCCAATCCTCTCAATCTGCTTCACGAATGAAGTACTTTATTTTCATTCCAGTTCCCTACCTGTTCTTGCAGTATTTCCTCCCAAATGGCGCGCATTTCTTGTTTCTGCTGACGAACAATACCCAATTGGCTGTGCAGTAATTTTGCCTGCAAGCAGGTTAATGGGGCTGGAACCACCTGCAAGTGCTGCTCTACCTCGGCCTGAGTGCTTGCCTGTGTTTTATAGACCAACATTTAAACAAATTAAGTTTGATGTACATGTATTTAGCTGCGTTCCCATTGGACTTTTGGGGTTAATGTACCACTACTTTTCTGTAGAATGACAAAATTTAATTCAATGGGAAGTCGCAGTACATTAACGTCCATGTCAACAGACCGCGGTGGTGATGACAAATTACCAGCCCGAAAGTGATCGCAGAAAGAAATTTTAAAGATTTTCAACAGAGTTCTCCAGAGGAAATTTGTTTTGTAGTAGGTTTTCGTGCAATTACAAATTTCCTTTGTTTGGATACAATAAAACGAAATTACTGACCTGGAATAGGCATCCAAATGTATGGTATTGGCACTTAAATAGCACAGGCTCAATTTCAGGTACCGGTATCTGCAACAAACAAGACAAATTTAACCGGTAAGTCATGTGAGCACCAATCTGGTGAGCATCATGCGCTGAAAGTATTATGCATTTTAAATTCCGTCCCATGCAGTTACCACCCCCCCCCCCCCCCTTTATCCTTTATAAAATCATGCGGGGATATATCGTACACTGGGTAAACGACAGATTCTGTCATCATGAAAAATGACATTTTAAGAATTAAACAAATATAGACATTTGTTGTCTGTTGTGATAATCTCCGAGGATTTTCTTCATCCCCAACTAGACCCTAAGTGTGAATGCCATTTGCACCCCTCAAGCATACAAAATATTATGGATCACAACAGTCAACCAAAACTGTATTGCACATTCATTTTGCCAGAGTTGTAAGGACATGCATGTAAAGTCGTACCGTGGTACGGACATGCATGTAAAGTCATTGGGAATCAAAGAAAGTGGTTTCATTCTTGTCTTTTATTGTCAGATTTTCGACCATTAAACTGTTTTTATCCCGTCTTTTTAATGTTTTTATAGCACTAATAATGTTTTCATTTACAGTAGTGGTTTTAAAGGTAGTATGCAAACATCAACAAACAAAACTACTGAATTATTATGAAATACCTAAACTACACTGTAATAGTTATACAACCAGACTTGATGTGATTTTCAAGAAAAGTGAAATTTTGTATCAATTTTTAAATGATTGCCAGCCAGCAATCATTGTAAAAACCCGACTATTTTCAAACACTGGCCCCCCAATATACCGTACAAGTTAGGTCGTCTGAAGTTCCGCAGGTTTGCGCACAACTTTCTTTTACCTTTACTGTCACCTAACCCGTTTCTTGACGAAATTTTGTATTTATACAGTTTGAACCCAGCTCTATCGGTCTAGCCTTTTTGCAACAGTAACATTCTTTCTCTTTGGTACTTTAAACAATAAGGCGACACCAAACCGTCGCCCTATTGTTAAGGTGCGTCTCCCACTTAGAGTAAAACTAAGCTTTCTTTGTCGCCCCCGTGTAATTACTGCTAATAATGATACAAAATAATAATCAAATCAGCCAATTCTTTTAAAAGATTAACAAACCAAAAGACCAACGCCTACCAGCTCTGGTACTTCTTGTACCTCTGCTTTTTCACATTCTTCTTCTTGTATCTCAGCTTGTCCACATCCCTCTCCTTTTCCACATTCCTCTTCGTGATCTCTTAGCTGACACATCAGCATTTCTGCATTGCACACTTTGCATGTAGCGTTGGTTTTTTTCATTTGCTTTGCAGCAGGGTTGTCGAGATTATAATGGTCGCTTAAGTCCGTCACTGATTCTTCGCAAGTTGGACATTTCAACGGCCTACAGGAAATGTAGGGGAATACAAATCTAGGTCATTGTTTATGTTATTATTATTATTAATATTTATTCGGCCAAGAAATAAAAACAGTACAATGACAAAGTTATACAGCTGTACATGAAAATATTGTAAGTATAAAGTAACCATGCGATTAAAATACCAGGAACAATAAGTTTGAATAGCAAAACTGAATGATTCAAGAGGTAAAGGGGATTAGAGAGCTGGGGTCAGTGGGGGAGGGGGTTTTCGAATAGAAACTGGAAGGAAAATGAGGAGTAAAGTATGCAGTGGGGATTGGTGAAGAATGGGAGTGGTTGAGGAGGGGAGGGGTCAGACAAATGTTAAAAGATTGAGGGGTGGGATCCAATCAAAGACAAGAAAACATTTCAAGCTGGCCAGGATAGGCAAAGGTGTACTTAACCAGTTCGCGCCGGATTTTCCCCAGATTCAAAACGGATGACGCATAAACACACCACGAGCCAGGCCGGATACCGGTATGTCTGTCTGCGCAGCAGTCAGCAAGGCCGGAAATGCGTGGGTGTGCTTCCCGGCACTATCGGCCTGATCCCATTTCTAATTGAGTTTCGTTAAAAATAATCCCGCCCCTCGGCTTGGTGATGTTAAAAAAATCCCAGAGCGAACTGGTTAAACACTAGTAGCCCTAAAGCCTGCCTACCCAACCTTGAATTGTCTACATACAATTAGTATATATCAAATTAAAATAAAATAAAATTATTTAAAACAATACCTTTGATATAAAAAATATGTTATTTACTGGCAAGCAAGTAAAACAATTCTGTTCAACAACAGGGGCCAATTTCATAAAGCTGCTATAAAGCACAACATTTTGCTCACCATAAACAATTGTTCACACTAAAATAAATTCTTGCTCAAAAAAATCCTATGTGCTTTTCATGATAAGCAACACTAGCTGAATACCAGTCACAATCGCCTTTGTAACCATCTTTTTGTTAAGGAAGAATTGTCATGCTACATGTACCATGAAATTGGCCCCGGATGGTATAGACACGACTCATTTTAGGTGTGTGCAAAAATGTATTAAAATTGAATGATTTGGGATTGTTAGAGTTAAATTAACCCTAACTAAAGCCTATTAAACTCCAACTGCAGGTTTTAGCAGGTTTGGTACCAAACATTAGCAACTTGTTGTTGGACTTTGTTCCTTTTTCTATGGTTTGACGCAATACAGGGAGACCCTGTTGAATTCTGCAAGGTTCAGGGCAGAAAGGCACAAGACTTGTAAAAATGTTAAAAGTGTGATACATGTGTACACCCTGTGTGTCCCCATCAAGCACAGCCCAACACACAAAACCATTGACATCACAGCCATTATTCGGAACACTGATGAACAACCCATGTGTAACAAGTCAATCAAACTTCAACAAGTTAGAGTTTGACAGGTTTAGTACTGTTTAGGTTCAGTACCAACAATTACTGAACATGACTTGTGTGCAGTTGTTGAGGTTTTGTATGCTTTCTAGTGCAAGAGTCGAATTAGGGGGTTAAATGTACACAAACCTGTACTGTGTCTGAGAGAGTGCAATGTGATCAAACATCATCAACTAACCCTATCGACCCAGGTTAGGCTCATATTATGATTTCCTATTGGTTACATGTACGGTACCAATTGTGCCACAGCAGCTCAGTGGAAAAATTGATTTGGAAAAAAAGGTTAACGGCACCCTCAAATCCGCCACTGGTATCCGATTTGTTCTCAAAAGGTGTGCGCAAAAGTTCTTTTAAATTTAGTAAATTTAAGTCTGACAAAAATGCATCCACTTATGTTCGAATGCATAATAATTGTATTCCTTCCAATGTTGATGTGACACTGACATCACCGTTGGACATTTGTAACATTGAAAAAAGAGGAGAGGGAGGGGGAGTGTAAAGATGCATTTATTAACCCCAACCCTCCCCAGTCCTCCAAAATCCACATTGCAGTTTTGGAGGATTGAGGATGAATCATGAATGGCAAAAAGTGACAGCTGATTTTGGAAGATGCAATGGGCCAAGGATGTAGACTGTATCCAGCATTCAGCCATGCATTGTTCAGCCATGCATAATGCAACTCTTCATTATACTAAAAAACACTGCTTTGAAATTTCATTGGCACGGACTCGACCCCAGGCCTTCATTTTAATAAATCTGAGGAGAGCTGTGCATCGCTCTCCTTAAATCAAAAGGTGAATTAAGGAGAGTGATTTTAAAATCGCTCTCCTTAAATCAAAACAATGAATTAAGGAGAGTGATTTGCTCTCGCTAACAAAACGCAAGTTTAAAGGCCCTGGACACTATCTGTAGTTACTCAAAATGACAACCAAAGGTGTCTATGCCTTTAATAAACACATACTCAAGAAAAGGAACACAACATTCACCAGTAGTTCAACTTTGATGGCGCTTTCCCATCCAGTGACATTTCTCTCTCTGTGACTTGTATGGCTTAATTAAGTGCGAATTAGTCTAGGCCCGTTATGTCCGAAATAAATGGAATAGGCTAACACGAAGGACTAGATGGCTTTCCTATGCGGAAATTGTATGAATATAATGAATATATTCGGATTGTGGGGCACATTGTAGGCAAGAAAAACCGTTTGGTTTGTTTTGGTTGATGAGATGTTTAGGAGGGATGTTTCCCTGGTTTTGTTGGTATTCTCTGGGGTATATATGTACAGTTTGCGTACGTAAGATTGGTAGCGTGCAAAGTGGCGTGGCATGGTGGGTGATACCGTGTTGTGATTGGTCATCGTATTATCCAATGGGTGCTCGGATGCGGTAGTGCGGAAAACAGAGCCTGGGTTGTGAACTCATGTTGTGGTTTTGGGCTAAAAGTGTGTTTGTTTTTTGTTTGAAAAAGCCATTATTTCTATTTTCCTATTTTGTAAAATAGTTAAATGAGGTATGGGCTTTAAGATAATTTTTTCTTCTCTCTTTTGATAGTTGTTTAAGAAAAACCGTAACATCTAACCGTGTGCGGTGATGGAATTGTTTTTGGTTTTTTTTGGTTTTTTTTTGCTCTTCTTAAAATTGTAAGGAGCGCTTTTTTTTGCTCTCCCTAAAATTTTTAAGGAGCGCGGAGGAGCGCGAGCGCGCTCCTTTAAAATGAAGGCCTGCGACCCATAGCATTGATTGAATGAGGAATTTGGAGGATCGAGGCAATGCAAGAAAATAACAAATTAATGCAAGAAAATAAAGGATTTAAGAATCAAGGATGAATCTAAATTGTACATACACCTGTACTACATGTAGTATAATATGAGGATTTTCGAGAATTGAGGCAGTGGACACCCCTCAACTGAACAAATGCAAGAAATAACCGATGATTGGAGAAATAAGGATGGTTCCTGGCAAAAAGGGCCTAGAAGGAGTTCAGGTTAAATTTTATGCGGTATAGGGTTATAAACTCATAAAACAGCCCGAGCAACATCCATTTCCAAAAATTAAAAGTGCACATGTACAAGTGATAATTAGGTCAAGAATTATTTTGCCCATTACCTTTTTCCCCGAGATATGTATCACTTAAAAAACCTGCGGCTTCTGGATTGCCAGCATTGACCCAACCGCGAGCTACCGGTACATGTAGCGGTACATATCTGGCATTTTTGTTGGTAAAGAAACACGAAATTAGAAAAGAACCAGGAATACTTTTATACAACTGCAAAGAAATAATGGGAGAAACGTACACAAAAACATATCCAAACACCATAACAAAAGATTATAACTTTACATATTTGAGAGTGCCCATCAAAATGTTCAAAGATTTTTTTTTTAAATTTGAAGCATACATGTACTCAGTTGTTTTGGTTTAATTAAAGGTCAAAGGTCATTTCATTGCACATTATGTTGCTATGTACATCATGTTATAATTTTAAAAAAATTGTCAAATGAAAAGTAGGCCATTATTCACATACCGGTAGGCGGAAGCTTTAAAATTATGTAGCAGGGGAGGCTGAATTACAGTAAACAATACTTTGTCAGTTTGACAGACAAAGAAACAAAATTGATTATCAAATACACATGTACCGGTACATGGAAAAAAATATAACCTGTGATAGTTTGATTAAAAGTGACAGGCCTGAACTTGTATTTAAAGTGCAAGAGTGAGCTTAAATTTGAGTTTGTCAAATTATCTTTTCAATAGGACAAAGCCAATTCCTATAAGAACTAGCCTCGAGAAAGTTTCTTAACAAAATTAGGCGTTAAGTCTTTCAGATACAGTAGGAATCATAAGTGACACACAAACTCTTTATAAATTGGTTATTACACTGAGCACCACATAAGATTACACAGAAAGATTTCCTTTGTCATTTTCAAAGCACACCTTTTGTACCTTTTTCATGTTTGTAAGCCACGGAACCAGGCCATTTGAACAAAATGTTACATGTACGTACATGTACGTACATGTACATGTATGGCTTTGCGTGTATACATGTACAGTACCTGTTTACAATGTCAATGTGTACATTAAAAAATTGAAATACATGTATTGTACTACACATCAGAGCAAGTTATGTACCGGTAGGTCTACAAATTATTTGGGGGCAATTAGGGGGCAGTTGGGGGGGGGGGGGGGGGGGGGAATACAATGTGCATGTACATTGGACCACATGATGCATGTGGTGGCTGGTCTGTAATTGTTTTCTACCTATTATTGTCACATTAACTGGTCATTGAATAAATACCAGTAGCATCATACGTATCAAATGTACATGTACATACAGTACATGTACGTACATGTATGGGCCAGCTTGTACCAGGTACCGGGGTACCTTTGACCTTCTGTTCACCACACCCATTTACCGGGTTATTCACCACCATCGCTAACAGTCCTTCCAAATTAGGGCGCTCTTATTTCTATGATTCTCATATTAACCACAAAACGCTGTCAGAAATGCAAGGCCATTTTGACAACCTTGCTGAGTGCATGGGTTCAGGAAAACCACATGAAACTGAATGCAGACAAATGTGCCTCAAAGCATGGAGGTAGAAAACTTTCTTTTGCACGGGAACTAACAATCAACAATATTCCATGACCGTTGATGCAGTAAAGATCTTGGGACTGCAAATAACTACAGACTTAAAATGGGACACTCGCATCAAAACCATCCTCAAAAAAGCAAATGGCACTCTATGTGATAAAGACATTAAAACACTTTAATATGCCATTGCATGACCTGATTAAAGTTTATTCGTCTTATGTACAAGACCATGCATCTTATGCATCCATTTCCCCTATCCCATAACCCCTGCCCTTCCCTCTTTCCCTATGTCCTCCGATTTGTTTTATATTTAAGTCAGTTGTGTGTCATAATATTTAAATTCAAGTATGTGACTATTCTGCAATTAGGCAGCTAGCGGCAAAAATAAGAATAAATAAGCCATGAATATAATAACAATAATGATAATATTTTTGTTTTGCCTTTTGAAAGTTCGGCCAGTTGGTTGACAACCAAAATTATTTGAAAAAAAATAGCAGTTCCACCCGACTTTGATTAGATGGATAAATTAAATTTAAAAGTTGTGTTTATTGGAGTGAGTTTATAATGAGTTGATATCACTGCATACAATGTATAATCCATTGTTGGCAAGATGCAGTTGACATTGCACAATACACCATCAACACCATTTTTTGTATGCCAGATTTTACCTAAACTAATCATTTTCAATAGCTTTCAATTAAAACAGAGCCAGATTGCATGGATTTACTATTCATTTTTTATTTGCCAAGTTATTACCGGTAGAGTGGGTTGGTCACAACAAAAAAGTTTGTTCCCCTTGGTCGGGAGCCCAAAATAGGGTCTGTTGTTTCTGAGAATCACAGAAATAAAAAGGGGTATAACAATGCATGCACATTGTGAAGAATACGCGTACACATACATGTACATGTACATACATACATGTACGTGTGTACAAAATATGTAATTTCAACAAGTTTAATAGGCTTGGCTTCAAAAATTACTGTTTGCAAAGTCTGTGAACTAAATTTTGCCCTTAGGCCTACAGTTACCAGCCAGCAACGATAAAACTAGAAGCACAACTTTTTAACTGTACAGTTTCAAAAATGTTATTTATCTAATTTTAAGGTTTAGCACAAAATGGTGATTGTAAGCGCGGAATTCTGTGGTTAGCAGAGCCAAGAAATTGGGCCCAGGTCAGCATCACAATATTTACTATGAAATATGAATCCCCTACCCATACATTTTGGTGTGTACTACAATTAAGTGCACTGTCATATTTTTTTGGTATTAATACTGTTGCACATATTTGTTAAATGGCAGCAGCAAACAAATGTTACCAAATTTGGGTCAATTGAATAAGAACATAATGATAAATCACTTTTTCTGTGCTGTTTAGTTTTTACACCATCTGTATACCGTAAATCTTGTGTAATTTAGGTATTCACCGGTGCTTCACCGGGGTTTCATTGTTTTTACTCACCCTGTACATACCCGTACGGTATGTATCGTACCGGTGCATACCACTAACTATGAAGCACCAACATTTATTATAAAGTTAGAAGCCCTTTTATTAAACAAAATTACTTTATTATTTTAACTAAAATATTTAAATTTTTCTACCCCTTAAAATTGTATCACTGTTTATAAATGAGTGAGTGAGTGAGTGAGTTTTTAGGGTTTAACGCTGTACCAGCATCAATGGCCATATTCACGGCGGGAACAAATTTCATTCAACAATTTTTTATTTCATTCAACAATTAATGTGAAAAAGTTACAGTTTTAGAGGTGGGAGGAAAACCCCAGAAGAATATCCTGGGGAAAAACCCACGGAGTCAGGCAGGGACTGAAAACCCAATCCACATATTGGCCCAGGCCGGATTCGAACCCGGTTTATAAATGAAATCACCTTAAAATCTGTTTTGTCAAAAAATGTGATTGATTGTGTGTACCAACTGTTTGAAACAGCAAATAAAATCATAGTGAAACAGAATACATGTTTCAGCAACTACATGTATATACAACTAAGTTTTCAGGACTTTGAAAATTGTTTTATTTTTAAACTAAAGTTTCATTGTTGGTGATGTTTGAAGACATTTGTAACGACACTTCTTGAAATCACTTTTTTTGACGAACCTGCTTTTAGGTTGATTTTGTTTAAATAGCGATAACAATTTAACAGGTAAAGCAATTGAAATAATTATTTCACTTAACCAATTCGCGGCGGGATTATTTTGACATTGACCGGTCCTAGGCGTGGGATTATTTTTCACAAAACTTGATCTGAGACAGTTCAGGCCAGCATTCATGTTAGGCACACCTTGGTATCTCTGGCCTCGCTTGCTGCGAGCCGGTCGCTGGCAGATATTTCCGGCTTTGCTTGTGACGTGTACATTTATCTTCATCCGTTTTGAATCCTGTGTATACACGTCATCCAATGCAAACTGATTAAAAGTACAATGTAGTTTATTAAATGTGACCCGCTCTGTAAAAATGAGTCAGATGTCGCACAGTGCGCTTACGAGATTTGGGTGGTTGAACGCGGAGAGGGGGGTTTTCGTAAGAAAATTCAATATTCCTATTTCATGATTTTTACCTTGGTTAGGATCTATATTTTCAATTTCTACATTAAAACATACTAAATTAAATCATATTTAGTGAGAAAAACCGGTTTTGTATTCTATTGCATACATCTCCTAAAGAGAAATCATTTTTTTAATGCATGATTTCTCATGAACGAGGTTTTTAGATTTCGCAAAATTTTAAATCGGTGTATCACAAGAATGCAACATGCTACAGACCTCCAACATATCAAATTAAAGAAGACAATGCACTCTTTCTAATGGTATACATGTACACAACTCTGTTTGTCAAATATTCGACATCTGACACATTTTCCACATTTTTGACTCGCCCTGTACAGTGTACCATAATTTGTACATGTATTGTTACAGATGGGATATTCTTTCGTTCTTTCTACTTCGATAGTCTAAACCATGCGGTTCACACAAGGCGGTGAGTCACCACTGCTTTTTTCTCCTTCAAGTTGATGTCCTGAACCACCTGGTTCTAGCACTTTTCGATGATGTAAAACCAGACTGGTTTTTAAGGCTCTTCCTAGATGGCCTGGACCAGACCGGTCCAGTGCACCAGTGAGCTGCACTTTTTAAGTCTTCAACAACCATTATGAAGTGTGCCACAGCTTGACTACACCCGCCCAAGTACAGACCCAGCCAAAAGCAATCGCAATGTATAACTTCAAACTTGTATTTGAATTGTCTTATTATTTTTGAGAAGTGAAATAAATGTATATAGTTGCTGCTTACCTTTCCATTGCAGTTTTATTTGTCTCTGTCGCGTGCACTATTTATTTGGGGTTCTTATGCACGTAACAGTAGTAATGCCCATAAAGACAAAATATCCAAACCCACACATTACATATTGGAGGTTGTGAACAGGAAACATTGTAAACAGGAAATTTTGTGGAAGTAATTCACATTACCATTTCCCTTTCTCAAGTGTGATTTTTTTTGTTTTTCTATTCTGGGGTTAACTTTCAATTGAAATGTACTTCCGGTACTGTACACTCTTTGGTTCGAGTGTATTATTAAAAAAAAGACACGTGCGGTATATAAACAGGGACAAGAAGTTTAACATTGTAATTTACAGTACACTTACCGTAAAAATTAAATAGTAATTGTTTTAAACTTCTGTATTGAATTCGGGGTACAAGGTAAAAATGAAAGCATCATTAACTTTATATTGTAAACATCTTTTTTTGTGCATGCTTATCAATTTAATAACACTACCGGTATTTGAATCTTATTCATGTTTATAATACAAACGGTAGTGGTACATGTATATTTAGTCGACGAGCAAGGACCTGGCAAAAATGTGGTCACAAACACCCACAACATCAAAGGTTCAACTACACAGGGTGGTATCGAATTGTGGTATCAGTTTTGCATTAAAGGGGAAAATCATATTTTACATGCGTTTTTATGGGAATTGTACTCGAGGTCATTCACTGGTACGCCATGAGACCGACAACCTTTTTTGTCCAAAATCAACAGTTCAGCTGTTTTTATTTTGAAATTGCCATTTGAAAATCAAAAGGTACACGTAGGCAAAAGGGTCGTGTTCTGTAGCCCTCCCTCTAAAATAAGCGTTGTGTTTATACATTGCAACACACAGGCATTCTACATTATACTTGATTGGAAGTGTCTGTAACATTTCAAAAACTACATGTACAAGAATTGTTTATTTATTGCATACGGGTGGTACTTTGTACATCCATGCACCTGTACATATCTAGAGGTAATGTTTTATATTTGGCTGTAGCAGGCCTCCGGGCAGATAATCTACGCCCACGGTGGCTTCATTCTTCCTCCACGGTTTCCTGGGCCGGGCCAACAACGTTCTGACGAATATAATTGTTTACATTCGCACGATCCGAAAGTATGCCACTTCAGGCCTGATTTAATAAATATGGTCCATAACATTGGGAACATCTTTGTTTGATAATGTTAATAGAAATTTCAGAAATAAATATTTATAATTATAGAAAGGCAAGGAATTATTATTTTTGGGGTGAAAACGAGTGGCGATCATTCATAAGTTTATTTGAATGATTAGAAAAACACACATGGCGACGTTGTGTGAATTCGTATGGTCAATGCTGGAAAATCAGGTAGGAAAGGTACTTTTTTGTATCCCACAGTTATTTTACCAGTCGACAAAGTAATTCCAGTGAGTTCTACACACTCCCTGTTCTGGGTCCTTATTCACAAAACACCTGCAACGATTTACAGGCACGCAACTTCCCTGCAACCCTACTGTAAGCACTTGCAGGTTGTTCACAAAACACCCTTAAATCTGTGCCCGTAAACCACTCGAATTTTCGGGACCTCCAGAAGTTGAGCATTGTTATTGTGCCTGACAACACTTTCTTTCACGTTCAGCACTGATATAATTAATTGCCACTCCGCGTGCATTTTAATGTACAGTACATGTATACTGAACGCTGTGCACAGTACACCTGACTTGTTGCCGCATTGTTGCCCGCATTGTACACCTGACTTGTTGCCCGCAGAATGAGAGTCCGTTAAGGGTGTTTTGTGAATACCATTCACTTACGGGTCCTCGCAAAGCAATTTTTTGCGAGTGCTTTGTTAATAAGGACGCTGGGCCCGTGTTGTCTGTATCTGGCGAATAACTCCCAACCCCAAGTTGTCATTGACTAGACTATAAACCTCCGATAATTTATAAATAATAAAAATAGTATTATAAGGCTAATCATCCTTACTCGCAGCTGGTGTGCTGAATTGCTAAGGACGCGGCTACAACGTGGTTGAGCCGCTGGCACGTAAAGGCACCTATGGCAGCCGGCCACATTGACTCAGGGATTTTTATTTAACTTTCAGGAATGAAAGATTTATTCCTAAATATTACGTTAATGGAAAAAATTCAGAGGATGAACGATAATTTTTTTCACATTATGTCGATATTTGTAGCCATTTTAGGGGAGACGTTTTGTAACGAAATTCCCACTTGGACCCATTCATACACGTTAGCTGCTGCAATAAACCAACGGAAAATTGTCGGTAATATTTTTACGCATTTTATTTAAAACTAAGCACCTCAACAATTGAAAATACTTTTACAATATAAACTATTATTTTTTCAGTGCTGTTAAAAAGAGAATTTTAACGGTATACATGGATTTATTTTTTTTGTTTTTAATGGTCATCACCTCTTTTAAAAATGAAGTGTACCCAAACTGCGATTGCAAATGATTGAGCAACACCCCTTCCGCCACACCCCTGAGAATTTGTATCTCATTTTTAAGTTTTAACGTTATATTTGTTTCGCAATTAGACCAATTTAAAGGGATCGTATACGTTTGGTAAATTGGAACCCACTGTGTGTTTTAATCCATAGTTATAGATATTTACCATAAAACTAACCTGTAAAATTTCATTTCAAAAGGTGGTAGCGATTTTGAGATATTGCCGAAAATCTGGAGCGGTTACGTCCTCGCAGGAAGAATAATCTGCATTGGAATACACAATCTGAGAAACGTCACTGCAGTAACGCTTCTCAGATTCAAAAATCATTCTCAGATTTTTTGGGCTAAAAACTAAAAAGTGATATCTTTTTCCATAACCGCAGTACTTCGAAGTGAAAAGTTTCTAAACGTGCATTATACTATCCAAAGCTGCTGTACTTCTTACCAAGGACATTTTTATTGCCATTAATTTGGGGGGTAATCTTACTCAATAATGCAGTCAACCAAGGCTCAACTCTCCCATTGAGACCATATTTCCATTCCAACCATGCTTGCCCCGATGTGTTGTTCCCCAACGATCGTGCTTTCGTTCCAACAATGCCGTCATACAAACGTTTTTCTTTGTGGCCGTTTTTTCATTCCGAAAAACTGTTTTTCTCCCACTAGCCGCCGGACCAGTAATGTTGATTTTTTTTGCACACCTATTAGGCTACTTTTTTGGCAATTAAGCAGCTGCGGCCCTGAACTGCACTCAAAGGCAATGTGATACAATAGTGTCACGTATGGCGCGGCCTCATTATTGACTGTGTGTTCTTCCCTTGTTCCTACCCACATCAAAAAATAAACCATCCCATAAAAAAGAAACAGTCCAATCTCTTGTTTTCATTGGGTGTAATTGTATGCCACAAAGTGGCATTATGTAAAATTACACCAGGGAACCACTTATAAATTCAAAAATGTAACGAGCTCTTAAAATTTTCACATCTATTTTAGGGACAAATTAAATATTATCTGTTTTATTAAATAAAACCCAGCAGAATATTTATTAAATTTGAATAAATTTGAACTCCTTAGGATGTGTAGAAAATCATTTTAAGACTGAAGTACACGCTTCTGGGACTAAGTTGCTGGGATAAAAACTTAGCTCGTGCATTTTAAGGGACAATGCAGGACAACAAATAATAATACCCGTTTTTGATAAAAATCGTGCGGTGTTTTCAGGGTTTTAATTTAAAGTATTTAAACTACTCATGGTTCAGTTTTGGTATTCTCGGGTCCGCATTTATTCTTGGCTCGTCTGGGTTTTGTGAATAAACAGGCTCGGGTTTTTAACACCTTTTTATTTGTACATCTTAATACATTTTGTAAATAAGTACGCCAAACGTTTAAAAAAGTACTTACAGCCAATTTACTGACCATCGGTTGGGTCTAGAGATAAATAAATTCGCTCCAGGACTACACCGACCAACACCTTTTAAATAAATTCTGTATCTTAAGGGTTAGTGTACAAGTAAATACAATGCATTTTTGTCGGAGATAAGTGGGCCAGGACAACATTCTTTGAGTAGCACTTTTTGTTGAGAGAACATCTGTGCTGAAAGAAGAAAGTCAACACCCAATGACAATGAAGATTATTTTAACTGTACTTCAGGATTGGATAACGATCTTGTCACTGGGTCATCACTTAGTCACTTGGGGAATCTTGCGGTTACAGTCTAGTCGGCTACTCTATGTTTTGAAATAGCTCTTTGTCGTTGCAAGATCGTCTCAATTAGGAGATGCATCGCGATTTAAAAAAAATAGTGTGCGTTCAAACATGCGTCTTATGCGGCAGTGCACCTTATCTGTTGGCGTTTGAATTTTTTGGGTGAATTTAGGGACCTGCGCCTTATTCGCCGAATTTAGGGACCTGCGCCTTATTCGCCGAGTGCCTCATCCGCAGGAAATTACGGTAATACTATAGTGTTCGTGGTTATTGTGTAGATATGGCCACGTGCACCGCATGTATGTTTAATACGCATAATAACACTGGGATATATTTCTGTAAAAGCATTATTGTGCACGACACCAACATTAACGCTGGTATTCTGTGAACGAACACTATAGCCACTGCTCGTGCTTATGCTTAATGCATATTACCAGGGAATTTGAATTCGAATTTGAAAATTTGGTCTGTAACCATGTTTTTGCCAAGGAAGAATGTTCATGCTAAGGAAATGTTTGTGCTTAGCAGCTCAATGAAATTGGCCCCAGTTTTTTTTAGGAATTGGCTTTCTTCCACTGAGAAGATAATTTGAAAAAACTCAAAGAAGCTCACTCTAACACTTTGTCGTACCAACTAATATAAGTCCAGTCCTATCTCATTTTTAACGTTATATTTGTTTCTCAATTGTACCAATTTAAACAAATTCAAATCATTTCAATACCAATTCACAAACTAATTAACACCAACTTGAGAACCAATTTAAACAGTTCAAAACCAATTTAAACCAACTAATTCATTCCAATTCACTCCAATAACAAAATAAAAATTTGGTTTGGATGGGAAGGCTATAGATTTGCATGACAAAGGTGCTTTCGGTGGATACTTCGATATAAAGTAAAGTGCGTTCAAATTGAATGTCGTAACCAGGACACGGTTTCACGTACACACAAGTGTACGTATTCACTTCAATTGGGCTCTTTAATTTGCATGTTTTCACAAATGTAAGAAAATTCATCATTGTTTTAGAGCTATTAAGTGTAGTTTAGGGCTTATTTCATGTGTACACAGCAAGAAGATATTGATAACTAAATTCCTACTCAGATGGTTCATGAAAATCATACCATGTAGGCCTACCGTAACATAACAAGACTAACATTTCCACACAATTGCAATCCATTCCTCTCACATGCGGAACAATAAAAATGGCAACTTCTTTTGTCATTCACATTTGTGAATATTGTGCAGGGGTGTTTCTAGCAATTGTTTTTCCTCTGACAGCCACAACGACTTCATGGAAATACAATGCAGGTACACAAAGGTTAAGGTTGTGAACATTATTTATTTCTACTGTAAATTTCCAGATCAATGCCATGGTTCACATAGTGTGGTGTCAAATATTGCCATGGGCTGAAAGAAAAGTGATAACTTACTGAAATGTATTTATTTACTGAGAAAACTTAGTCCCTGAGGTTTTTAATTTATTAGAAAGTATAAAAAAAATTTAACACTAGACATTTAAAAATAACTACAGAAGTTCACAATATTTGGTCCCCCCTTTTTTAAAAACCAAAACCAAGGATTATATAGCCTCCTATTTTTGGCTTTAAAAAAAATACCTAAGGGAAGCAACTGTTGGAACACGGGGCAAAATGGGGCAAATGCAACAGAATGCAACACAGCTGAAATTAGGACAGGGGCCAATGTTCTCCTGTTGGTTTGGAAAGTAAATTTTTGGCAACCTGTACTTGGGTTGTCTTCTGGGATGTTACATGCGATGGTGTGATGAGTGCACCGAAGCATGATGCAACCTCCTTTTTAAAGGTAGGATACACCATTTGCAGATATCGAAAATATTTACTATCGAATTACTAAGAAGTACATGTATCTTACTTATTTGAAAGTAAATAATGATTCTAGGCATGTATTCAATAGAAAGTTTTACAAACAAAGGAAGCAGATATCAAATTTTTTTACTGCTGAATTATTAGGTACATGTAGTATCTTATTTATTTGAAAGTAAATAATGATTCTATTTCTAGGCATCCAGCAAAATGATTGCGCTAGAACTCCTGTAATTATTAAAAAAAAATAAAAAATTTATAAAATAATATTTGCAATCGCTGGATGGCGATCGCGAAAAAAACAATAATAACATAACAATAGCTCCCCGACACCGGTTGAAAACAAACGCTGTTTTTCGTGATTTTCTTGGCATCCATGATTGTAAAAAATTCGGACAGTTAAACGATAAATCCACGTCTACTGTTTCATAATTCTTCAAGCAATTACCAATGGTGTATCCTACCTTTAAATACACTTGCGCCCAACAATGCAGAGGGCTATATTACAAAACCAGTCAGCCCACTGGGCAACATTTAGGGAATAACAGTGCGAGGACCCAGCCATTTAACTGCGTTATAAATGACCGGTCTGGGGGATTACCGCTGATAATGGAACGAGCCAAAGGACCAAACAAGTCCCCGCCATTTCACAGTATTGTCTGATAATGGGGCTAGATAATTTGAACACCACAGCTGATTCTCTGAATGAGATACCAGTACATGAATGGGTTGTACAAGATCATGCCATTCTACATACATGCACATACAGGGAACATGTACATTCGAATAGATTAACAAAAGACTACATGCTAAATAATCACTACATTGTACACATGCAGTCACTGTGAACAAGTAGGCCAATTGGCCATTGGCGTGGATGGAATTTGAATAATATCTGGTACACTGACTTGTTCACACAGCTTGGCACAGTTACCAAAGACACTGTTGCTATATCACGTGATTCGGAGAAGGCCTTACGCTAGCAACCCCCGGCTCTGGAATGGTCTAGTGTCTTTGTACCATTCTCAACCATTGTCAACAATGTATTGGTGCTGAGCGTCTCTAACGTAACTACATGTATGCAAGAGCTTGCCCCGAATTACGTGATATACATGTATGTACATGTACATGTAACAACAGTGTATTTGGTGATTTTGGTCTGGATAATTTAAAGTCAAACTGTGCCAAGCTGTGTGAACAAGTCAGTGTACCAGATATTATTTAAATTCCACACGCAAATGGTCGATTAACAGTGGATTTATGTGCCAAGTCACATTTAGTGCACATTGTTAGTGTTACCTTGTTATGTCTGTAAATGTTCATAGCTAGTGTATAAAGTCAAGTAACAAGTACCACAATTTGTCAAAAATAACATTTATCTTACTTACTTGTACTGGTTGATAGAAGAAATCTAATTTATAATTAAGCTATTCAGAAAAAGGATGTGAAAATAGAAAACCAAGGATCAAGGAATGCAGAAAGAAATATAGTACATGGTACCGGTACATGTCAGAGTTGTAACCAAGTCATTTTTTTTCAAGTCATGAGTCACAAGTCAAATTATCTCAAGTCAAGTCTCGAGTCAACTTTTCCCAAGTCAAGTCACAAGTCATTTATAGTCCAGAATGAAAGTCAACTTTCAAGAAATATAGAGATAAACAACTTGCCAAATGGGTGTTCGGTGATGTAAGGAGAACTTGAACATTACGCACGTGAAATGTTTTACAATTTTCTTAAATAGAGAGTAAACCATTTAAAAAAATACATGTACCCTATAATGTTTACACTAATAAATCAATACAGTTCAAATAGTTATTCGGTTTCGTTTACGGTGAATCTGCGATAATTTGTTTAACACTTTTTAAATTCCTAAACAATTAACAGTGTCACTATAACCTTGTTTCCATCTGTCTGTATACATTTTGTTGAATGTCATTGCACAGCTTTTAACAGTACCACAGCTTCCACTACGACGAATTGGAAGACTAGACATGTACATGTAGGCGATGTAGCCCACTTTGTAATGTAATAAATAGCAGTCTGCGTACACACAGTACATGCTGTACCGGGTACACGTATGTAACAGTATTACGTACAGATTCGCAACGCGTCAAAACAAAATTTGCAGTCACAAAAATACATCGGCTGCCGTGGCCGGATTAAACACAATTTTTTTTTTAAATAACATAAAATAGTAAATACATGATGACTTGCAATGTCGTCAAGTCAAATTTACTCAAGTCAAGTCAAGCGTGTCACAAAAATTGGCGACTCGAGTCCAAGTCACCGACTCTGAGTCAACAACACTGGTACACTATGTACATGTAAAGTATGCAGTGTGCAGTGGATAAAAAGTCTTTTTGTTCAGGGAAAGTGGACATTTTTGGGGGGGACAATCTCCACGGATATTTTACAGAATAACAAACCAAGAAAATCCCAACTACCCGGTACATGTATTAATACAAAAAGACAAAATACAGTACCGGTACATATGTACATGTACATATAATTGAGGTGTTGTCGAGGATATAACACAAAAATGCTACCATAGCTTGGCTGGCAATCATTGGAAATTGCACTTTTCTTGAAAACCACATGTGGTGAGTATGCTTGAGATTGTGTTACATGTATTCACTTTTACACAGTCAAGTAATGAGGTACATAGTATGTAATTCAGTTTTTGTATGTCTGCAAATGATGTACATGTACGGTCCGGTACACGTACCGTTAACCACCTTTAAATTGTAAAACTCAGGAAATAAACTTTAACCCTATTATAACCGTCCCAAATTCTTCAAAATCCTCTTTGCAAAGTGCAAGATTTTGCAGGATTGAGGAAACTTGGAAGTTAATGCATCAAAGGATTTTGCAGGATTGAGGGTGTTTGGGAATTTGTGGAAAATGCAGGATTGAGGTCATAAGGACTAAACTAATGCTGGATAATTTTGCAAGATTGAGGTTACTTGGGTATTTCTTCAAATGCTCATGCCATATACCGTAAAAGTGTAAGTTATGTGTCAAGGATAGGAAACATATTTGTGATGCGATCAAGCAAAATCAGTCAGAACTCGGCAATTCGGGCCAACATTTTTTTGTTGGCGTGGAAAAATCCAAATTGACTTTTTTACAAAAACAGAAGGGGAAAATATTTTTCTTATACATGAAAATACTCTTTTAACCAAATTCAGAAGGGAAGTGATACAAAAACATGATTTTTCTCAGTTTCTTCATTTTTAACGTGCTGGTGTTCAAATGGTTTTAATTTTGTAACCAAAGGTCGTATTTACATGGGGTTTTCACTGAAATGGAGCCTGAAGTACGCTACAAAAGAATATGTAAAAATCCCCAAAATGACCAGGGCCTACTTCAGACTGATTTTGCTTGATCGCATCACATTTGTCTACATTTTTGTACCAATGGTTTGATGCTTTTTACCGGTACCTCAATTTTGCAAGATTCTAAGTTTCGAGTTGACTTTTTGAGTTTCGAGTTTAAAAAAAACCCCAGATTTGTTATTAAAAAAAAAGGGGCTATTTCCTTTTTCCCATTTTGTCTGTAGACCTTCTCTGGCATTCTCTCCCAGTATATATTTCCACCAAGCATCAAGTGGTCCACACAGTTCAAGGCTGAATTGTTTACTGCAGTTATAGGGTACGTTCAGACGGTGGCGTAAGTTACGCTAATCCAAAAATACTAAGTTATTCCGTCCGTTGGAACGCTCTAATCCACCCGCGCGGCGTAAGTTACGCGACCAAAATGGCGTAACTGACGCTTCCAAAAAGTGGCCGATTAGATTAAGTTGCGCCAAAGATAACGATCTCCCCCCGCGGCGATGAGCCTTGGAGTGCCGTTGGAACGCAACTGACCTGCCACTTTAATCACATTGACCCACGCACAAAATTGCAATAACGTGGAACATTTTCTCTTAAAAAACATGCTTCTTAACAACCTTTTTGTTATGTTAAAACGCTTGTTCTATTTCTGCTGTCTGTGTATTTTGTTTGATTGCTTACAATTGCTGTTTTTGCCCCAATATGCATGCTTCAATGAACAAAGTTAAGGACCGGAACCAGTCCATGGCTGACATGCATGTATTTTTCCGTTACACGACTGGTCGACTTTGACAACGTAAGACGTAAAAATGCCCGGCAAACAAACGTCGATGAAGAAAGTCATTTCCTGCAGGTTAATTCTCAGATCATGGTCACACTTTTCTGTGCTTGTATTTTTGTTTTAATATATTTATATCGAGGTAGTAACGCTCATCCCGCTCGTTGAGCGATACTGCGTAGCGTGTTTCTGCAAACTTTTCTACCGCGGCATGTTTCCTGCATTCAGTTTGTTGCAACTTGCAGTGTGTTGGTCAGCTCGGCATCCATCGTGTGAAAGATTTAGGCCTACATTCTCCGTTGTTTTTAAAACGTTATCAACCTTAAACCTTTATCATTCTTTTTACAATAGCTCGGACAGTTTTGTTGTCACCGGTGAGGTTTAGTTTTGATAGCTTTTGAGACGGATGCAAATTAAATCTTCCCGCAAGATCGTGCCGGCCGTGACACGTTAGGGCAATTTTCCCGCACGCGCGCTTTCGTTACCGGAAGGTCGGATAATGCAGTTGGCGTTGCATAACCTCGGTGGATTAAGTTAAGCTACTTTTTACCGCGCAGTGCCGGCGTAACTTTCTCGTTTGAACGCAAGCATGTTTTGGATTAAAAACGGAATAACTTAGTATTTTTGGATTAGCTTAACTTACGCCACCGTCTGAACATGCCCATAGCTGCAGCTGGACATCAACAAGAAAACTCAATTAAAAGATCATTAACAAACAAAAAACCACCAAAGTAACATTTTACTTGCAATATTATTTTAAAATAGAATCAGCTAACATGTTCACCAAATCAGTGTAGACAAGTTTGTATCCTCTGAAACCAATGTTTTTAGGTAAGTGGACCACACAGCGGAAAATGATACCAGTACACCTACATGTACATGTAGCACCCTTTTTTGTGTTCTCCCCCACCCCTTTGTATTCAACCCATTTTGTGTCCCCCCCCCCCCCCCCCCCCCCCCCCGTTTTTAAAATAAAGGTAGTGCACTATTTGCAAACTCGAAAACTTGGATATTTTGTGAGAAAATTACATTGATAAAATTATTTCATTGTGTTTTATTTCATTTCGTTTTGAACCACTTTAGTGCTTCCATCTTTCTTTTATCAGTGTGTCATTTACTTATTTTTTACACAATGAAATAATTCTATCAATGTGATTTTCTCAAAAAATATCCAAGTTTATGTCTTAGGTGATCAAGTATCCTTACAAAAAGAATTTAAAAAGAAAGGGATATTCTGCTGCAACTTAAGGTGAGTGTCTTAAGGTTTTTGTTAAATTCCATTATTTAAACTCTACTTATCATTTGTAATTCATATTTAACTTAGAGAAATAAATATAATTTATGCGAGTTAGTATGTTTTTTGTTTGCATTTGTACTCCCCCTATTTCAGTCTTCCACAAAATTTGCCAAAAGAATTGCATTAATTAATCTTAAGGTTAATAAACAACTCGCTTCAATGGGTTGTGGATGTAACTGGAAACCATTTCCCGTTGCATCCACATATTAACCAGTGGGGAAAAAAGGGGTCGTCCCAAAAAAGGAAGCGAGCGAGGACACTCATGTTTTTTTGGTATTTTTTTTGCCTAGGCCTAAATGTTTGTAAAGCTGGATATTTACCAGTAATTGCCTTTTGTAGTAGGCATAATATTGGGACTTGGGGTGGGAGATGAGCTGTCATTTAAAAACTCCAACATGTTCACCACGCTTAGCAAACAAACGACCCAACCATTTAAAAACAAAAACAGATTCGCCCATCAAGACGGCCACAAAATTACCAAATACGCCACCTGCGACACAAGTAAAGGTCGATGACTAAAACTTGGTTGGGTTATATACTTTGGCACTACAAAATCAATTATGCCTTAATTTAATAGTTAGATTTACTTCAAAGAAAGTTTGTGACGTAACTACATGTACCCGCCCGGGCGTAAAGTGCGGAAAGTGCGGAAACCCCCATTTCACAAGCGGTAATTAACAGAGAATTTGTCTGACATGCGAGTTTGTTTGAGGGTTTCCCAATTTGGTCTGCGGGGCATAAAAGAAAGCATTTCGAACGCGGGGGCGTGTATTGTGGTTTTACGGAACACTTAAGGTTGCAGACGTATGGAATGGCTCCGAAAACCATGCCGTGCTTGAACCAAAACAAATAATATATCGTAAGATTGAGACGCAACACGTGAACGATGAGTTGGGGAAAGGTGCACCACATCATAGCTAATAAAATGAGTAAATAGCAGTTAAAAACAAAAATTCCAGGGCACACAATTTAAATCTTGTTCTGGACGTATTGCCCTTACATGTATCTAAACGGAAACCACAAGTTACGACCGTACCCTTGAACAAAAGTGGGGGTCACTTATAAAATAGGGGTGATCAACATGAATAGTGTTATAGAATGTACAGGGTGCATTACATGTATATGCCAAGAAATACAAACGAATGAGACTTTTTTGTTTTATATTTAAACCACTTAATTGGTTTATAAAATATTTTGTCACAAATATTTCACTTTTACATAACCGGAAACCACCTTTTCATGATTTTTTTTTTTTAAATTATACCACAAAATCAGTTTTAAAATAATCCTTTATATGTGTTCTTTTCTGTAAGTTTACAAGGTCTGTTCTTTAAACATGTTCATGATTTATTCTTTAGTTTTATGGGACTTGGACAATAACCAGGTGTTCCTCAACTTCATGGAATGACCCATAATAACATTGGTTTCAGAGTATACAAACCTGTCTACACTGATTTGGTGAACATGTGAGCTGATTCTATATTGAAATAATATTGCAAGTGAAATGTTACTTGTGTTTTTTTTGTTTGTTAATGATCTTTTAATTGAGTTTTCTTGTTGATGTCCAGCTGCAGCTATAACTGCAGTAAACAATTCAGCCTTGAACTGTGTGGACCACTTGGTGGAAACAGACAAAATGGGAGGGAGAAATAATTTTTGATGACAAATCAATCAACTGTTTTTGAAAAACACCAAACTTGAAAAAGTCAACTCGAAACTCGTGAAAAAATGTCAACTCTAAACTCGGAAAAAGTCTACTCGAAACTCGGAAAAAGTCTACTCGAAATTCGGAAATAAATGTCTACTCGAAACTCGGAAAAAGTCTACTCGAAACTCGGAAAAAGTCTACTCGAATAAAGTCTACTCGAAACTCGAAAAAGTCTACTCGAAACTCGAAGAAAAAAACCCCCTCGATTCGGGCAGTAGTCACCAGTAGTAAATATTGGAGGATTTTGTAGGATTCATGTTACATGGTATAAGTTTTAAAACTTTGGAATTGCAGAATTTTGCAGGATTCAGGTTATGTGTAAAGAAAAATAGGGTAGGGAGTAACATGTAGGGTTAACCGGTTCGCGCCAGTATTATTTCAACATCACCAAGCCGACGTGCGGAATTAATTAACGAAACTTGATCCGAGGCGGGCTGGGTTAGGCCGATAGTACCAGGAAGCACACCCACGCATTTCCGGCTTTGCTCGCTGCTGACATACATTTTCGGCCTTGCTTGTGGCGTGTTTATGCGTCATTCATTTTGAATCTGGGAAAAACGTTGCATACGTGTACGTCATCCGGAGCGAACTGGGTAATGATGGTAATTGTAGAGAAATAGTTTACCCAATACAGATTTGGTTGTTGGTTTCTTAACCAGTTTGCATTAGAGGATGTGATACGCAAAACAAGTACCCGATAATTTTATTTTTATTGGGTAAAACCAGCCAGGGCCTCCAAATTCATCAAGCACCAGGTAAGGGCTGATGGCCATTATTGGTGTCTCTATGTAATTTGTTAATTATGGTTGGGCTGGTCTGTTTAAAAAAAAAAAAAATTGCCCGATTGGATGGCTAAATTAAACGATGAGAAGTGAGTATTTCTTCAGTTTTGTTTATTGCAGTGAGTTAATTGATAAATAACCTCTACCCGTGACGTCACCCTAAGGCCAAGAACCGGTTCCATTTTATCAGGTCGGGTACCCATAACCGTTTTTTGACATTAATAACATCTTTAACCTTAACTACCCCAAACCCATCAAACTCCAACTGCAGCTTTCGCTAGGTTTTGGCAGGTTTGGTACCAAACCGTAACAACTTGTTGTTAGACTTTGTTTGACTCAGTACCAAAGGCCCAGGGAGACTGACCCTGTTGAATTCTGTGAGGTTCAGGACAGAAAGGCATGAGACTTGTCAAAATGTTAGACATTTTGAGAATGCACAGGCTAGGCATTTATACGTGAGTGACCCACATTGTCATGGCACAGTTCCTGGTCAACTGTAAGTGTATTGTACATACACTTACACCTTGTATACTGTGTGTTCCCACTAAAACACATAATACCACTGGTCAGTTATCACTGTTCCAAGTCAATAAAACTTCAACTGGAGTTTGGCAGGTTTTATACTGTTAGGTTCAGTACAGTGTACCAACAATTACTGAACATGTGTGAGCTGTTGTGTTGAAGTTTGTTAGGTTTGGTATGCTTCCTAGTGCGAGAGCCTAGGGGGGTTAGGGTTAAAACACCAATATTTTCAGGTTTCATTCAAAGAAATGTTGATTTTAATGATTCAAGTGGAAAACACGCCAGTTTTTTGTTCATCGTTCTGTTGTTCTACAACAGAGCCAGCTATTTCAAAGCCTGTTTTCTCAGTTGTGCAATTTGAACTCCAAGGAAGTAATCAAAAGCAAACATGTCATATCTCCAGAACGGAAGTAGCTATGAATCTTTATTATCAACTGGAAGCTTACGCTGTGGGTTTTCTAACCATGAATATAACTCAATTTCACTATTTTGTGACATAATACCCATTATTGTGGAGTGGGCGACATATTTGGTAGGTCTATAATGTGTGTATAGCTATTGACACACACAATCCTGGGGGTGTTGGTGTTATCCTTATCCAAATAACCACAAGGGTGACAATCACATAATTGACAATAAACCCAACAGGCTTCTCTAGAAGCCTGTTGGGTTTATTGTCAGATGTCAATTATGTGATAAACTTAAGTATTTAAAGCCACTTATGCGATTATGGGGCTGCTGTTATAATACATGAATGGGAGTCAGGAACTCAGGATCCCTCCTTGAGTACAAAGCCCACTGGCACTACATGTACATGTACAGTACAATGAACACCCCTAGCCCTATACTTAACATATTGTCAACAGATTGTTAAAAATCCACTTGGTACAATATCTATTTAGACTGTTTTTTTCCTAGAACATCAATCAACTGGAGCTTTATGTTAAAGATAGGGTACACGTACCATTTGCAGATATCAACAATTTTTACTACCAAATTATTAAGAAATATCTTACTTGAAATTGGAAACTTATTGGAAAGTAAATAATGATTTGTAGGCATCCAGCAAAAAGTTTGCACTAGATAACTTGTAATTGTTAAAAAAATTGAATTAAAAAAAAAATCACAATCGCTGGACGGCGATCGCGAAAAAACAAAAACAACACAAGCCCCCACGCCGGTTAAAAACGAATGCCATTTTTCTGCCATTTTTCCCTATGAAATGCCTTATTTCATAGCGTTTAATACAATGGAAAATTAACTACAGAGTGAAACCATGCTATGCCGTAAATTGTTTTCCACGACGGAAAAGGCGTGCACGCTGTGTATGGGGGCCTCAATGCACAGCGCGCACGTGTCTACGCGCTGTGCATTGGGCCGCCATTCCACAGTGTGTATTGTAACAGCTGTGACCTCATCTTATATTAATAAGTGACCTTGGTTTTATAATCCTAATTTATACAGACATCACACCATGTATAAGGTATATTTGGTCCAAATTTCAACCCCGGAAATTAACCGTGGTTAAAATACATGTAAAAGAAAAAAAATTGACAGTCCAACAATTTTTTTACACGAGATAACAAAGAATGTCTACACAGATACAAATTTGTTGGATGTGTGCATGCATAATTTACAGCATATTGTGCGTTATTTAACAAAACAATTTGGAAAAAAGAAACGACAGACATAGACATACCCTTTTAGCTGTATAAAGCAGCCGTCACATATGCGCTTACCACAGCACGCAGACGCTCTGGGTGTTTTGTCGAGCCAGTTTGTACAAATACTACAGTGGAAGTCTCCATGAGTTTCCATTCTTCACACAAAAATACAAAACAAAAACCACACATTTACACACAATTGCAAGTGCATGTAATACTACGGTTGTAATACTTAAGTTTTATAAACAGAATAACTTAACGTAGTGCCTTTTTCTCCGTCCGACCATAGAGCAAGGAACAGATGGTCCGACTCGACTGACATCACCCTTTTCTACGTCACTGGTTCTCTCCATGTTTTCCTATGAAAAGAGGCTACCGTCAACCAGCGGCAACCGTGCTCCGGGGTCTGGTTCCAAATAGTCGACTAGATAGTCGAACCATTCTGCGTTCGAGCGACGTTAGTCGAACTATGGTTAACTATAGTTCGCGCCCGAACTTGCTCCTGATCGTGGGTGAACCATGTTTTAATTTTAAATTGAGAGATAGTGTGTGACATGTTAACTGCATGACTCGAATTAAGATGTGTCAGGTGACCATTCAAAAAAAAAAATAAAAAAAAAAATAAAAAAGGCCCTCCTCCTTCCTTAAAAAAAAAAAGGCATGACGCTAAACATGTTTTTTTTTTTATTTGGCCTAAATAAATTTATTTTAAAAAAAATCCACTTTTGCAAATATTGACATTCATTTTTGTATTTAGCAACAACAACACTAATAAACTTCGATGTTTTCATTGCCTACCAAAAATGAGATCACGAACGAACACAATAATCGCACTCGTCCCATGGACTAGGCCTAGCTAGGCATAGTGCCACTGTGTACAAGTGGGTAATACACACACATGATACCGGTATATACACGCATTGTCCCAGCATGGAGCCTTGGAGAAATCAAAACATGTCATGACTGGGTCAGTGAGTAGCCCAGGTGGAATCCCTAACCTCCCTACGTTACGTTAGTCGTAGTGCAATGAAGACGTCGTCCGACCTGGGCTAGGTCAGTGAGATACTACCGGTACTAGGCTTCAAGGGAAATGTCATTACGTTGCAACTACAATTCTTTACGAACTATAATATAATGCATGTTGTTCAAAGTTTTCTTACTTATTAGCTCATAGCTTAAGTATAAATTTACCTTGTTTTAGTTAATTCTAGATGTTGCGCTGCTACTGACACTCCAGTCCGATCTACTCTACACGTTTAGAAAAATATCGAATGCGCCGTCAACCCCAAACACAAACACACGTGCTACTGTACTGGGCGTACATAGATCGCGGTTAAGCCAATGAGCGCTAGCGAAAATATCACGACGCCATCCGCATGGCTAAACACCCTAGTATGAAGCGCCATGTACAACAAAATTACATGTTATAGTCCCGTCGGGTGGGTTGGACGATATATTACATTGCTGTGCGTCCTCCGCGATCCGGAGTCCCGTACGTATGGGCATTATGGGTGCACTAGTCCAAACATTTTGGACTCTCAATACTGTGTATGAAAGTCCGAAAACGTAAAATACAAAAACAAATGCAACACAACAAAATAGACTGGCACATGAAACAACCAGTCCAACAGTGTACTATTGAGAAAAAAACCTCTCCTTAAATTAATTAATTTAAGACCTAAAACCTGGTAAAAGACCGAGGACCTCTTATTTAGCCTCATGAACCGTTAGATAATTTTATCAGCCCAAACGTAAGTAAAGTTGGCCTAAACTTGTTGTGCACTCCAGTATGGTAGACCTAGAGAAACTACGAAGATTGTGAATATTCACGTCAATGTTCGCTACAAATTTCACGACTAGCCGATTGACCGATTGACGTCGAAATTGACGTTAAATTTAATGACTTTCCCAAAAAGTTTGACGTCACTATTTGACGTCAAATTTATTTTCACGACCGGTCATAACATTTGATGCGATTTCTTTGCGCGGATATAGGTTCTGGTGGGCATTTGTAGAATGCTAAAGCTAATTTGTGCACACTATGCATTAATGTTCGTAAAATATAAAACGAATAAGATTAAAACTGCTGCAAACTGCTTACTGGCTGGAATGACCTAAAATATACAAATCAAATAAGTTAAGAAGGCCTAATATTTCGATCTTAACAAGATCTTCTTCAGGGACATAATGACGGTGTACACGAAACAAACATAATAGGGCAACATACAGCATGATGCACATCATAGCTGACAGGAGAAACACAAAAGAAAAAAGCGTGTACAGAGTTCTGTGGAACAACAAAAGGACTGGATTAGGCTGAAGGGTTAAGGATCAAAGAAAGAACTAACAAAGAAGTGTTAATAGGAGAAATATGGAGGGGGAGGGGGGGGGGGGGGGGGGGGTGACAATAGACAAGGGAAAACCAGAGGGGCGAGAACAAATAAGAACAAACTGCTGGCAAGGATTAAATCTGAAACAGATGACAAATGGGAGAAAAACAATAGAAGTAGTAATCATTTCCTAGTTGGATGTTGAGCCCATGTGGTTGAATAGTCCGAAGACGATTCATCCAAACTTTCTCCCGGCTGAGACGGACTGAGTCTTTCCGATGGCCAAGTGATTCTATACCTGTAGAATCATATCAGAAATGCAATGGTTAGGCTGATTTAAGTGGTGACCGACTGGGGTATCTAGTTTTCTTGTGTTGACAGTCGATTGATGACCGTAGAAACGCTTTTCATTAGGGCGTTTTTGGTCTCTCCGACATACTGAACTCCACAGAACCTGCAAGAGATGAGATATACGACATTAGTACTACAAGTGATGTTACCAATAATTTTATGAGTGGTACCAGAAGAGTACCACCCATAAAATTTCCCCATTGTTTCCCCATTGTGAGTGACAGAGGGCGCTATAAAAATTGTTGCTCTCTCGTACATCATTTTATTAATTCATCAGAGACGACTGCAGTTTGTAAACAACTTTGGGTCATTGCTTTAATTTTATCTGCAAGTTCGTTTGGGGAGACATATGGCTGGAAATACGTAAACGCTGTGAAAATACGGCTGGAAATACGCACAAATGTCCACTGTGCAGTGAAAGATGTATCATAAACATCGTGTTTGTTGTTGTCTTTTTATTAGGGCCTAATATTTCGATCTTAACAAGATCTTCCTCAGAAACCTAAATGACTGTGTACAAGAAAATGATTAAACTAGGAAATGACTAACTTCTATTTTTTTCTTCTATTTGTCATCTGTTTCAGATTTATTCCTTGCCAGGATTAACTTCCTATTTTTTTCTTCTATTTGTCATCTGTTTCAGATTTATTCCTTGCCAGGATTTTGTTTTTGTTTTCCTACCCCCTCCTCATTACTCCTATTTATACTTCTTTGTTAGTTCTTCCCTTTGATCTCCACCCGTGGACCCCCTTCCTTCCTTTATCCATTCTGTTTTTGTTCCTACCCTGTCTTTGATCCAACCCACACTGACCTCACCCTTTAATCCCTCAGCCTAATAATTCTCCTTTTGTTGATTGTTCCTTTGGACTCTGTGCTTTTTCGTTTGTGTTTCTTTCGCCGGCCATCCATGATGTGCATGATGCTGTTTGTTGTCCTATATGTTTGTTTCTTGTGCACAGTCATTTGGTCTCTGAAGAAGATACCGTTCGCGCCGGATGACGTATATAAACGCAAACATTTCCCCCAGATTCAAAACGGATGACGCATAAACACACGCCAAGTTCAAGTTCGGAAATGTATGTCAGCAGCGGGCAAGGCCGGAAATGCGTGGGTGTGCTTCCCGGCACTATCAGCCTGAACACGCTTCGGATTGAGTTTCGTTAAAAATAATCCCGCCCGTGGGCTCGGCGATGTTAAAATAATCCGGCGCGAACTGGTTAAGATCAAAATATTAGGCCCCTCTTAACTTAATTGATTTGTATATTTCAGGTCATTCCAGCCAGTAAGCAGTTAGTATGGAGCAGAATCAGTGTCAAAAAGATCGGACGTGTTTTTACAACTCGGATGCTTTCCTATTCGGATGTATTCCTAATTCCGGATGCTTTTTGCAAACTCGGATGCTTTTTTAATTCGGATGAATTCGTAATTCGGGATGCTTTTTGTAAACTCGGATGCTTTTTTAATTCGGATGAATTCGCAATTCGGATGAATTCGTAATTCGGATGCTTTTTGTAAACTCGGATGCTTTTTTAATTCGGATGTTTTTTTAATTCGGATGCTTTTCTAGTTCGGGGGCTTTTTTAATTCGAATGCTTTTCTAGCTCGGATGCTTTTTATAAACTCGGATGCTTTTTTAATTCGGATGCTTTTCTAGTTTGAATGCTTTTTGTAAACTCGGATGCTTTTTGCAAACCGAACATATTCGCAAATCGGATGCTTTCCCAATCCGGCACTAGGGTGGCCCTGAAAGGACATCACACATCGCAGATTCTGCGATTTCGCGCATTCTGCGCGAATTTGAACGATGACAAACATGTTATCGTATATTATCTAAGCATATATCTGAGATGTGGAAGATTTTATTGTAGATTTCTGCACAGATTTATGTGATAATGAATATTTTCTGGGCAGATTTTTGAAAAGTCGCATATTTTTATTTTAGATTTCAAGTTCTGCGCAGATTTCTTAGTACGCAAATTTGTGCGATGTCGCACGGATGGGCACTACATGTACATTTTCATTGCATATTTAATTATGCGCAGCTATATATGTCGCACTCACGTACAGCAGATTTATATGCAGATTTATGTGCACATTTCTGCCGCGATGTCAGCACATACGACGTTTTGAAAGTTGAACCACGACGTTTTGAAAGTTGAACCACGACGTTGCCTGTCCGTTTTAGAACATCATAACATTCAACACGTCCGATCTTTTTGACACTGATTCTGCTCCATAAGTTTGCAGCAGTTTTATCCTTATTCATGTCTTTTTATTAGGGAAGATTAAGATATTTTAATTTTCTTTCAACTAGACCTTAATTATACGATAGGTAAACAATCTAATTCTAAAATATTCTAAGAGTTTTCGTGTTTTTTTACCCATTCACAGTGTATTACTTTTGTATTAAAAAAACAAAGTCGTAAACTTTGTCATATATGGCGCTTTGTCGCGTTACTTGTGAAACCGTTGAATAATTAATGGACCACGTGCATGACGCAAGGGGATTTCCAAATACCGCGTTGGCGAATTATGTACTTCGGCTACGTACGTATATAAGCATGGAGAAATTATAAGTGAGTCGAAATGTGCTTCATTTTTACATTTAAGATATTTGGATAACGGCTGTTGTCTATTCCATTTCTATCATCCATGGTTGTGGTTACCTTTAAAAATGTTGGAGTAATTTCGTTACCTGTTGTATTTATGTTATAAGCGTTCCAGTAGGCAGAAGTACACGTACACGCCTAGCGCGCTGGGCAGCAGCGTAATTATAACATTGTCATGCTTTTGAGTTGTGGCTTTGTGAATTGTGCAACTGCAAGGCGGGAAGCTAGGCGCGCATTCGCCATTATCCGTCCGAAATCCACGACGCGCGCTGCAGTGTTTTTTTTTCTAGTTTTTTTTACTGGAATTGAACATCGCCCATCACAAGGCATAATAAAGGCCACACCAAGGTGTGGGCTACGAAGAAAGCAGAAAGAAAAATTAAAGGGAGAGAATATATATATTTTACATTTCTTTTGAACACGCCACACGGTCAAATTTGTTCCAGTATACATACAGTACAGCCAGGCAGGGCGGTCCTAAAATTGCTTAGCACAACCGGAGGAATCCTCCATGGCACAACAAAACACTTGCTCAGTAAAACACAGGGGGCAATTTCATAAAACATGTAACTTGTAAGCACAAACATTGCCTTGTTATGAACATTCTTCCTTGGGGGGTGGGGGGGGGGGGGGGGGGTGGGGGGGGTGGGGGGGGGGGGGGGGGGGGGGGGGGGTGGGGGGTGGGGGGGGGGGGGGGGGGGGGTGGGGGGGGGAGGGGGGGGGGGGGGGGGGGGGGCAAAAACAAGGTTACAAATCAAAATGTTCAGGTGATGTTTGTTTGGACCTAGCCTCTAGTTATCGCTCTTTTAACATTTGGGCATTATCTTTTTTTCAACATTTTTTTGTTCAATGTTGATGCGCATGTTTTACATTTTACATGTGTGCTTTCACTGAGTATTAATTATGACCCTTCTAGCAACTCAGATTTCTTCCAATTATTAAAAAGATGATAATAATAGAAATAACCACGGTCCAAGTGGACTGGGATCCTGGACGTGTGCCCCGAGTACGACCGTTGTGTCTGACCGACCGTGGCATGGCACCATTTTCTCAAGATATTAATTATTCCTATAATTATTTTATAGGCTGTAACTGAATGGCAATATAAAAATGTTGTAAACGGTATATCTTCAAGTACATAATGTAAACCCAGACAAGCCGTACAAGAAACAGCTGTTTTTCATGACATTATGGACTTCCCCCGCAAGCGCTGCCTGCAATCCAGGCACACTTGTTGTAAAGTGGGCAAAGTGGTATTGCACGACTCGGGAGTTCCCTACGTGTCGCAATGTCCCAGTCAGTCAGCTTCTTGGGTTTACCATTGTAACTGATTCTGCGGATTATAGCTGGGTGGAGTCGTAAAGTGACATGTTATAAAATGCAAATGAATAAAATTGTGTGGAAATGTCTCGAGCCTAATGATGTCAAATTCTTTACATATCGTGTCAACAGGCAATCGCCAGGAGATCGCTGTAAGAATCCCTGTCAACAATAAAACAAGTATTTTACTACTCTCCTGTGTGCTATGATTACGTAAGTATGATTATGTGTAACCACAGTACACATGTCTATATGTACAAATGTACAGTGCATGTATGCATGTGTGTGTGGGTTTGTTTATGGTGTAAATCGTGGCGACGGACCCCGTGGCGACGGACCCCGTGGCGACGGACCCCGTGGCGGCGGACCCCGTGGCGGCGGACCCCGTGGCGGCGGACCCCGTGGCGGCGGACCCCGTGGCGGCGGACCCCGTGGCGGCGGACCCCGTGGCGGCGGACCCCGTGGCGGCGGACCCCGTGGCGGCGGACCCCGTGGCGGCGGACCCCGTGGCGGCGGACCCCGTGGCGATGGACCCGTGGCGACGGACCCGAGTATTTGAGTAATATCAATATCCACGGACGTTACTGTATCCATGTTCACATCATCTGAGAAAATTATGCCTCTTGCATGTTCCGATCTTCTGGATATCGCATTAGACTGCCAACATGTGAATTTGGGCTGGCTTGACTTGAGTCCAAAGCACAAGTGCAAAGCTCCAAAGCAAAAGCCACAGGTTTGGCCAAGGGTAGGATGCCCAACACTGAAGGAAATGTATCCAAACATTGTGGGTGCAGCACGCTCCTTCATTCGGAGCAACAGCTTTAAGGCTCACAAAAGGTGACAAGAGGATGTAGTATCCTTGCATGAAAGCTGTGTATATTAGGCACCTAGTGATCTGAAACCACACACCCAAACCCAGACATTACGTCATCCACCTTGCAATGCATGAACCCCAACTTACAATGAATAATGAATAATGCCCCAACTTGGATCAGATTGCACCCTAGAACAATGTAGCCCTTTTATACGCATAGAACCTCATGTGATGTACTGAGATGTATTGAGCCACAATAAACCAAGCAAGCATCGGAGCAACAACGACTATTCGTGTGCTAGTGACGAGCTCACTACATTACATTGGCGACGAGGACGGGATAACAAAATTGGGAGGATATATCAACATATCAAGATGGCACAATTCACCATACCTGCACCACCACCTCTAGACATGGCAGATCACGCCATCCAAAAACGCCTACTGCGAGATCCTGATCTGATGCTTGATAAAGCAGTGCTGATCATCCGAGCATCGGCGGCAGCTTCAACGCAACAGAGTCACATGAAAGGTAAAGATCAGCAGCCCATTTACGCTGTCAACCAGTCACGCCAACGCTCAACAAAGCGACCTGCATCAGCAATAGCACCCACGTCAACTACCTGCTATAACTGTGGGGGGACATACCCGCATGCCGGCGAGTGCCCTGCATATGGCGAGACCTGCTCATTCTGCCACAAACGAAGCCACTTTGCAAAATTCTGCAGGAGTAGGAAGGCGGAACAGCAGACGGGCGCCACACATGTCCATCAGGCCAACGCCATCGTCAGCAACGACCCACCAAGCCCTCCGGATAGCGACTCCGAAGATGACTACGTGTTCTAATTGAACAATATCAGCCAACCACCAAGCGTGTTACCAACAACACCAAAGAACAAACAAGCGTGCTATAAGCAACGACACCAAAGAACAAACGAGCGTGTAATCACAACACCAACAAACTAACAAACGTCAACTCTGGCCTGGCCAAGTGGGCCATCAATAATATCTGCATCCACAATGGAAAGAGAGTGCAGCACAACTAGAACAACAATAAATCATTGGAAACGACTGAACTTTAACTTTGAACACTGATCATCGGAAACAACTGAACTGAACTGAACTAAACTATATACATGTACCGCAATGAATCTCTTTAAGTCTACCCAGTACAATGATCATACTTTCATTTAAACTTCACACCAGTCTAACTTGATCCACTGCCTCATCATGTTCATGAACTCTAAACATCGAACAATGAACATTTCTCTACTAATTACCTGTAAAAAAATTAGATTTAGATTTAAATCACCATTATATTATTCCTTGCATTCTCGCTGTATATTAGCCAGCTCCATTCTAAGGTGAGGAGGGATGTAGTATCCTTGCATGAAAGCTGTGTATATTAGGCACCTAGTGATCTGAAACCACACACCCAAACCCAGACATTACCTCATCCACATTGGAATGCATGAACCCCAACTTACTAAATGAATAATGAATAAGGCCCCAACTTGGATCAGATTGCACCCTAGAACAATGTAGCCCTTTGATAAGCATCTATAGAACCTCATGTGATGTACTGAGATGTATTGAGCCACAATAAACCAAGCAAGCATCGAAGCAACAACGACTATCCATGTGCTAGTGACAAGCTCACTACATTACAGAGGATAAATTCTTTGTATTTAATACAGCTAAACAGGTTAAGTACATTTCTGATTGATCTGTCGTATTAAAGTTATATTTGCTTAAGTTTTAGAAGTATTTTGAGACTGTAAGTTCAAAGACATAAAATAATGAGTATATTTAGTCAATTTGATGAAACTACATGTACATGTATTTGTAAATATAATGTATTTTCCAAGATGGCGATAGCAGCTAGAGTTTTGGCGGCAACGATCTAAAACATAAGATTAATTAATAATATATAATCGTGAATCCATATCATTCCATCTTTGTTAGAATGTGCTTAGACTAAGTGTTTATTTACGGTGATTCTGTTAGACGACGAAGACCACTAAACATCAATTTGTTGTACTCCGCCATTTTACACGAATAAACCACAGGACCTGCCGTAACCTCAGAGTCAAAAAGTGACTTGCCTAGAAGACAGTAGGAATCACCGTGACACGACAGTCGCCCAAACACGACAGTGAACTTGATTTAGATTGTACATATCATAACAAATGTTTACAACTAGACCTGTATAATTTCTTCTATTGATAATTTCTTAAATCTCAACTAAGTTGAAGATATGTATATGCGTTGTTGAAGATTATACACTGTTTAGCTGTATAAAAGGAATTTGTGTATTATACATGTAGTTTCCATCAAATTAGACAAACGTGACCTAGTTTTAAGATATACCGGTAAAGCCCTTCTTTCAATTAACAGTCGCATATATTTAAGTTAATTTATTAATTTATTATCACATTTTGCCGAGACAGTTAAGTTTAGTTGACTATTTTATTAGTTGCAGAATAATGTGGTCCGTAATAAGGGATTATTTATATTAATACAATTATTATTTCCTATGGTATTCTTTTGCAGGTATGGTTGGTCAAGAATTGCTGACAAAATTAATCTGCAACTTTTGACTAAAAGTAGGCCCCGGAGTTGTGATTTATAATTTTTATACAAAACACAAACGTCAATATGAAATCATCTTGGTGTGTAAATTAAATTCAAGTTGCATGTAACTTTTCATGACAAGATGTATGAATTCGCATTAGTTTCCAAATGAAGTCTTATCGTGAAATTAAAAACTGCCGAGCTGTACTCCTCTCCTTGCAGGTTACTGTACACGCATTTCTTATATTGGTAAAACAAATTTCTGATTGTTTCTCTGGAACTCGCAAGTTTGTGCCGCGTTCACTATTAAAACAAACCTGGAAGGAACAAACAATTTAGAAAAGCAATTTATTTTTTCTAGCTTTACAAATGCCTCTTCATCTTGCTGTATCTGCAAAAGGGAAAAAAACATGTATACATACATTTATCCCGGACTTTTATAAAGCGCACTTATTCAACATGTTTAGGACGGTAATGAATTCCTTTCGCAACATGGGAGCTCTTTACTTACTAAAATAATTATGAATGTGTACTAAGGGTACTTTTTGGTACGAACCATCGTTCAGTGAAGTACCAGGGCTCACACAATAGCTGCTCACGCACCGTGACCGCGTGTAAACCAGAAACGCGTGCAGAACGGAAAGGAACGCCCCATTGTTCTTAATCCGCATGCATCTAATAATTCTGGTCTCTTCCGTTAATTATTTGGGAAAATAATCAGAATACATTCGGGAAACATTTGGTGCTATTTTTTTAGCACCAGTTTCATACAAATAATTTACTTTTTTTTACGAACCCCCGCCCTGGATCCAACCCTGCCTTGTGGTCTTTCTGTCTAGTATTGTTGTGCATGTATGACCCAAAAAGGGGTTGTTCTATAAAACCCCCTCGACCCCCACGACCCCTCAACTAACTTGCACTCTTAAGCACACACCACGCCCCACACGGGGTCAATTTATTTTTAGAACAACCTGTGTGTAGTGTGTGCTTAAGAGTGTAAGTAAGTCGAGGGGCTGGGGGTCGAGGGGGTTTTAGATCAACCACCCAAAAAGCCCAAAACAATTTATTATAAACGAAAGTGTAACTTTAACCTACATTTTTATATATTTTTCTAGCCTCTGAAGATAGTTTGTGAAGCTGCTTTAATAGTCGCACATGAGCAAGACAAGTGAACCACTGTCGTTCATAGTCACACTACTTTTGATTAATCAGTTAATCACTGGTAGTGTCATCGACACAACATACTGGTATCAAATGGCCTCCGGTCTATCATCTGTCGGCGCGTTGCAGAGTGACCTACTTCTCTCGAGTCATCCCAGCTTCTGCCCGTCAGCGAACGCCACACCCCCACAGTCTCTGCAGGAGGCCTTGGGGATACCCCTTGACGATTTCGTAGAGAAGTTGGACCCGCAGTTCTTATGCATCCATTGTATGAAGGGCCTGCGATGGGCCATGCAGACGAGTTGCGGCTGTAGGTCATGCTTAGGATGCCTACAGAGATACATCAAGTAAGTGACATTGGTTAAAATAAATTGAGATGAAAGACTAAAAGACGTCTGAACATGTCCATACACTCAAGTTCACTGGCTTCTTAACCTTAACCCTACCAGACACAACACAGTGAATCAGGTTAAAAAGTTTGTCAACACAAGTGCATAAATGACCACAGTCTAAAGACTACAAGAGCATATCTCCAGTGAACAATGCCAGAGATGGATTTTGCTTCGTTGGATGACTGCAGACTCAAGCAGTTTGACATTGAGATTTCTCGCTGCACTAGGCAGCTAAGTCACTTTGAATAACAATGCAATCAGATGCGTTTGGCGGGGTTTCTAGCCAAAATACCCTGGAGGGTTAGGGTTAAAGGCATAAGAGGATACATGTAATTGGCATAATGGATAAAACATTATAATAATGTACGGTACATGGAAGATTTTACAAATCAAATACAACTCTTCATCATTCGTGGAGTCTATTCCGGCCACAGACATTGCTGTTGGACCAGCGATCCTAATTTGGCCGTTTCCCAGACGGTCTGGGACAACCCCCGCCCGCTTTGAGCTAGGGATTGGGACTCCCCTCAAAAGCAGGTGGTCCCAGATTAAGACAGCTACATGTAAGTAGAAGACTGACTCGTGGGCAAGCCTCGAAATTAACGCTTACCCACTTACCGGCGGTAAGTGATTTTTTTCAGCGGTAAGTGATTTTTTTAAATGGGTAAGTTGCTGGGTAAGTGACTTTGAAGTATAATTATCATGATGAAATATGATAAAGAAATTATTTATAATCAAAGAAGTGAATTGTGTGAACGTTTTCTACTTTTACAAGGCAACTTGGCTATAATTTTGTGTTCGCCCTGTCACCATTTAAATGTACTGCTTGTGTCGAAGTGCAGCGCGCGCACAGCAAGCACATGCATCGCATAAGTATTGCATATGTATGGTCCGATACCCAGACTGAAATAGTGCTAGTCATAATGTCTGCACAGCTGGGGTGCCAGTTTATTTATAAAACAGTCCGTGGAGCGAATAGGTACGTGTAGATCGTACTGCTAGTTGCACTGGACCTTGCTTCAGAATCATTACAGTGGCATTTTGTCACTAACTATATGTCAAATAATATGGTAGCTGTGCAGATCAACGATGTTGACTGGCCAAGTACATGTACTTGAAAATTGACTGTCTGCCAAATCTAACTTTAGTGGGTGTTAAGTGATGTTTCACAGTGTTTATCTTTGTCACTAAAAGGAGCCCATTGTTTTAGCAGGCATTGGTCCTTGTAGGTAATTGATATGGGACGAGATCTTGTTTTAAAAGACCATTTCTTGCAGGGTATAGTGATATTTTTTTTCGATGAACGTTCCTGTCTTCGGTGGCGCCCGTGGCGGTGGTGTCCCCGTGAATGATGAATGGGTGAATTACACTGCACTAGTGACACTGGTCACTGCAGTATCAGTAGAATATAACGTTACTGGAGTTTCCACGAAATCGGAGAGGAAAATGGTTTTCGTTCATGCTGATTAATTTTGTAGATTGGTTTGGTTTTTTTCTTGAGGGGGGGGGAGGGAGTTTAATTTGCAAAGTCTTAAAATTAGTTTTACACTTTTTAGAGGGGATGTGGGGGGGGGGGGGGGGTTAATTTAACATTTTTGTTCTTATTTTTAATTTTTAATTTTTTTTTTTAAATTTTTATGTGTGTGTTTTGTTGGTTACTATAAAGAAATCCCCGCTTATTTAATTGTGAAACCTGTGAAAGCAAAATGAGGCAAAAAGTACTTGCAGTTTGTTTTTCATTATCGGCATTTTTGAAATTATGAATTTCTAAGCGACAGATTTTTACCAAAGGATTGGTTAAACATAATTGTGTTTTCAGTTTTTCAATTTTTTTATTGCGGTGTAGAGTGTACATTTTTTTCAAATAAAAAAAAACCTAACAAAGCAACAACAAATTTTAGACGATATAGTGTTGATCATGCAATTTCTTTGGTTCATCTGCCATCCTGCGGACGAAAGTGAACAAATGTTATTGTGGTTGTACATGTACATCAAACCATTTTCTAATTACAACTGGAAAATTATCTTGCAAAATCTGATTGTCCTGTGTGTGTTTTAATAAAAAATAAAAAAAGTTTAAAAGTTTGGGTTTTTACCAATAGGGTAAACTTATATCTGTGATTCCAATGGCAATTCTGTGGCTAGATCTCAAATATTACTTTTGCAGAAGATAAATCATGCTTTATTTGATAAGCCAGTTTTGGGTAAGTCATTCTTGAAAGTGGGTAAGTGGAAAATCACAGGTGGGTAAGTGGTAGGTAAGTGAAGAAAAAATTTAAATTTGAGGCTTGCTCGTGGGGCCAGGGGCATTGCCACGAAATCCCAGAGATTTAAAGGGTGCGCCGCCGGTAATCACTCCTGCGGTCTTCTATTGTTAGTGATTCACCGCTGATAGCAGCTATTGTTGACCTGCAGCACCACTCCAACAATCAACCGAGCATCCCCCTTGAGTAACCGGGTGTCCACCGTGTTCGTAGCGGGCGGGGGATTACTAAGTGGGCCGAGCTCTCCCACTTCTCGAACGTCCTATTAACTCTAACTCCCTAGGGTGTGTGCAAAATCATACTGATTTTAGAGGATTTTAGAGGATTTTAGAGTATTAGGGTATCGTGTCCCTTACTAGAAGATCTCTCTCCTCCAATGGAATCACCAAAGCATCACTTTCACTCATCCAGGACACTTGGCGAGATGCACTCTGAAAGACTTCATCATAAATTGGTTTGCAAAATTGGTTTGCGTATGAAGCTTCCTCCTTCTTTTAGCAATTGCAATGATAGTAGCCCGCTGCATTCATCAATCTCCGATTTTGTTTTTGTTTTTGTTTTTGTTTTGCAAGAATCACTGCCAATTTTCCATTTTTGTTTTGTTGTTGTGGGGGAACCTTGCTGTAATTTTGTTCTCGTTTATTCTTCCCGAATGTAGGGATCAAGGTAAATCAAGTCTGAAATGCCCCAGTTGCGGCGAAGAGTTCATTAAAGATGAAATCAGCAAGGACAGTTTTGCGCGGAAAAAAATGGAGAAGTTCAAAATGTACTGCGCCAACAGAGCGCGGGGATGCAAGGAGCAGATGCTGCTGAAGGGGCTGGATCAACATCTGCAACAGGATTGCAAGTACGAGCTGATCAATTGCATTCATCGCAGAAAAGGTTGCCTGCAGCGAGTGCAGAGAAATCTGCTGCCAAAACACTTGGAAAGCGAATGCGCCTTCCGTCGGGAACGATGCAGATACTGTGGGGAAGACTCTGTAGTCGATGAACTGGAGGTAGGTTTGAGGCCGATATACTGTACCGGTACAGGGTGCCCCCCCCCCCCCCCCCCCCCAAACAAAAAGAAAAGCAACAAAAGTATTATATCTCAATAGACAAGCATACCCTGAGGCCAAAACTACCTGTACCAATGGATTGAGAATCTTTCTAGAAGAAATATGACATCAAGATATTTTGATTTGGGCTCTATTTTTAACACATTTGGGGGGTCCTTTCGCACCGAGTGTTATGTGTACCATAGAGAGAACTAGCCAGTGTTATAAACTGAATACGGAGAAGAATGTACAGGAACTAACATGTCGTTTATTAAGACAATCCGGTCATAGGTCAACTGTAACTACGGTGCTCCATATGTGACATCTCCTTTAACTAAACATTGTTTGTAACACACAAATACAAGTATTTAAAGTGTCTGGGAAATTGTTTAGAGTCTAAGTGTGATTTACACAAAGGTCCAACTGCGCCAGTGTCTATTTGCATGCGTACAGATTGGCAAGCTACTTTGACATTCTTATACCATTCGTCAGCATTCGGATCTCCAATTGAGCTGATTAGGTGGGCGTAGTCGTTATACGATGCAGGGTCATCATCTGATGTATAAATCTCTGTCTCATCAACCTGATGTGTCGTCTGCCGTTGGCGGCACAATGCTGCAAAGTGATGTAATTTGTGACAGTTGCTGCATCGTTGGTTTTTGGCTGGGCACTTGCTATGTGTCGAGCTGTATCCACACTTGTTGCATGGTTGCTTACTCGATTGGGCACCTTGGTAGCTGTTGGCGTGCCTTTGTGGTGTCTTGCCAGGTGGAGGATGTCTGGGTTGAGGTTTTTTTGTATTTCCTCCTTTTTGTGTTTGTTCAGCTGGTTTTGAGAAGTGGCGTTTTGTTATGAAATGGACTTTCGAGTTCTCTTCCTTGCTGATGATTTTCAGACTTGTGATGTTTTATGATTTTGCCCGATGCTTATCGCTATGTCCAAAGTGAGGTCATCACCTTTGTCAAGACACTTTTCACAGACTTTAGAATGCCAGGCATGGCATACAATGGCATCACGGATCATGTGGTCTTCGTCTGTGTAGCCGCACTAGAATTTAGACTAACGAACATATCAACTTTCTCACCATCTTGTTGTTTTCAACGATGGAAATTTACTGTACCGGTAGCTCTGATCTGATTTTTCTTTGATGCCACATACTTTCGAATTTAGTACTAGTTCGCGCCGGTACCATCGGCCTGAACCCGCCTCGGATCAAGTTTTTTTTAAATATAATTCCGCGCCTCGGCTCGGTGGTGTTAAATATAATCCCGGCGCGAACTGGTTAAAAGTAAGATACACCATTGGTAATTGCTTGAATTATCAGGAATGAGAGAATTGTTTTGTTTGGGGGGGGGGGGGGGGGGGGTTGTATTTTATAGTAAATGTTGTTTCAATGACTTGTCTAAAGATTTACAATTTATGAATGCCGAAAAAAAAAAGCAAGAAAAAAGGCGTTTTCAACCGGCGTCGGGCAGTTGTTCTTGTTTTTTATTATCTCCATCCGGCCATCGTCAATAAAAAAAATAAAAAAAACATTACAGGATAATTAGCGCGATTATTTTACTGGATGCCTAAAATCATTATTTTCTTTCTATAGAAGTAAAATATTTCTTAATATTTTTGTAGTGAATATTTTTCGATATCTGCGAATGGTGTATCCTATCTTAAAAATCGCAGGCGCGGTCAAATTTGAAAGTACAGCTTTTCTTGCCAACATTTGAATTATTAGTATCTCAAATGTTAAGCTTGTTACATTTGATTAATACATTTTGTGTTGTCACCTTTTTTTTCAGTTGCATGAAAAGGAGTGCAAGAAATTATTGGATAAATGCCCTAATGATTGTGGAGTAAAGCCCATCCATAAAGATAAAGTAAGTTCCCATTTTCTCTTGCACTGATGGTGCAAAGAATTTTTTTTCTAAAAAATAATGCATTGATGGCGGAGTTGGTGCCTGGAAATTGGTCGTAGCACCTTGTAAAAAAAACTTACAAAGGTGCTACATAATGGGTCTCAGATTCTCATAAACTTCCTTAACCTGTCTTTGAAAATCACAAATCGCTTTGAAACACCTGTAAAAAGCGGTATATAAATGTAATGTATTAGTATTATTATTATTATTATTATTATTATTGTTGTTCCGGTGAGCAACCAGTAGTGGTCAACTTGAACAGCGCCCTCTTTTGTTGAACACCAGTTTAGTTACAAATTACATGTGGCAATTGAATTGTCAGCCATGTTTTATTGATACTTCGTCTGATTTTAGGGAAGAAAACCCCTAATAATCACAGATAATGTTATAATGCCAGCTAACCAGTATTTGTTATAATGCCAGCTAACCAGTATTTGTTATAATGCCAGCTAACCAGTATTTGTTTGATGCCAGACAGTTTGTTAAGAAGAGTCCTGCTATGGAAGTGAGTTTGATTTCCCTTATTAGTTCATGTTAAAGGTAGTATACACCATTGGTAATTGCTTTAATTATCATGAATGGGTAGATTTGGGGGGTTGTATTTCATGGTAAATATCGTTTAACTGACTTTTCCGAAGTTTTACAATCATGGATGCCGAGAAAAGCACGAAAAACGGCGTTCGTTTTCAACCGGGGTCGAGCAGTTATTCTTATGTTATCTTTGTTTTTTCGCTCTCGCCGTCCGGCGAGAGCAAATTTTTCTTTATAAAATTCATTTTTTTGGAATAATTACAGGATATCTAGCGCAATCCTTTTGCTGAATGCCTAGAATCATTGTTTACTTTCGATTGAGTAAGGTATTTCTTAATAATTCAGTAGTAAATATTTTCGATATCTGCAAATGGTGTATACTACCTTTAAGATGCAAAATAAGTTGGATAGTTTTAACGTGAATTTCAGACTGGAAGTTTACATGATCAGTATTCCGTTTATTCAGTCTAGGTTTTATAAAGTGTGTTATTTGCAGACACAAGATTAAGATATGCAGGTTTAGATACGAAATATACATGTGCTCAGTTAATTCGGTCAACAACAGAAGTCAGATTAGGCCTGCATTTGAGTGGTTTATTCAACTTAAAGGTGACCAGTGATTCTAGCCAGTAGTATCGATTTTTATATAATCATTAGCACCTTATAGCCTACAGTTAAACCAGTTTTCTTATAATCTTTTGTTTGTGTTAAACTGTTAAACCTAATGTACTATGTATTCTTTTAACTTTGTTTCAGATCGAATAAAAGCAGTTTTACAGATATTCTGAAAGCTCAAATATACGATTCGCAGGATTCCTTTCTCTGGTTTGGTCGTACTCCCGACAGTCCACACAATTCGATTTCCTGTTTTCTGCTAACCTGGGACTCAAGGCAGTGCGACTCACGTGAACGATGGATGACCCTTCAGTAAAGGAGCTAAAGAAGAAACGCAGAAATGCGAAAGCAGCACTTACACGACAGGGAAAGGCCCTACAGTTGCTGATTGACGGAAACCGCCCGGCGGTGGAGGTGAGAGCTTTAGTTCATAAAGTTGAGCTAACATTTGATGACCTCGTTCAGAAACATGAAAAATACACAGAGCTAATCGATGGAGATACAGAATTTGAGATAGAAGAGGACTGGTTGGCTGAGTGTCAACAAAAGTTCATCGGTTTGAGATGCAGAGCAACAGATCACATAGAGGCATTAGAACCTCTTGTGTACTATGCCGGTACAGAAAACGCAGATTCTGTGACATCGGTCCCTATGATGTCGTCCGATCCCGTGACGTCTAATCCCGAGACGTCTAATCCCGAGACGTCTAATCCCGAGACGTCTAATCCCGAGACGTCTAATCCCGAGACGTCTAATCCCGTGGCGTCTAATCCCGTGGCGTCTAATCCTGTGGCGTCAGTTCCCGTGGCGTCAGTTCCCGTGGCGTCAGCTCCCGTGGCGTCAGCTCCCGTGGCGTCAGCTCCCGTGGCGTCAGATTTCGTGACGTCAATTCCTGTAATTCCAGTACCAGTGACGTCATTTTCTACCATGCCAGTCAATGAAGTTCCTGCCCCAGAGTTGAATCCTGTCATGACATGCAGTTTCAAGATGGAAAAACCTAAATTACCCAAATTTTCTGGTGACGTCAGAGAATTCTTCACCTTCAGAGCGGATTTCAAGTACATGGTAGATGACCGATATCATAAACGTGATGCCATAGCCCTCCTCCGTACATGCCTACATGCTGAGTCCTGCTATGGAAGTGAGTTTGATTTCCCTTATTAGTTCATGTTAAGATGCAAAATAAGCTGGATAGGTTTAACGTGAATTTCAGACTGGAAGTTTACATGATCAGTATTCCGTTTATTCAGTCTAGGTTTTATAAAGTGTGTTATTTGCAGACACAAGATTAAGATATGCAGGTTTAGATACGAAATATACATGTGCTCAGTTAATTCGGTCAACAACAGAAGTCAGATTAGGCCTGCATTTGAGTGGTTTATTCAACTTAAAGGTGACCAGTGATTCTAGCCAGTAGTATCGATTTTTATATAATCATTAGCACCTTATAGCCTACAGTTAAACCAGTTTTCTTATAATCTTTTGTTTGTGTTAAACTGTTAAACCTAATGTACTATGTATTCTTTTAACTTTGTTTCAGATCGAATAAAAGCAGTTTTACAGATATTCTGAAAGCTCAAATATACGATTCGCAGGATTCCTTTCTCTGGTTTGGTCGTACTCCCGACAGTCCACACAATTCGATTTCCTGTTTTCTGCTAACCTGGGACTCAAGGCAGTGCGACTCACGTGAACGATGGATGACCCTTCAGTAAAGGAGCTAAAGAAGAAACGCAGAAATGCGAAAGCAGCACTTACACGACAGGGAAAGGCCCTACAGTTGCTGATTGACGGAAACCGCCCGGCGGTGGAGGTGAGAGCTTTAGTTCATAAAGTTGAGCTAACATTTGATGACCTCGTTCAGAAACATGAAAAATACACAGAGCTAATCGATGGAGATACAGAATTTGAGATAGAAGAGGACTGGTTGGCTGAGTGTCAACAAAAGTTCATCGGTTTGAGATGCAGAGCAACAGATCACATAGAGGCATTAGAACCTCTTGTGTACTATGCCGGTACAGAAAACGCAGATTCTGTGACATCGGTCCCTATGATGTCGTCCGATCCCGTGACGTCTAATCCCGAGACGTCTAATCCCGAGACGTCTAATCCCGAGACGTCTAATCCCGAGACGTCTAATCCCGAGACGTCTAATCCCGTGGCGTCTAATCCCGTGGCGTCTAATCCTGTGGCGTCAGTTCCCGTGGCGTCAGTTCCCGTGGCGTCAGCTCCCGTGGCGTCAGCTCCCGTGGCGTCAGCTCCCGTGGCGTCAGATTTCGTGATGTCAATTCCTGTAATTCCAGTACCAGTGACGTCATTTTCTACCATGCCAGTCAATGAAGTTCCTGCCCCAGAGTTGAATCCTGTCATGACATGCAGTTTCAAGATGGAAAAACCTAAATTACCCAAATTTTCTGGTGACGTCAGAGAATTCTTCACCTTCAGAGCGGATTTCAAGTACATGGTAGATGACCGATATCATAAACGTGATGCCATAGCCCTCCTCCGTACATGCCTACATGCTGAGTCCTGCTATGGAAGTGAGTTTGATTTCCCTTATTAGTTCATGTTAAGATGCAAAATAAGCTGGATAGGTTTAACGTGAATTTCAGACTGGAAGTTTACATGATCAGTATTCCGTTTATTCAGTCTAGGTTTTATAAAGTGTGTTATTTGCAGACACAAGATTAAGATATGCAGGTTTAGATACGAAATATACATGTGCTCAGTTAATTCGGTCAACAACAGAAGTCAGATTAGGCCTGCATTTGAGTGGTTTATTCAACTTAAAGGTGACCAGTGATTCTAGCCAGTAGTATCGATTTTTATATAATCATTAGCACCTTATAGCCTACAGTTAAACCAGTTTTCTTATAATCTTTTGTTTGTGTTAAACTGTTAAACCTAATGTACTATGTATTCTTTTAACTTTGTTTCAGATCGAATAAAAGCAGTTTTACAGATATTCTGAAAGCTCAAATATACGATTCGCAGGATTCCTTTCTCTGGTTTGGTCGTACTCCCGACAGTCCACACAATTCGATTTCCTGTTTTCTGCTAACCTGGGACTCAAGGCAGTGCGACTCACGTGAACGATGGATGACCCTTCAGTAAAGGAGCTAAAGAAGAAACGCAGAAATGCGAAAGCAGCACTTACACGACAGGGAAAGGCCCTACAGTTGCTGATTGACGGAAACCGCCCGGCGGTGGAGGTGAGAGCTTTAGTTCATAAAGTTGAGCTAACATTTGATGACCTCGTTCAGAAACATGAAAAATACACAGAGCTAATCGATGGAGATACAGAATTTGAGATAGAAGAGGACTGGTTGGCTGAGTGTCAACAAAAGTTCATCGGTTTGAGATGCAGAGCAACAGATCACATAGAGGCATTAGAACCTCTTGTGTACTATGCCGGTACAGAAAACGCAGATTCTGTGACATCGGTCCCTATGATGTCGTCCGATCCCGTGACGTCTAATCCCGAGACGTCTAATCCCGAGACGTCTAATCCCGAGACGTCTAATCCCGAGACGTCTAATCCCGAGACGTCTAATCCCGTGGCGTCTAATCCCGTGGCGTCTAATCCTGTGGCGTCAGTTCCCGTGGCGTCAGTTCCCGTGGCGTCAGCTCCCGTGGCGTCAGCTCCCGTGGCGTCAGCTCCCGTGGCGTCAGATTTCGTGATGTCAATTCCTGTAATTCCAGTACCAGTGACGTCATTTTCTACCATGCCAGTCAATGAAGTTCCTGCCCCAGAGTTGAATCCTGTCATGACATGCAGTTTCAAGATGGAAAAACCTAAATTACCCAAATTTTCTGGTGACGTCAGAGAATTCTTCACCTTCAGAGCGGATTTCAAGTACATGGTAGATGACCGATATCATAAACGTGATGCCATAGCCCTCCTCCGTACATGCCTACATGCTGAGTCCTGCTATGGAAGTGAGTTTGATTTCCCTTATTAGTTCATGTTAAGATGCAAAATAAGCTGGATAGGTTTAACGTGAATTTCAGACTGGAAGTTTACATGATCAGTATTCCGTTTATTCAGTCTAGGTTTTATAAAGTGTGTTATTTGCAGACACAAGATTAAGATATGCAGGTTTAGATACGAAATATACATGTGCTCAGTTAATTCGGTCAACAACAGAAGTCAGATTAGGCCTGCATTTGAGTGGTTTATTCAACTTAAAGGTGACCAGTGATTCTAGCCAGTAGTATCGATTTTTATATAATCATTAGCACCTTATAGCCTACAGTTAAACCAGTTTTCTTATAATCTTTTGTTTGTGTTAAACTGTTAAACCTAATGTACTATGTATTCTTTTAACTTTGTTTCAGATCGAATAAAAGCAGTTTTACAGATATTCTGAAAGCTCAAATATACGATTCGCAGGATTCCTTTCTCTGGTTTGGTCGTACTCCCGACAGTCCAATTATTATTCCATATTTTGCTTTTGGTTACCACAGCACAGGGCCAGCGGTTGGTTAGAACCTCTGACCCTCTCACCACAAGCTTGCTACATGTGGAGCAAGTTCGGGTGCTGCTAAACTAGTCCCTTTTGTAAATGTTCAGTTTAAATCACGCATACGTGATCTGTCATTCACTCGAACAAGTCTAGTTGATTGAATACGCCAAGTCTAGTGTTGGTGTTTTCTATAATTTGTTTTCTACTTTTTTTTAATAATGAATCATCTCATTGCAAAGAGTTATCATTATTGGACAAAACCTACAATTTATTGTAAACGTTTGCAACACTTGCGTCAGTAATAGTTAATCAATGTTTGTTTATGTATGTTTTAAATATTTAACTTGAAATTTCATTTGATAATTTTTATGTAATTTATTGTTCAGCGCTTAGAGGCTATTTTGCAATTTGCGCTATATAAATGTCCATTATTATTATTATTATTATTATTATTATACGTTTTCCCCATTCTGAAACGGTGTCGTAACTTGCGAGTGACTAGAGAAACCATGTTCTAGGCTAGGCTGATCCAGTTGAACCAGCTACACATCGTTCGAGTGACATCTAGATTCACTATGGTCAAGTCTAGTCGACTCTAGTCTGGCAGCAACATCAGGTTTAATTTCAGCTACCGGCACATGTAGTCTCCTCAGAATTTGTGTGAAGTTTGAATAGACTCACCAATTGCAAGTTTTAGCAGTTTTTTGTCGAGGAGGTACTGCTAGTAATCAGAATCTCTGTGAAGAAGCGGACCGAGTCCTGATTTACTTGGAACAACAACATTGGATACAAAAATCTTTCTGCAGAAAAGGAAGAAAAATATTCCAATTGGGAGTCTGGCACCATTGCACTCGGAAACTCTTGATGGACATTCTAGTATATGAAGAAAGAAAATGGAAAAAAAAAGTTCTTGTCATATTAAAGGTTACATACTGAGGTCAAAGTCATTTGAGGTCAAGTTGTAAACATAGTCATCGCGAAACAAGGCAAAGTTAGTGGTTTGAGAACCATCCTTGTCTCTCATCTCAATTCCTTCATTTTTCCTCTGGCAACTAACTCATGAATTACTTTTAAAAAACCAAACAGGTCAATGACAAATTCAGTCCAGCATGCTGTGAGTGAACTGGAAACAGTTAGAGATACATGCTACAGTGGAAGCAATCGACATCAAGAGTCGTACTGTATTGCCAATTTGGGTATGCTCATCTGCAACTACTGATGTAACTTGATTTCTTTTACACCCAAGAGATACTGCTGTCTCCAGATGACAGAAAAACGAGATTTCATCAAGCAAGCATGCACACTATCCAACTTGATGCTCGGCTGCACCCAGAGATTGCTGAAACATGGTGATGCTATCATTGGAATGCAGTGTTGTCATCCAGACTTCCAAGTTGATGAACTACATGCTATCAGTTTTAAGAGCGCTCGTCTGTAAATATCGACCAAGTCGCGAAATCCAAATTTTTTCGAAATCCTCCAAACTTTGCCAAATTGTTACCCTAGTGGATAAATAAGCACTGTGTAAATTTAACTTCGATCCGATAAATATTTTAGGAGAACGAGGACCTAGTTGAATTATCCGACTGACTGCCGCTTCTGAGGCAAATTTTAGGCCATTCTACCACACATCAAAACTCGCTAAAAATCGCGTAGTTGCGCTTGCCATTCAAAATAAAACAGGTTTCTACTTAAAGATAAGACATTCCTTGGCAGTCCGAGTGAAGTTTCAAACACGTAGGAGCAAGATAGAATATTTGACAGATTTTTAAATATTTTCAATTTTCTAACAGTTATTTCAAAGGTCAAATTTGATGGCTAATATCTCCCCGTTCGACGCGGAAATCGGCTATTTTTAAAATCCTATACGCGAGAATAGTTCTTATAGTCGGTATTTGTGAAAAAATATTTTTGGGCCGGGCAAAATAATACCTTTGAGAAGGCTAATTACGAGCGCTGCTGGAAGTCAATTTGTGACACTTTCCAGACACCGGCGATCACGTACTCGTGACGCTGAAAATCACCAGAAAGCGAATACTTGCACCAAAAATCACAACCAAATCAATCAAAACACATTTATTGTGGCTCTGTATAACTTACAATTTGAGTAGTCCTCGTCGATATGAGTTTCCAGCTGAAAATTGTACAGGAATTTGTCCATCTAACGACTCCTATGACAGTCAATGACAGGGCAAACAACATCAAATCATGCAAACTCGGCGCGAACAGGCTGAAATTTCCATCAATACTGGCTCGTGCTTGAAATTTCTGGACCACTTTCAGTTTAAATAGTGCTTCAAAGGCAATATATTCTGTTTCCATCTTGTCTCGAGGCAGCTAAAACAGAAACTAAGGCTATACAAAACATGCGCGGCAGACCGAGCAAAACCAGGAGGTCAAATGACAATATGTGACAAGTGGAAACCCCCCACCCACCCACCTTAAAAAATCAAATGATTGGTCACGCTTTCCACTTGTCACATATTGTCATTTGACCTCCTGGTTTTGCTCGGTCTGCCGCGCATGTTTTGTATAGCCTTAGTTTCTGTTTTAGCTGCCTCGAAACAAGATGGAAACAGAATATATTGCCTTTGAAGCACTATTTAAACTGAAAGTGGTCCAGAAATTTCAAGCACGAGCCAGTATTGATGGAAATTTCAGCCTGTTCGCGCCGAGTTTGCATGATTTGATGTTGTTTGCCCTGTCATTGACTGTCATAGGAGTCGTTAGATGGACAAATTCCTGTACAATTTTCAGCTGGAAACTCATATCGACGAGGACTACTCAAATTGTAAGTTATACAGAGCCACAATAAATGTGTTTTGATTGATTTGGTTGTGATTTTTGGTGCAAGTATTCGCTTTCTGGTGATTTTCAGCGTCACGAGTACGTGATCGCCGGTGTCTGGAAAGTGTCACAAATTGACTTCCAGCAGCGCTCGTAATTAGCCTTCTCAAAGGTATTATTTTGCCCGGCCCAAAAATATTTTTTCACAAATACCGACTATAAGAACTATTCTCGCGTATAGGATTTTAAAAATAGCCGATTTCCGCGTCGAACGGGGAGATATTAGCCATCAAATTTGACCTTCGAAATAACTGTTAGAATATTTGACAGATTTTTAAATATTTTCAATTTTCTATCTTGCTCCTACGTGTTTGAAACTTCACTCGGACTGCCAAGGAATGTCTTATCTTTAAGTAGAAACCTGTTTTATTTTGAATGGCAAGCGCAACTACGCGATTTTTAGCGAGTTTTGATGTGTGGTAGAATGGCCTAAAATTTGCCTCAGAAGCGGCAGTCAGTCGGATAATTCAACTAGGTCCTCGTTCTCCTAAAATATTTATCGGATCGAAGTTAAATTTACACAGTGCTTATTTATCCACTAGGGTAACAATTTGGCAAAGTTTGGAGGATTTCGAAAAAATTTGGATTTCGCGACTTGGTCGATATTTACAGACGAGCGCTCTTAAGTACCAGGCCCCACATGCGCCATCTCAAACCGATGCTACACGGGCACATGAAGCAATCTCCAACTCGAAACCCAAAAGTCAGGTTTCTTTTCTGATATAAAACTACATCGATTTGTTAAAATGACAGATGAACTTCAGCTAAAAAAACAATGGACATCTCAAATGTGACCCCTCTACTACTCAACTCTAAACAATTTGGTTTGCATCCTTCTTATCGTTCACGCTACCAGGCACTATTTAACCCCACTTTGTCATTGGAATCCCTCCGTCTCCTGTCAACATACTGCCCGAAATGTTGAGTTCCCTCCGGTTCTTTTCAGAACCACACAAACTCACAAGAGAGATTGACCACATGGTGCTACTGCAAACAACTTACTATTGCCTTTTCACCCCGCAAACCTTCAAATCTCACCGAGACAATTGAGAGCACGTGTCATCGGCTTTTACCTTAAAAAGCCACAATGAGTGGTTGGTACCGGTACATGTACTTGCACAGTTGCAGTACCTAATTTGTTCAAGGAGAGAAAAAAAACTTGCTTGCTAATAAAGCTTGGTTACTTTCCTAGCTTGTGCAACTACACAAGTTATATCAGGTATTCCAGTCGTGATGTTTATCATGGCTGGATATGGTAATTCCAAGGTGGAATCCATTGACATTTTGTTAACTACATGCCTGAGAAATACTCAAAAACCAAAAAATAAACCTGCAAAGCAGTCGGTGAACTTTCGTAAACAACAGTGACTTAATAGAGGCTGTTTATACTGCATTAGACCTCCACAGTATCAACTGCTTATTTGACTGTACGCAGCCCCTGGCAAGATTCTGTGAAGGTATTTGTTCATGTTTCAGAAGACTCCAACAGATTTGACGGGATATTAAGGCCATGAATGAACTGTACCCGGTTTCAGTTCATGTGTTCCCCAGGTAAGCACATTGTACCGTAAAACTTCTGTTGCCTAAAAAAATCACTTAAGAAAATCACTTAAGCTCAAATTTTGGATACCTCTTTTTTATATTTTTGTATTCGACTGTAACAGAAGTTTACTGTGTGTGTAATATATTTTTAGCTTGGGGTCATTGATAAGTAATTTGTAAGTTGTACCTCCTTCAAGATTCTGCTCATGGTTACCACAGCACTGGGCCAGCGGTTGGATTAGAACCTCCGACCCTACAACCACAAGCTTACTGCATGTAGAGCAAGTTGAACAAGTTGAAATCACACGCACGTGATCTGTTTTTCACTCGAACACGTTTTAATCGTGAACGCTTGCAACACTTTCCCCAGTATACGTTTCCCCCATCTCGATACCGTGACGTTACTTGCGAGTGACTAGAGAAACCATGCTCCAGGGCTAGGTTGATCCAGTTGAACCCAGCTACTCAAACCACGCAGCGTTCGAGTGACATCTAGATTAACTATGGAAGTCTAGTCGATTCTATTCTGGCAACAACATCTGGTTTAATTTCAACTACCGGCACATATAGGCTCCTCAGAATTTGTGTGAAGTTTGGATTGGCACCATAGAATTGCCAATTGCAAGTTTTAGCAGTTTTTTGTCTCGATGATTGGAAACTGAATCCCCAATGAGGTACTACTAGTAATCAGAATCTCTGTGATGGAGCTGACCAAGTCATGATTCACTGGGAACATCATTGGACACAAAAGTCTTTCTGCAAAAAAGAAAAAAAATATTGCAATGGGGAGTCTGGCACCATTGCACTCGGAAACCGTTGATGGACAATCTAGTATATGAAGAAGGAAAACAAAAAGAAACAAGTTCTTGAATGTTATTCATCTGCATTCTTCGATCAGGTCTTGGCTGTACGTAGGTGTACACAAATATTCATCCTTTGTGCAATGCAGAATCTTAAAGAATTAAGTGGCAATACATGGATCAACACTTAAGTGTACCTTAGTACCCAATTATTCCCAAATCTTACCCCAATTATACAACTGTATTACTGTCAACTCGCTTCAATAATAGAATTGTTGGTTTTTTTTGCACATTCACAGTCCAGATACAGTGTGCTGAATGTGCTATACTTTTTAGTTGGAAGGTATCATCTAAAATTTGTAGCTGTTCCAAATTGTAATCGTTTTCGTTAGGTTGTTTTCCCCTTCCCCCCTCTTTTTTCCGAAACATTTGGTCATCGTGACGTCATAAGGGGTTGCGTGACATCTTTTTAAATGTTGAGTGACACTCTTATTTCCTATTGAACTTTTTGACCGATTAATTTCAAATTTGGTAAGTATATAGACAGGGAAGTGTTGTAGATGATATGTCAAGGTCATGTAACCTCTACTTCTAGTGTTACCAGTGTCATTTGTAAGAGTAAGAATTGCAAATCTGCTGTGGTTGGTTGGATGTACCTTACAATAGTATGAACTAATATCAGATTATTATATTGCGGTATTCTTACTGTGCAGTTTAATATTTTGCGGTGCTTATATAGTGCTTTATCACCAAAGTCTCAAAGCGCTTGACATTATTACCCCGGTCATTGGGCCCATGATACATTCCAAATACCATCTCAGCTCCCTGGGGAGTATACAGCTCGATGCTGCCATTTTGGCGCAAAGCAGCTAAATCAACCACAACAACCATCTCTGCCCTCACAGGTACCCGTTTACTCATGGGTGGAGAGAAGCAATGAGTGTCAAAGTGCCTTGCCCAAGGGCACACACACCGTAGTCCCAGGCCGGATTTGAACCCACAACCTGAAGCTTTACCTACAGATTACAAATTCAATGCTTCAGACCACGAGGCCACGGCACTTTATTGTTTATATGTTATGAAATATAATGTGGCAATTTAATGGCCACCGAAATAGATATGAATTCAGTTCTTTGCACATTTCCTCATTGGAGACTTTAGATACTTCTCCTGCAATATCAAGGTCATGTGACCCGTCCGGTTTTACTGGAAATGCAATTATTCTTTAAGATTATAATATCAATTTTAATAGTTTGTGAACAATCATATCATTTTGCACTTTCCAAAAGCCAATTCAAACAATTTTGGGAACATACTTTGTGGTTGATCAGTTACAACCACAATCTCTTGTTATTTGTTTTATATTTTTTACAGAATTGTTATGTTTTTAGACATAATCCCGTATGGTTTTTTGATTTGCCATAAAACTGTAAAGTTGAAGTTAAAGAGTTTTAACCACTTCGCGCCGGTGGACGTATATACACGCAAAATTTCCTCGGATTCAAAACGAATGACGCATAAACGTGTCACGAGCAAGGCTGGAAATGTCTGTCAGCAGCGAGCAAGGCCGGAAATGCGTGGGTGTGCTTCCTGGTACCATCGGCCTGAACCTGCCTCGGATCGATAAAATAATCCCGAGCCTCGGCTCGGTGATGTTAAAAAAAAATCCGGCGCGAACTGGTTAAAACTGATTTTCTCTACTACTTTACACTGCTTAATTGTAAGACTTTGTAGAAGTCTGATTTCAAGGTTATACCTCTCACCTTTGCTGTAATATTTCTGTCAGATTCCAGATCATCTGAGCAAGGACTGTCTTCTTCAAGAACAAGTCTGTATCTTCAAGATGTTTGGATGCTCATTTAGTGTAAGTAGCTGCACTCTTGTTTGATTGTTTCTTAGATTTGTGTGTGTAGTACCTTTATATGCATATGAACACAAGCTTTCCTAGGAGGAACAGTCAAAAGTTAAAATGTTGAGACACTAAGCCACTAAAGGCGTCATCAACGATCATCATGTCCCCACGTAGAGAGATGGATTGGCATGCAAGTAGGTGTAAGGCAATTTGAGTCTCTCTACACCTGCGGGATTGATAGCCCAATTCGATGCATGTATGCTGCATATCTGCCATGCCCAGACCGGAGACGGTTTTAGCTGAACCCACTGGTGAGCGAGGCAGATCATTGCAAGGTGGCTTCTTGCTGGGCTTTTTGCAGCCTGGGTATGTAGTAATATAGTTGATCTGTCTCTGCAGATGTCGGAAGGTTCAATGCCGCATAGGGTTGGCAGGAGCGTGATTGGTGTTGATTTAATGCTACCGCTGCTGAGACGCATGCAGTCATTAAGCTTAGTCAATCTTCCGGGTGTAAGCACTGTGGGACCACACTGGGGCAAAGTACTCTGCAATTGAGTAGCAGAGAGCAAGTGCAGATGTTAGTAGCACATTGAATTCTGCACCCCAGGTGTTGCTTGCTAGACATCTTAGTAGATTGCAAATTGCGCTAGTTTTAGCTGCAGTTGTCTCAAGATGAGTCGGTAGCTCAGGGTAATCCCAAGTACTTCGGCGACTTCTCAAAGGGGATCTGTGTGCCATCTACAAACACGTTCAGCTCGTGATTTACAAACCGGTTGATACGGTGAAAGGCACTACTGACAGTTTTAGTGGTGTTGAGTTTCAGGCGCCAGTTATGGAAGTACATGTACGCACTGAAGGTCATTAGGTCAGTGGACAAAGTCTTTACTACAATTGGTGAGAGCTATATCATCTGCGTAGATGTACTTTTTGTACGGGATGCACGGGATGTCTGTGGTATAAATATTGAACAGCATGGGATCGACTATAGACCCTCGAGGCAGCCCATTTATGAGGGTGCGACACTTTGATTTCTTGTCCCGAATGTGGAGGGTGTGGACTGATCATCTGTAGTAGCATGCGTACCATGTCTTTACTAGGTATTAACTCTAGTAGTTTTAGTGTTAGTCCCCGAAGTGTCTTGTCGTATGCTGCAGATAAGTCGACAAAGACGGCTCCAACCTTGTCTCTGTGGTCAAAGGCGGACTCGATGTCTTCAGTTAAGAGATCAACTTGGTCAAGTGTGCATCGGCCATGTCTGAAGCCAGATGGTTCAGGAGGAAGCATGTGTTTGACAAAAGGTAGAAAGCGGTTGTAGAGGAGTCTCTCGAACAGCTTGAAGGCTACGCATAGTAAGCTGATAGGTCTGTAGCTGTAAGGCTGATCGGCTGGTTTATTTAGTTCGTAATATTCTATTATCAAACTTGTTGTAGCGGTTATCAACATCAGACTAATTAGGATCGGGAAAAATTGTGAGAAGCTCACAAGTTTTTTCTTTGAAGAGAGACCAGTTGGCTTTATTGAAGTTCCATCGGGGGACGGGGTGCACTCAATGAAAGCCGGATGGTGGATGAAGGTAGGGCGATGTTGAGAGCGTGGGAAGTTTCCTCCAATGACGTGAGTAGGATGTGGACATGAGCTGTTAGGATGGTGGCTGTAGAATGTGAGGTCAGGGTTGGTGAAGCTTATCCAGATTGCTGAATGGAAGGTCTTGGAGAATTTGTGATTATATAACAGTCTAAGATCTGCATTCGAAGCCCAATCACAGAGGCATTTACCATTTGGGTCGTTCCAGAGGCATCACAGTTTCTTGCTTTCCTTGCTATTCATGATTGTAAATCTTCAAATAGGTCAGTTAAACGATATTTACTATAAAATACAACCCCCCAAATCTACCCATTTATGTTAATTCAAGTAATTACCAATGGTGTATCCTACCTTTAATGATGCAGTTGGCTTGGTAACTGTTCTATAATTTTGTGTAGTTTGTAGTTCTCACATCGTTGTTGCGGATTTAAAAAACAAATCTCATCTGATTACTCTCTCTTAGGAGATGCGCAAAGACAAGAAGATGGATTTACACATGAGCGAGTACCAGGTCCACCACTTGCAACTCGTCACAGAGCACATCATAATAATGGACAAGAAGCTAGAAGAGCTACATCTTTTTAAAGATAACCTGAGCAAAAGCGTTGGCAAGCCAGCAGCGACTAGTGATCAGAAGCAGTTGTTACGCGACATGCAGGTGAGTTTTTGGTTTCTTTTCCGTGCAGTGAAGTTTGTCCTTACTGGTCCACGTAACAAGGGAGAAAAAAAAATGGCACAGGTTGATTTGAAATGCACAGTCCTGTTTTTCTGGTGTTTAACAGTTTAGACCTCGCGGTATATACATGTACCAGTGTTGGAGTCGAGTCCTGAAATCCGAGTGCAGAGTACTCTAGGGGCTGACTCCCAGGCTGTAGAAAGTTTTGGTGTATTTTTTATTAAAATGGTTTAGTTTTAACAGTTTCGGCCTGCAGTGCTAACTACGTAACCGGTCATACTTCGTACCAGGGTTGTAGCTAGAACATTTTGAGTGCCGGCAAATTTACCAAAGCGAAGCACGGCGTTATCACGGCATCTATGCAGTTCATCTTATTGAGGGCGCCCTTGATTATCACAGGATTTTTTGTCTGTGAAAGCAAATCTCGTGATAATCAAGGGCGCCCTCAATAAGCCCGTTTACGGAGTAGAAAACAATGTCAAAACACGGGTAACTATTTAAACAAAGCAGAGATGATCGTTTTACAAGTAAAATTGGAAGTTATGGATGTGCAACTATGTTTATTTTTCACTTTTTTAAACTTTTTTTTCACTTTTAAACTGAGTTTTTTGGTGCCGGTGGGAAAGGTGTTAGTTAACCTTCCGTCCCGGACTCCCGGCGAGTGCCGGTCAGACCCGACCGGCGCCGACCGGTGTGGCGACATCCCTGCTCCGTACGCCTCGCGTAATCATTCTTTTCAGCAAGCAGCAAAAAACAACACATCGGGTTATAATAGAAATGCATGTGTTTAGACAAGGGTTACTAAGGAGTTGTTGTGCCAACTGGAAAGAAATATGTGTGACTTGTGAGGTGTGAACAGTCAGATGTTTAGACAAGGGTTACTAAGAAGTTGTGCCAACTGGAAGGAAATAAGGTGTAATTTGGGTGCGTGATGAGGTCAGATCAGATTAGATTTTGGTAGAAGACGGACGTACATGTATGTTTTTGGGTGGGTGTGATCGCATAGACATTAGCCACCACGCGTAGCAAGTGACTTTTTGAGTTTCGAGTTGACTTTTTGAGTTTTTCGAGTTGACTTTTCGAGTTTCGAGTTGACTTTTCGAGTTTCGAGTTGCCTTTTCGAGTTTTGAGTTGCCTTTTCGAGTTTTGAGTTGCCTTTTCGAGTTTTGAGTTGCCTTTTCGAGTTTCGAGCTGCCTTTTCGAGTTTCGAGTTGGATTTTCGAGTTTCGAGTTGACTTTTATACAGCAGGCCTTCGTCAGTGATCCTAAAAGCCTATCAAGGCAGTGGTACTCTATAGTACTTTAAATTCAGTGCTTGCGTTGTCAAGATTTGAGCATTTCCACTCATGTAAAATACACCAAGGAAGAGTTCCAGAAGTTTTTAAAAACCAAACAACTGTAAGTATTTATTTCAAACTTATTTTATTTTAATTTTTAAACATTAATTGGAGTCGGTTTGTGAAGACAAAATAATGAATTTGTGTAAATTAAGAGTTGATTTCTGAATTAATAATATTAAGGTTGCCGAAATATGTTATTTTTACTTACCTGATCAGCTATAGTAGTGAAACATTTGATGTAAGAATACTTAAAGCCAAGTTTGTTTTTTGGAATATGGTTTGATATTTTAATTTATTAGATGGCTGGGAGTTGAGAGACCAGACCCGAGACATTAAAGTTGACAGGGAATCTTTGAGGCTACTGTATTCCGTGATGTTTCCAAAGATTGTTCCAGACAATTCCCGGTATTCTTGATACCTGCGTCCAACTTCTTCATACACTGGTAGACTACATCAAAGTATTATGTATATCCTATACCATTGTTTAAAGAAACTGTCCAGTGAGTGTTTATTAGTTGCTTGAATTTGTAGAGAATAATTGAAGAATATTCATAAATACCTGGGACAGTTTAGGCATTTCTATTGGTCGAGAGCCCGTCACGTGGCCAGTATTAAACGGACGATAAAGACATGGCTGGAAGTGTTTAAAACCAGCTGGCAACAAAACACGTCACGCGATGTCGCATTATACCCGTCCCCAGGGCTCACTTTATTTCCAACCGTACCTCGTCTCCAATAGTAAGAGCGGGTAGTGTTGGGCGCGTACAGCTCGACACCCTGGAAACGAGGTTGCCAATGGCAGTAATAGTCTGGTTCATAGTAAATACGCTTTATTGCATGTATTGTTTAGAGCGACAGAGGCGGAAACATGTCATTTGACACACACAGAATGGCGAAACACCGAAATTTACTTGCGACAATTTTCCCGGATTTTCAGGGCTTTTTTGGCTGAATTTTACAAAAAAGTATTTATGAATGGGAATAAATGTGTGTTCGGTCGGTATTAATCACTCTGTTTAATACCGCTTGAAGTCTGGGTGCTGATAAGTACCTTCGGCTCGGGTAATTATCAGCACCCAGACTCCAAGCGGTATTAAACAGAGTGATTAAAACCTCTCAAACACACATTTATTCCCTTAGTAAATATCTGTATAGTTTTCTCATCAATCAGCTGAAGAAATCTTTTTAAGAACTTAACTTTAATATTTGTAAATAATTTGATGCGAATATATTAAGTTCAATAAATATACAAGTGTCTGGTGTTCTCTTTCGTGGTTGGTTGTAAATATTTAGTTGTAGACAGAAGCAACACGTATCTTAAGAAGTATTCCAACACAGGCCGAGTCCAAGGACACTGGTGGCAGTCTGTGTCCAAAGCACCGAGTACGAGTACATTCAAGACTGAGTACTGGGCAGAGTCCGAGTACCTAAGTCTCAGTTTGACCCCGAGTCCGGGAAATTCCAAAATGGCTTCACTGGTAACCGTGAAGTGGCAAGCGAACATGAGAAGCATGAATCCTCAGTGCTACGACTCCGAATGTTTTAGTAGCATTGGGGAGGCGGGAACTAGACCAGCAAATATTCCTTGTACCCATCGCACGGTAAGCTATATTATTACAGACTGAAATGGCAGCATCAAGGTGTATACTTCCCAGGAAGCTGCGATGGTATTTTTAATGTTCACACAGGTTGGCACAGTTTACATTTAAATTCTCCAGACCACACACACTGTTGCTATATCGCGTGATTCGGGGCAAGCCTTACGCTAGCAACCCCCGGCTCTGGAATGGTCTGGTGTTTTTGTACCATTCTCAACCATTGTGAACAATGTATTGGTGCTGAGCGTCTCTAACGTAACTATGCAAGTGCTTGCCCCGAATCACGTGATATAGCAACAGTGTATTTGGTCTGGATAATTTAAAGTCAAACCGTGCCAAGCTGTGTGAACAAGTCAGTGTACCAGATATTATTTAAATTCCACACGCAAATGGTCAATTCAGAGCTGCCAGTGATTAAAGATGATTAGCCCCATTATTATTATTATCGTCCACAGAAAATGATGATACCACTGATTGAGAAGGTAGACACTGTGCAGGACGAGATGAACCAGCTGGCCAAGCAGAAGACTGTGACTGAACTTGAGGAGTCTCTGAAGCCTATCCAGACCAAACAGAGTAGCCTGGAGAATCGCCTGCTGGAGGTGGAGCAGGTGCAAAAGAACACCAGTATAAACGTCAGCGCAGGAGACAACTCGGCACCTGTCACCATGACCGGCATGACTACCAGCTCATTGTGTACGTGGCCAAAATGGCTTTTTCTTGAAGCTCTAAATAGGTCTCTCTCAAGTTACGTCATTTCCTACAGATCAGCCATGTGCATCGGCATTTTGAGCATCAACATTTTCAGCATCAACTTGCGCAACGCGCATCGGCTGCACCGTATTTTGAACAGATTTCTGAATATATCTTCATGAAACTTAACATTAAGGTTGCAATCGTTCTAAACTTGTTTTCAATCTGTGGAGGTATTAATCCTGCAGTGCTTACAAGGACGACTTACGAGTTACGGATGTTTAAACAACATTAGTATTTCGAGAAAGCCGCCTGAAAGAGCTGCGCGATGCACTTCACGGCTGATTAGACGGCACGTCGGCACACGTGCTGATTGACTCACTTCGTGATTGGTATTATTCTTGGGGCTTAATTCTTGGCCCATATTCTCTAGACTGTTTTAGTTTTACGACCGACAACCCGTGGTGATCGACCGTTTTAACTAAAACCGTTTTAGCTAAAACGCTATGTGAACATGGCCAATGACACACAAACCATAAAACGAATAACTCAAAGCGAAGGTGTTTATTGACTTTTACGTGTACCTGTTGGGCCTCATACTGAGAAAGCTTCCCACTCCTGCTGCCCCACTCCTGCTGCCCGGGTGTGTTAGACACTCTCTTAAGATCAGCGACCTAAGCCGCTCCTTGATCATACCATGAAGTTACGTCGGAGCAGAAACCGCAGTTCATATTCCATTGACAGACTTCTGAAAACAAGATGGCTATAGATAAGATACAAACAGGGTTGGCCAGCCACATTATTGATACTTTTCATTCACTGAATTTTGGTTGAGGCGTTGTTTGGGTCAGAAAAAGTAGAATTTTGAAATGGATCAAATTGACCTTTGTTATTTTTCAAGTTGCGTGTATCCAAACCGAAAAAATTGAACCGGATATTGACGCCGGTATTTTGATACTCGGATACCCGGATACTCGAAATGGGCCTATTTGAGAGAGATCTGTTGATGACCAAAGTTACAGTTTGCAGTTAGTTAGTTGTTTGGTTTGGGGTTTTTATAGGGGGGGGGGGAGGTAAAATAAATACCTTTAGGTTTCTTTTTAATATAAACTCTGCAGACTGTCTGCAGAATTCTGTGGAATTACGTCGTTGCTAAGAGCCAACTGCCTGCAGACTCCGCAGACAGATGTTTTTCATTTCTAACCAAATGAGCCTGTTGGTCCCCCAATTTGCCTGTAACTAAGAACAACAGTTAGTGTGCAGAGTCTGCAGATAGTCATTATTGAAAAGAACCCTTAACCCTAACTACCGTAAGCCCATCAAACTCCAACTGCAGGTTTTGGCAGGTTTGGTAGTAAACATTAGCAATTTGTTGTTGGACTTTGGTTGACTCGGTACAAAAGGCCCAGGGAGACCCTGTTGAATTTTTTTCAGGGCAGAAAGGCACGAGACTTGTAAAATGATTGAATTTTAGACTGGGCCATACTTCAGGGGAAAAAAAAGTCCTGTAGGCATTTTTGAGGAAAAGGGGCCAAACAACTTTTTCTAGAGTGGTTTTTCGTGCTGAAAACGAATATTTTGTTTGGACATCTCAGTTTTGCCTAATTAGGTCAGAAATCGAGGTCAAAGTTCAATAACTAGGTCATTTACTATATTTGACCAAAAATGTACATAATCACATGGCCTAATGGAATATTGAAAGATTACTTTAAAAATACTTACCATTATGGGTGTGGTAAGCATTGTATTTGACAATTAAATAGAAAATGTAAAGCATATTTATCATAAAATACCTCATAACTCTTTTATTACTGAACATTCCACAAAATCATCACAAGTTCACTGATACATTTCTGTGGCCATTAACTTTGCTGGGAATAACAGTAGACACTGTTTCTAATATCTTTCTGACTATTTCCAATGGAAATGTGATGTTTGGTTGGCATCAGAATGGGTCAAAACTAGGTCAACTTTTGACCTACATGTATTTGCAAAATGACCATTGAACATGCGTGCCTAGTTTATTTTTCTGAACACTGCTAGGTACCTATTCTAAAGTGTGACTCATTGGTCAGGACTGTGAAGTTCCAGACGTATCCCCACACTAACCCCTTACCACTCCCCACCCCACCCCCACCCCTTACTACTCCCACCCCCACCCCACCCCCACCCCTTACTACTCCCACCCCCACCCCACCCCTTACCACTCCCACCCCCACCCCACCCCTTACCACTCCCCACCCCCACCCCACCCCACCCCTTACCACTCCCCACCCCCAAAAAAGTTGACAACAAAATGCCAACTTACATAGTAGGCTAAATGTTTTGAAGAGTTATGACAAAATCTCTGTCTTGCTTTCATTAGCTTACGTTTCATCAAATTGTAATGTACCACATTATATTTTGGCTAGGAATGGTTTGAATCCATTGTTTGTTGATACTTACTACGTTGTATAATATTGAACCAAAAATGACAATGTGAATGCAATGATAAGTAGGCCCTGAAGTCTGACACTGAATTTGTAGGCATACATTGACACTTAGTTATATTTCGAATAATCGAAAAACTTGCATTAAACATGCATTTAGACAGGCTTGTTCATGCAAACTCTCTCACCATCTGAACATTTGCAGGCTCCTGTGCAATTTAGTTTTCCCTTTCCAATTTAGGTCTCGCACAGACTCTCCGAGGAAAAATTCAAACAGGTAAAATTCCTAGCGGAAAAAGTCAATATTTTGACAACTGCCAAGGAACACATCACCCGCCAAATAGGGCTCCTTTCCCGGTCAATCGAGACTAACACACCACCATCCTATATCACGGTAAACATACGGCCACCACACCCACATCGATCTCTGAAATTTCAGAATTCATTCCAGGATCGCTGGAGCAATCTCCAGAGAAGAACGTCGTTGCTGTTCACAAGAATCACGCTGGATGAGTACAAGCACCAACTACCAATCACCGAGGACCAGCTCACCAACGCCATACGCTCAGCACAAGAAAAACTTGCTGAAGATTTCCAGGGTCTAGACCATTCTACCGCTCAAAAACTCCTGAGCTTCTTCACAAGACCCAGCTATCAACCCAACAAGGGCATCAAGAGAAAACGACAACCCTAAGTCGATCTCTAACCACTACAAAACCAAATATTCCTTTTCAGGACTACCACACCTTCTCAAAAGGGAGAAATCCGTAATCTTGCCCTTACTATATAATAAAGATAATAAATAAACTGGAATATAACCCATCCTATATTATCTGTTATATCCAAACCATAAATCTCTACCATGGCAAGAAGAAAACTCAACCAAAAAACAAAGAGATCACTTAGCCAATCGAAATCCAACCATTTCTCGAACAAATGCAAATCGAAAACAAAACGAGTCAACTCCAATCATTTGCGTTCACTAGCAGAACAAAGTCAATCCTTCATAACAAAGTAACAAACCTATCCAAAGCAACACTATCGCAAAACGAAATAATTGCTTTAGGAAAAGGTTTAAATTTCATACCTACTCCTGCTAAACCAAACCGCAAAACACTTGTAAGTGACATAAATACCTTCAATCGAAGACTAAGAATTACATTCTTAATGCGAAATAAACGCTCCAAAAACCATCCTTTCAAACCACCATCTAACTGGCAACCTAAATCATCCCCTAGTGCAACACTAGAAGAATACTTGGAAGCCACACAATTCGAACTGGCCCACATCAGGCTAAGGAAACGGCAAACAAACATAACCACGCAGGATTTATCCGCCATAAATAAACTCAAAAACAATCCTGATATCGTAGTCAAACCATATGACAAAGGCAGAGGCATTTGCATTATGAACCACTCAGATTATCTACAAGTGGGTTACCACCATCTTGAGTCCCATCATTATACCCAACTGGACCAAGATATTACCCCACAAACTATTACAATGGTTCACAACACACTCATAGAAATGAGAAACAACAAACACATCGACAACGATACTCTGAAATACCTTGACCCACTTCCACAAAACTGTCAATGTCCAACCATGTATTTTCTCCCCAAAATACACAAAACACCACCACCGGGAGAACCTTTTGTTGGACGTCCAATTATAAGTGGTTGTACTAGCCCTACAGCAAAAATTTCAGAATACATAGAGTACTTCCTTCTTCCCATAGCAACCGCGCAACCCACATATGTCCGCGACACAGCAGACATTTTGCGCAAACTGGAAGAAAGACATTTTTCACAAAATGTCCTAATCACAAGTATAGATGTCGTTTCTATGTACACCAATATCCGACAGACGGAAGCAATCAAATGTGTTTGCAATGCCCTCGAAAACACAAACCTTAACCATCCAATCACAAAACCACCTTCAATCTACATCCAAAAACTTCTGGAACTCATCCTTGGTCGCAACTGCTTCCAATTCGGAAATAAGTTCTTTCTCCAGAAAATTGGTTGTGCAATGGGCTCCACAGCAAGCCCTGAAATTTGTGACATCACCCTACACGACTTCGAAAAAAAATAATCCAAAAAGCGGATAACATCCTTTCATGGTGGCGATATAGAGACGACATATTGGTCATCTACAACGGAACTCTAAACGAATTCCAAAATCTCATCACGGAGATAAACAAGATGCACCCGACTCTAAAATTTACATACGAAGCCTCTGAATCATCAATCAACTACCTTGACTTAACCATATTCAAAGGAGACCGTTTCCATAAAACAGAAATCCTAGACACCAAAGTCTACACCAAGCCAACGGAAACCTTCCGATATCTCCATAAAACATCATCCCACCCACCCCATACTTTCAAAGCGTTCATATACGGAGAAACACTCCGCTACGCTAGAAACACCAACAACACAGATGATTTCCACAACAAAGTCAAAATATTCTCAGAGAAACTAACCACAAGAGGTTACAATTCCAATGAAATCAAAACAGCGACAACCAAAGTCTCACATGCCGACCGATCGAGACTAATACACAACACAAAGGATGGAGAAAAAACAAAACAAACTCCACTTGTCTTCACAACCACCTACAACCCAGCCATAAATCACGGTGACATACATCGAGCAATAAACCGAAACTGGAATTTAATCGAAGGCAATCGAATACTCTCGGAACTTTTTCCAAAACCTCCATTTATTGCCTTCAAAAAAGCCCAAAACATTTGGGAGAAACTAATAAGAGCTAAACTACCACAGCGAATACAAAAGCTCGAACCACTCCCAACAGACTCTGGCTTTTTCGAACAACCAACTGAACCAGACGAAACCCTCAACATATTGCTCTCCTTACTGGAGGAACAATCTGAAACCGACTAACAAACATATGGCTCAAACCAAACTTACATGATTAGAATATACCCAATCCCAACCACAACCTCTCTGCGAGTCAGCCTCGATTCTTTTTGAATCGCCCATTTGCAACTGATGAGTGCCACAGCAAGGCACGAAAGCATGCTATTGCTATCAAGAGGATTTGCAAACATAATCCTCTGCTCGCACCCATAATCCCATTTGATTATCCATCCAACTGAAGTCACTCAATCTCTTATGTCCACCCAATATAGGGCCTACCTTTTAATTTGGACATAACTGGCAAAGACTAAAACATGCTTAAAATCCATTTTAAGCCAAAAACAAGTCAAGGGAAAGGGTGTGTCACTGAATGGGATAGTGCCTTCTCATTTCTGAAATAAAATAATATCAGTGAACTTGTGATGATTTTTTGGAATGTTCAGTATTAAAGGAGATATGAGGTATTTTATGATAAATATGCTTCACATTTTCTATTTTTATTGTCAAATACAATGCTTACCACACCCCTAATGGTAAGTATTTTTAAAGGAACCTTTTATTATTCCATTAGGCCATGTGATTATGTACATTTTTGGTCAAATATGGTAATTGACCAGTTATTGAACTTTGACCTCGATTTCTGACCTAATTAGGCAAAATTGAAATGTCCAAACAAAATATTCGTAATCTGCACGAAAAACCACTCTAGAAAATGTTGTTTGGCCGCTTTTCCTCAAAAATGCCTACAGGACTTTTTCCAGGCACATTTCTGGATATTTGTTCCAGTCTATTTGGGGGAGTGCACAGGAATTTTTTAATGGGTATGCTAGCACAGTTCGTGGTCAAATGTAAATGTTGGAGGTTGGTGGTGTTCAAAGGCATTACTTCATGGGTGTGCTCGCCCACAGTCACTGGCACTGCTCCAGGTTAAATGTAAAGTACATAGAATAAGATTAATAACTGGGCAATGTTTGTGTTGGCCATACAGTGTGCATTTCAAGGGCACCACAATTTGCATACAAATGTAGCTTTGGTGAAAGTACATTGTACTATGTATTTGTGACTCTTACATTAAAGGTAGTATACACCATTGGTAATTGCTTGAATTATCTGGAATGAGTGATTTTGGGGGGTTGTATTTTATAGTAAATATTGTTTAACTGAGCTGTCCGAAGTTTTACAATCATGGATGCTGTGAAAAGCAAGACAAAAATGGCGTCAGGCAGTGATTCTGATGTTGTTCTTGAGGTTTTTTCGCGATCGCGATTGTTTTATCAAATTCAATTTTTCGGAACAATTACAGGATATCTAGCGCAATCATTTTGCTGGATGATCAGAACAATTATTTACTTTCAAATAAGTAAGATTTTTCTTAATAACTCAGTAATAAAGATTTTTGATATATGCAAATGGTGTATCCTACCTTTAAGTCACAGGTGAGATGTTACAAGTTTTATTTTATGTGACAATAAGAAAATATGACACCACGTACAATACCCACAGGTACGTGTGGAGAAATGTGAGTTTGCACCTTCACTGCATAAGTCCGAGTTGAACCAAACAAGCATATTTGTGACCCACCACCCCAAAACCAGGCTGAAGTCGAAATTTTTCATATGAGAGATTTTTATACCATTGGATTGCTAACGTTTTAAGCTTTAAAATAAGTTATAGTGGACTCAAATAGGTGGTATACTTTTGAAGTTACGTCTTTTTGAAGTTAGGAAGTGTCAAGGGATGTTTTTGAGAAAACGAGCACTAAAGTCGTTCATCATTATCATACATTATTGAGCAAAAATCAGGAGAAGACTGATATTATCACTTTCGGGGTTTAAACATGAACAGCCTATAAATTAGAGTTTTAACTAACGATTTATGAAAAAAAAAAAATCGACCGGCAACACATTTTTTGTGTACAATGCCGTATCTCGAAATGGCATTTGCCGACTTCCGCCTGGTTTTGGCGTGGTGGGTCACATTTGTGTTCTGTACCAAATCAATCAAACTTTAACAGTTGTAGTGTGGCAGGTTTAGTCCTGTTGCCCGTACAAGGCCTGTTGAAGTTTGGCAGGTTCAGTACCATTAACTACCAAAATTGTCTGCAGCTGTTGAAGTTTGGCAGGTTTGATAAGCTTTCTAGTGGGAGCGCCTTGGGGGTTAGGGTTTAAAAGGTTCGGAAACGGCAGCATCTGATCTTTTGATTCACACTGACCTATATGCTTCTATTTGACTTTTGTCGCCTCATCATTGCGTATAGCTGCCAACTCTTCCCGCGTGACAACCGTGGAGAACCAGATCGGCATGCACGCCGTTCGCATAGCCGAGCACGACCTACGATTTCAGGTCTTGGAAACAGCCGCCCACGACGGCACGCTGCTCTGGAAGATTAAGGATTTCCCCCGGCGCAAGCGGGACGCTGACATAGGCAAGACGCTGTCGCTCTACAGCCAGCCCTTCTACACCAGTCGCTATGGATACAAGATGTGTGCCCGTGTCTACTTGAACGGAGACGGGATGGGCAAGGGGACTCATGTGTCGCTGTTTTTTGTTGTCATGCGGGGTGACTACGATGCACTGCTGCCATGGCCCTTCCATCAAAAGGTTTGAAGTGGTTTTTTTTTTAGGGTTGGAAAATATTTTTGTCTTGCGAGAGTATGCAATTACTTTTGCATGTATTCCTATGGAGAAACACAATTCAGCACACAGCTACAATGCACGGATAAATACTGATTTTATCTGTCAGTGACTGGCTCGCAGTGAGCGATGCTAAAGCTATACCAGAGGTTCGTGGAAAAACAATCGCGCACCTGGGCCCGGTCAATGTCAAAATAATTCTGACGCGAACTGGTTGAGGACACAAATTATATCTGGATTGACTGCGGGAAGGGAATAGGCAATATTCGCAATTTGAAGATCACTCGTACCCTAATGCCTAAATACATTTATTGGTTTTTAATCTTCCACAGGTAACATTGATGCTATTGGACCAGGACACTGGCCGACGTCACTTGTCTGACAGTTTCCGGCCGGATCCCTCCTCGTCCAGCTTTGGCCGGCCCACGACCGAGATGAACATCGCCTCGGGCTGTCCCCTCTTTGTCTCGCAGTCAGTGCTGAGCGACACGGCATATGTCAAGGACAACGTCATGTTCATCAAGGTGGTTGTTGATACTGGTGACATGGTAAGACCGTAGCCCTAAAAGACGACCAGGCCCAGTCTTTGGGTTGTGGAGGGAGTTTTTGGAAGTGGCAGTTAGGACCAAGGAGGTTGTACAAAGATCCTATTTTTTTCGGAGGCATTTTTTGGTGTTTTAACAGTTATTAGTATTAACACTTATTATAAACTTACAACCCTTATTATAGTGCATTTTTCAGCTTTAAACTCTTTGCGATAGCTTTCTTAGTCTTAGTTCTTTTGCTATATCCCCCTGCACCTATTCAAGTTTAAAAAGTAGACAAAATGATGTAAATGAAAAATTAAAAGTTCTCTTCCAATGCGAACGCATCCTTGTTACTTTATGACGACATTTGATTTTGATTTGGTTTGTCTGCTCATTGACTCGCTAAAGTCTGTGTTGGAGTATAATCTTCATATATCACACTTTTTATATCCATATCATTCTCGTCTTTTTAACCTTTTTCGCAAAAAACCCGCAATTATATACCTTCCTTGCTGCCCAAACAAACAATTTAGAATATATACATGTATAGGCAATCTTGAATATTGCATTCATATCTGTGATTCAGTTTTTTGTAAAAGAAGAAAAAAGTGCACATCCATGGTATATTTTCCCAATTCACATAATTGCAACTCGTTCCGTAAACAGTAAATATTTGGTGTGGTGACTCAAATACAGTTGAGACAACTTCCTGCGCTGTGGCATTAGGCAATTGTGAATAGAAATCATTGTGTAACAACATGTTACCATGCTGTAAATTCTCCAGAACTTTCAACTGAGGTGAAATTTCCCGTGACTTTTCCGTGACGTCAGTTTGCTTTGCACTTGCATTCTCAGTGAGCATGAACCCATCATTAAACATACTTTTCAAATTGTCATTAGATAGTTACAGTACAGTGCATTATAAAGTTAACCTTGGAATTGGAAATGTTTTTCACACTTTTTCTCAAAGTGGACAACCGTTTCTTCACATTTTTTCACACAATCTTCACACCTTTTAGTGGGACACCTCCCCACCTTTTCACATATGTGACCTTGTCATCACAAAATGAGCGTAAAGTCGGCAAAATCAAAAATTGAGATATGGGTATTTCTAAATTCTGTGGAAACAGAGCTTTCCAATGGTATACACTTGGAGGTTTGATTCTCAATATTTTTTTTATTTTTATTTTTTAGTCTGGAGTCATAATACAGAGATTATGAGAAAACGGGCATTTCGTGCGAGAAATTGTGTGAACGCGCAAAGAAAGGCATAGTCAAAATTGTCTCAAAAACTTTTTTTTATATCTAATCGTCCTGAAAAATTGAGAATTGATTGTTGGGGATTTAGTCTTAAAAAAACCCATATAATCTCAAAATTGACCACCCTTTGAAATTTTGACTTTGACTGGCCGTACTGGGAAATCACTCCGTGCGACTTTAGGCTCATTTTGTGATGACAGGTCGCATATTAAGAAACCGTTTTCACACTTTTTCACAAAGTTTGCCATTCCCATTTGCGGTGTTAACTTTCAATTGCATTGCACTGCACTGTACTCTACCAAACTTTAAATATATACAATACACACTTTAAATCTAATTCAAAATCATCTTACATGTACTTTGAACTAGAAAAGAACAATTCCACAACATTCAACAAAATAATCCTGTGCTGCCCAAAATACACAGCATTTCCATTAAACCCCTTGACCTCCCACCTGTCCCTGCATCGATCTCCCTGCATCGGATTATGCGCATGACTTCATAGCTGCACTGCACAATGGACTGAGCATACATCTGCCTCACAGGCCGTGTTCTACGGCATAGCACATCTGTCCACAGCATTCTGGATGGATTATCGGTTTAATCTTGTCTCTCCTCAGTGTTACACTTGAGGGCATTTTGTCTGATATTTCACATGAAATATAATCAAGAATAGTGCCAAGTGACAGTTTCTAAAATGGACTTGACCACATATGAAGCAAGATATGAGATGGAGGGAACACCCCCCTCCTATGTGGTGGTCATTGTGCTTGCGGAATGTTGTGGTTTCTCAGGAATTCTTGTTAGGTTTTTAGGGAGGGGGTGCGTTAGGTAACAATAGTCTAGAGAGTGTACTTGACCAGGTTTAACTGTAAGATGCCGATTGCCTTTCCACCTTCCAAATCATACAGGCTGTAATTTTTAGTGAGATGGACATGAATCAGGTAGGTCCGCTGGTATGCAAAGACCCTTTAACTTGACTCTTTGCTTTAGTTAAAGATAGTATACACCATTTGCAGATATCGAAAATATTTACTACCGAATTATTAAGAAATACCTTACTCAATTGAAAGTAAATAATGTTTCTAGGCATTCAGCAAAAGTATTGCGCTAGATATCCTGTAATTATTCAAAAAAAATGAATTTTATAAAGAAAAATTCGCGATCGCCGGACGGCGAGCGCGAAAAAACAAAGATAACATAAGAATAACTGCTCGACCCCGGTTAAAAACAAACGTTGTTTTTCGTGTTTTTCTCGGCATCCATGATTGTAAAACTTCAGTTAAACGATATTTACTATGAAATACAACCCCCCAAATCTACCCATTCATGATAATTCATAAAATTACCAATGGTGTATACTACCTTTAAAATAAAGCTGCTAAAAGGACAAGTTAAAATGTCAACTAACAAAAAAAGAAACAAGAATCGCAATAAGCGATCAATAAAAGCTATTAATAGGTTAAAAACAACAATTTAATAAACAACAAATGAGTACCTTTCACAGAATCAATTTAGTATTAGCGTAAAATACTTGGGTAAATGAGTGACAATGTGTAATACCAGTTGTACTGGTATTAAAGGCCAAAAATCCATGTCTGTTTTTCAATTTGCGGGATGTTTTCTACATTGTGTATTCTGCGATGCATCCTCTGAAATTCTATGTGTACATATTTCTCTGCACACTTGACGTACGTACAATTGCAAATAGAGTGCATGCAGTAGAAAAACAAGTCTCATTTAAATACTTCAGGGTATTTTGGCTAGAAACCCTGCTAGACACACTCGGCAATCCGCATCATTTGTCAAAGTGACAACCCTGCCCAGTGCAGCAAGATCCATCAGCTCAACAATCTTAAGGCCAAACTGCCTCAGAATCTCTGTCACCAAGCGCAGCAGAATGCATCTCTGGCATTGTTCAATGGGGACTAGCTCTCATAGTAATACTAGAATATGCACTGGTGTTTATGCACTGGTGTTGACAGCTGAATCCATCAAAGTGCACCAGACTTTTTTTACCTGATGTACTGCGCTGTGTCTGGCAGGGTTAGGGTTGATGGAAAAATGAAATCAAGGTAGCCATACAAAGTGCTCTCTTTTGGGGCCAACCAGTACATTTACATTTTTACCTCATCATTTTATAAATTCTTAATGTTATATGCAACAAATCATGCATATGCGAGGCGTTCTGGCAAAATGAGCATAGTAAGGAGAATGTTATCCTCTTTTCGAATACCTGAGAGCCCTTATTTTAACCTCTGCCCAGTTCCGTCTCATTTTGCCAGAACCCCTCACATAATGTACATTTGTTGCATCTTCCCTTTGTATCACAAACTGATGAGTGTATACAATTTCAACACAGTGCATTATAGCACAATGCGCAATATGAAAACTTGGACGTATGCATGTTGCTTTTCGAACTGATTTGTACGCATCATGCAGTGCGCACTACACTTAACACAGGTCAGACACATGGATTTTCGGCCTTTTAAGTAAAAAATAGTTAATCAAAATATGAAAATTAAATTGTTTCAATTTAAGTATCAGGCCCGTACACAGGGGGGGGGGGGGGGGGGGGGGGTGCGTACGCACCAAAATTACCAAAAGGTCCACATTTTCCGGGGTAAAAAATAGTATTTTGATGTAGAAATAATGGTACTGGCACACACAAATGTTTGGTTCCATTTTTGGTCCCATCAGTACAAATTCGCAACCCCCCATAAAAAATCCTGCGTACGGGCCTGATTATGCACACCGATTTGAGCACGTATTACCACACCTATGTCCGGTTAGCAAGCGTGGTCACCTTGTAAGCCAAACCCTGATTTCCAGACTAGATAAAGAAGGGACCCAGACATTGAAACAAGATAGAAACCGATAAAGAAATGTTGGACGATTTTAATCTCTTTCGGTACTTTCCGAAACTCTTTTTTTGTTATTTCTCTGAAAACTCCTATTCTGACTTTACATAATAAATGAGTATTTGTATGGTAGGATATTACTATACCTCATAGTCATAAATATTCAGGTCCAATCACGTGCCAGCCGCTATTTTTTTTCCAAGTGCGCACGCGAGTATTCATGCATAGGGTATTTAAAGGGATTGTACAGGTTTGGTAATTGGAACCCATCGTTTGTTTCAATCCTATAAAGTTATAGATATATACCATAAAATTGCATTTCAAAAGGTGGTAGCGATTTTGAGATACTGCCGAAAAACTTGAGCGGTTATGTACACGGGGGGAGAATAATCTGCATTGGAATACACAGTCCAAGAAACGGATCACTGCAGTATCGCTTCCCAGATTCAAATTTTTGGGGATAAAAAGTGATATCTTTTTTCATAACCGCAGTACTTTGAAGTGAAAAGTTTCTAAAAATGCATTATACTATCCAAAGCTGCTGTACTTCTTACCAAGTAAGTTTTTATTGCCATAAATTTTTGGAGTAATTACCAAACGTATACAATCTCTTGAATACATAGTAGTAGTAGAATGTGTACTATGGAACCTTGCGCTAGTCTACTATGCATGTGCATTACGATGCAATGTGGAACAAGCACACGGTAGTACGCGTGCGCGAACATCGCCCAAGCTACATATTATGAAAAGATTGCAGCAAAATATTAATCAGTGTTTTCCCTTTCTCCTGAAATTTTAATTCAACTGAATTTGTATGAGGTATCGTAAAACAAATATAAAATGGTTTATTTCAGGTGGGTAGTCGATATGTGACCTGTCATCACAAAATGAGCGTGAAGTCGGCAAAATCAAAAATTGAGATATGGTTATTTCTAAATTCTGTGGAAACAGAGCTTTCCAATGGTATATAATTATCACTTGGAGGTTTGATACTCAATATTTTTTTTATTATTTGTTTTTGTCTGGAGTCTTAATACAGAGATTATGAGAAAACGGGCATTTCTTGCGAGAAATTGTGTGAACGCGCAAAGAAAGGCATAGTCAAAATTGTCTCAAACTTTTTTGTTGTATCTGATCGTCCTAAAAAATTGGGAATTGCTTGTTGGGGATTTAGTCTTTAAAAAAACCATATAATCTCAAAATCGACCACCCCTTCAAATTTTGACTTTGACTGGCCGTACTGGGAAATCACTCCGTGCGACTTTACGCTCATTTTGTGATGACAGGTCACATATTAGCTCCCCTCGGTATTGGAAGTTGACAAACTAGTTCCCTCGGCTTGGCCTTGGGAACCAGTTTGTTAACTTCCAGTACGTCGGGAAGCTAATATAATATGCTGCATTAGAACAGGCAGTTAGTTTAGAGGTAGTGCATGATTGAAATGCAGGTTGAACACATTGCACGTAGCTAGTGAAGAAAATGCTAATGGAGAACTCTGTTTGGAATAGTATTGGGGTATTGCAAACTTTGGAGAAGATTTCGGCTGTCTCTTCAAGTATAAAAAAAATCATTAATTCAGACTCTTTTTCTAAAACCTTTCATCCTTGAAATGTTCTATGCTCTGCTAAAATCTCCTTTATTTCATGGTTTCTCGAGAGGGTTTAAAAACAAATTCATTTGTTGAATGTGTTTTTGTGTTTAATGAGATGTCTCTTTCTTTATAAAGTGGTTTCCAAGGTGGAAAGGCGAACTTTGGCATTTTGCACATAGGTCCTGTTACGAATGGTCTTATTTTCTGTATCAACAAAATCCCAAGCAAACACAATAATGATACATATGCACTCAACAAAATTGGAACACTTGGGCCCTACAAAAGTAATGGTGGCTATAGTAGGAGACCAGCCTGTAGGTCCCGTGACCAAATTCTGGGAACAAAGGTTTGAAAGTGTTTTTGTGTTCCCTGATGAATACCGAACAACTTTGACTTGGGCTGCCCCCTTGTAAATGCCGGGCATTTCCGGGAGGGGACAACATTCAAATATATTCCAATCGTGTCGATATGCATATCAAATTACTCGTCTAGTCATGAGGATTCCAAAAATGTAAATGAGGGCGCTGTGGTCAAAAACGCCGAAAGGTCAACGCACTTTTGACTGGTGGTCAAATTCACCAACACAGTTAACATTGTCCGATTCTAATGATTTTAGTGCCTAATAATATGTTTTCTGACATGGCAAATTCAACTATACAACTTTTAAAAGTAAAAGTGCTTACCTTGACCATAAACATTCAAAATGGCTGGCAAAAGGGCTACCGAAAAACTTGAATCGGGACCTTTGGCCAACAATAACACAGTTATTTCTAAACACATTGTCCAATAATGCTTTTCTTGCTTTGTTGCACTGTTCATCATCCTACTTTTTCACCGGTAATAATCAATCACTGAGTGAACTGAAAACAAAGGACCACTGTTGCAATACACAAACCAGCCATCGCGTCGACAAAACCAGAGTTTAAGGGCATGTTCAGACGGTGGCGTAAGTTAATCTAATCCAAAAATACTAAGTTATTCCGTTTTTAATCCAAAACATGCTTGCGTTCAAACGAGAAAGTTACGCCATTTCCCAGGCGGAAAAGTTGGTCAAGTTACGCCATCGTGGTTACGCAACGCAAACACCACTTTCTCAGCCTTCCGGTTAAAGCGCGCGCGCGGGAAACAAGGACAGTGTTGTATGTACATACAGTATACATTAGAGCGCAAGCGTACTGCCGTTTTCCAAACCCCAGCCTCTTCGCAATATCGGCTTTGTTTATGCAGTTTGGCTATAATGATGGAGCGCAGTGACCGACTGGCCTAAGCTAGGGTTTGTAAAACGGTCTGGTAAATAAACCGTGTACATGTACAATGTACACACACACGCATACAGTGTGTGTACATGTTCATGTAATTGCACGTGCGACAGGCCATGAGTTATCAAAATGGCGCCGATGATCAATGCTAAAGTTTTTCTCGCGTTTTTGCTTGCCTGTATTCGGGATAAAAGGGAACGATCGTCGGATTCCGAGGCCGGAGAGTTGAATACTAAATCGTGTGCTGAAGAGGCTCAGAAGACTGAAAAACAACCGATTGCGTCAACAAGACCACGCTACCCGTTGGCGTTTTTGGCAGTTTGTCAAACCATGGAGAAATAAGACACATTTCTCCATGGTCAAACGAAAGCAACGGGCAATCGGATGTATTCTCGGCGCGGTGGCCATCATTGCGAAGGGTTCACAAATATATCGCCTTGTCCGTGCCCGGCTAATGAGCACAGCCTGGACCTGTTACGAAAAAGGTCAATGTGAATAAACTACCACCGGAAGTGGCAGGTCAGTTGCGTTCCAACGGCACTTCACGGCTCATCGCAGCGGAGGGAGATCGTTATCTTTCGCTCAACTTAATCTAATCGGCCACTTTTGGGAAGCGTAAGTTACGCCATTTTGGTCGCGTAACTTACGCCGCGCGGGTGGATTAGAGCGTTCCAACGGACAGATTAACTTTTTTTGGATTAGATTAACTTACGCCACCGTCTGAACCTACCCTAAAACTCCCACTTTTAGAAAATGTCTAACCCAATTGGCCTGCAGATGTTGGATGTATTTGCCCGTCCACGGACTCTTTAACTACTGACTGTCGTCTGGCAGAGATAATGTGGTTAATACTAACTGCGATTCAGTTGTTTCGCGATATATACCGGAATTCCGATAATTGCCGGAAAACTGGCATCCCTGTTTAACACAATATTATATCGAACATGTACTCTAAAGAAAAATAATACAAATAATTAAAAATCATTATTTGTTTTAAAAATGGAGTGTTTCAATTGTTCGTGACGTTTCGGTGACAAACATTTAATAACTTCTTATCCATGGGTTTGGTCAAAAAAAATTGTTGTTTTTGGCTAATTTATGCTAACCTTTTAGCAGCCATTTTGAAATTTCAAGGTTATGGCAACCACTTTTAATTTTAAAAGTTGTTTAGTTGAATTTGCCATGTCACAAAACATATTATTAGACACTAAAATCATTAGAATCGTATAACATTAACTGTGTTGTTGAATTTGACCACCAGTCAAAAATGTGTTGACCTTTCATGACTAGACGAGTAATTTGATATGGATATTGACACGATTGAAATATATTTGACCCCTGTATGACCTTTGTTGACCCCTCCCGGAAATGCCCGGCATTTTTGAGGGGGCAGCCCAAGTCAAAATTGTTCGGTATTTAACAGGGAACACAAAAACACTTTCAAACCTTTGTTCCCAGAACTTGGTCACGGGACCTACAGGCTGGTCTCCTACTACTAGTACTAGTCTGAAGTAATGTATGCATCCCAACATCGCCTCGCAAAATACACAACTGAGGAATCAGGATGCATTTCATGCAAATGTCATTGAAAAGCTGTTGTCAAAATGGCATCATACTTAAAGCCAATCCTACAAGTTTCACAGATTGGAATACCTTTGAAATTTTTTGAAAAGATTTATTGTGACAAGTAGAAAAATGTTTCTGGTAATCTGTTAAAAATCTGGTAAATGGTTGATCCCGCTTGCGCAAGCATACCCATGTTGGCAAGCATTAGCATTATTATTAATTCCTCCAAAGTGCCCATGCCTACAAACCTGAATAAACCTAACATTAACCTGTAGAGCGAAGACGATGAGAAGAAGTTACAGTTTTAGAGGTGGGAGAAAAAACCCAGACTCGGGGGAAAACTTGTGAAATCAGGCAGGGACTGAAAACCCAATCCACATATTTGCCCAGGCAGGATTGGAACCCGGGTCATAGCAGTAGAAGGCGAGGGGGAAAAACCGCTTTGCCAACATGACTCCCCAGCATTTTTCGCCCAGGTTGTATTTGGGCAGTATATATTTGGCTCTACTTTCCACAGAGCTCTGGAAGTGCCATCCGACTTGTTTACATCCTAACATATTTTATCTCAGGATGACGACATCCTGAGAAAATAATCGCGTAATGACAACATGCTGCTGAAACTATGTAGGACCCTGATTAGTTCACGTACCACAGCCCTCGTATTTTAGCCTACATCACACACCTTGAACATGTGGTACATGTACCTCCTTGTTAAATGCAATTAGTGCCTGATATCCAACATCCTGAGCCACCCAGAGTTTCGGGCTCTTGAATTGTCGCCCTCAAACCCTGCGGACATTCGCAGCAATCATTAAACAAGTTGGCAAATGCATGATATGATCGTCCACCCCTGGTAAAATGACAATTTCTACCACTATACTTAATTGTATTGGCATTTACGTAGCTTTTCAGTATTTTAGGTTTCTTATTCTGTATAATACAATTTGTATATAATAGCAAAGCTTTATTTCATGTTCTGTACGTTAATTACTTAATTTCTACAATTTTTCCGATTAATTTTAATTTTTACGTGGGAGGATGAACATTTATGAGATGAACACCTCAGATGTCCGAGCGAATGGACCAATATAAATGCGCGTTGCGGAAGAAGTTGGTTCGCATGCCTTTGGCTGTTTTCCGAACCCCAGCTTTGTCTTCGTCTCAGGCTTCATTCATACAGTTTAGCAATAGGCTGTAGCCAGAGAAGGAGCCAAAGCCAAGGGTTTGGAAAATGGCCTTGGTCTGTTTCTAACGAAGGCTCTGATTGGGCGCATGAATCTTTGCGCTAATAACCACGGATCTTGCCGAATGTCTGCGCGCTATTAGTAAAAAGCTTGTAAAAGCGCTGCGTGGCTCAGGATGGATATCCAAACACATGACCAATTATCCAGTCGCCTAAAAAATAAAGTACAATTTAATCTCCTTCTCAAAAATATTTTAAAGTCTTCCTTTATCTCACTTTTAGTATGTCATCATCCGGCGATATATTATCAAAGGATGTCGTCATCGTACTTTAAGCATGTCGTCATTACGCAAAAAAATATCAAAGGATGTCGTCATTTTGCATTTATTATGTCGTCATCCTGAGATAAAATACGTCAGGATGTAAACAAGTCGGATGGCACTTCCAGCGCTCCGTAACTTTCATTGCATACGGGGTACTGAGTATCTTAGAAACCTAGTCTTTACGACTACAAATAGGGTACACTGCATGCATGTATTCCTTGGAACAGTTTGTTCTCTGTTTGGTCAAAATGTGCTGTTACGAACACGTTTAATCCTCTAATGCGTTAGAGTATGTCCTCCCCGCACTAAACCTTTGGAATGTTTGAATGTTCAGATTAGTGGCTATGCGCGAGTAACCTTTTTTTCGCCCTCAGTCGGTGTCCGTGTACATGGACTCGTTATGTGCGACTTTTAGTAGCGCAGCGTTGGGCCAGCATCTCGTCAGGCAACCGCCTTCGTCATCGCTGGTTCGTGGCCGAGGTTGATGGTGCTAGCTGGGCGGACTACCGGACTGTCGTGGCCCTATTGGCTGAAGTCCCCGGGGTTCAACGCTGACCTATCTCACTTGGCTGATCCGGTGCAGCGTGCAGAGATGCTTGGCCCGACCGCTGCGCTATACCATTACGAGCACTGGCTGGGCAGGGCCTGTCCTGTGGATCTTGTGTCTGGCTGTAGACATTGATATCCCACAGTAAACTCAACTATCACCATGCACAATAGCAAAGGACACCTGGTAAATGAACTGGGAGTATTACACCTGGGAATCATGAACAACCGAGCATAAAACGTACTGCAGTCCAGACCTACAAATTGTTGTTTTTTTCCTCAAAATGATTAATTTTGAGACTAGCAGATACTATAGAGCACCAGTCTAGTATTCTGAGGATCGTGCACTCACTAATTTTGTGTTTCATTTTAAGTTGCAGCTTTAGGCTCACCAAAGAAAACACTGTCTCGGCCAATTTTAGGATGATTGTACAGGATGTGCACTTTTGCAAAATGTACCACTTTAGTTTGGGGTCAGCTTGAATTTAAAATTCTATCTCAGACGTGTTTCTGAGAAGCCTTAAAATCGGTTGTAATTTAAAAGCTTTTGCCCAGTTCACATGCATATTTACAAGTCAATTAAATCCCACACCAAGCCCAAGTCCCTGCCAAAATAAAACTAAGTGTACCTCCTTGGTCCTATCTGTGCCCAACCAACTCCTTTTAAAGCCCAAGAATAAGACTGCTGGTTACAAATGACGAATTACGATTCCAACCACCTGGCTGTCTTGGCTCTCGTTACACCTGCCACTTACCAGTAGGGCAGCCACAGGTAGGAATCCCTAAGGGAGGAACAATCGTTTGAGCTCTCCGCAATGTTTGTGTTGAGATGGTCACTGCACAAGCTGCGTTTTGCTCTAGCCGATTCTGTAGTGTAAGACTAGATCACACTGTCACAATTTTTGCAACCACAGCCCCGATTAGAATTTCACCCTCCGACGATCAATCGCGGTCCTTTTATGATGACACTACGAATATCAACGACATCTACGGTCACATTCGATTAAAGCAAATTTTGCTAAGTTTATCGGGCTATCAAGAACATTGTAGAACAGTCGTGGATAATTGCACTGTGACTGCCCTACGGTTTGAACAAATCGTGGCACTTCCACAACAGTTCAAAACTATCGGGGAAGTTTGCTGACCAGCCAAGATTAATCACGACGCGGCAATATTCATCACGACGCGGCAAGACTCATCACGACTGGGCAAGACTCACCACGGCTCATCAAGACTCACCACGGCTCATCAAGACTCACCACGGCTCATCAAGATTCACCACGGCTCATCAAGATTCACCACGGCTCATCAAGACTCATCAAGACTCATCACAACTCATCAAGATGCCGCTACGAGTATGTCTAAGAATAATCGTGGGCTTTTGCCATTAAAATCGTGACAGTGTGACCTAGGCTTTACAAAGTCTTGTAAGCAGTATTTACCATTAAATTTATAGTTGCCATTGAATCGTATTATTGGTAAGATACACCATTTGCAGATATCAAAAAAATTACTACCGAATTATTAAGAAATATCTTACTTATCTGAAAGTAAATAATGATTTTAGGCACCCACTAAATGATTGCGCTAGATATCCTTTATTTTGAAAAATATAATTTTATAAAGAAAAATTTGCGATCAAAACACAAATAACATAAGAATAACTGCTCGACACCGGTTGAAAACAAACGCTGTTTTTACGTGCTTTTTTCGGCATTCATGATTGTAAAACTTCGGACAGGTTAATTTAACGATATTTACTATAAAATACAACCCCCCCAAATCCACCCATTCATGGTAATTCATGCAACTAACAATGGTGTATACTACCTTTAAAGGGCCTATGTAATGCGTTTTTAATTAAATAAATTAAGAGGGCCTAATATTTCGATCTTAACAAGATCTTCTTCAGAGACATAATGGCTGTGTACAAGAAACAAACACATATAATATGGGGCAACATACCGGTACAGCGTGATGCACATCATAGACTATAGGGCATGGGCCTTATATCTAATCAAAAAATTTTTTTTTTGTGGCCCCCATCTTGGCACTACCGGAAATATGTTTTAAAACGGAGGTTTTGTGTGTCTGAATAAAACTTCCCACGCTCAGGGGTGGGGCATTAGTGTGAAATCTCCGCCCACATGCAAAACCGCAGCCACGCCCCTTTTTTTGGAAAAGAAACAGCCATGTGTTTTATAATCAGTCTTTATATCTTTATTTCATGTAAAATAGATCATGACCAAATACATTTAGCATACTAACTATTTATGTGGGTTCCTTGTCTTTTTTCAGGGTTTCAAAAGTTAAAATGATACTTGAATGAGCACCAACATGCTATATTCAATACATGTAGCTGCCCCTTACTCTGCCCACCCGAAATTGCCGGCATTGCAAACTCAAGACAGATATTACATTAAAGGGATTTTAAATGCATCTTTATTTTTATGCTGGATCAAATTTTTCTCCAATGAATGGGTACATTGTAAATGCTGGAGCAAACTTTGTGTACTACAGCCAACAATGTATAATCATATTCTGCAGCTTCACTATATAGTAATTTAATAATTTGAGCTTGCTTACCGCTATCAAGTATACATCTCTTAAATGCTTATTCATAAATACCTGGGACAGTTTAGGCATTCCTATTGGTCGAGAGCATGTCACGTGGCCGGTATTAAATGGACGATAAAGACATGGCTAGAAGTGTTTAAAACCAGTTGGCAACAAAAGTAGCCTCTGCACATGGACAACTCAATGGACATCCTTCGCCGGGCACTTCACTGCTGCGCAGACCATTGTTCTTATCTATTTTGAACCATTCGGGTGCAAAATCCTGTTTTTCCTCCAAATATGACGAATTTAAGAAAAAAAAGTCTTCCACTTTTTAAAAAAAATTCCATAAGTCGTGCACAAACGCGGTCGCGTCACGTTCGTTCTTTTACCTTTGAAAAAAACACGCGCGCGTACGCCATTTAGACGCGGAGGCCTATCCAGTCTATATAATGGAGATCAATGGTAAATACGCTTTATTGCATGTATTGTGACGTAGAGCGACAGAGGCGGAAACATGTCATTTGACAGTGGCCCGTGAACATGGATAGGGGAAAACACACAGAATGACGAAACACCAAAATTTACTTGCGACAATTTTCTGTGATTTTCGGGGCTTTTTGGCTGAATTTTACAAAAAAGGTATTTATGAATGGGAATAAATGTGTGTTCGGTCGGTATTAATCACTCTGTTTAATACCGCTTGGAGTCTGGGTGCTGATAATTACCCTCGCCTTCGGCTCGGGTAATTATCAGCACCCAGACTCCAAGCGGTATTAAACAGAGTGATTAAAACCTCTCAAACACACATTTATTCCCTTATTGAAATATGGTTTAAATCAATATATAAAATAATTTTTTTAACAAGTGCACTTGTCATGTACTTGTAAGATGGGTTTGGCATAACATAGATTTAGTCAAATGTAGGGACCATGGTAGAAGTGTCCTCGTCGCGGTCCTGGATAACGCTAATTCTACCACCACCACACCGTGGACACGATATAAAGAAGAAGAAGTCAAATGTACACGTGCAGTGCAGATTTTTTATTTTTTTTCCGTGAATGTATTTGTTCACATTTCTAAAATTTTACTTTTAAAAGGCCGGAAAAAATCTAGACAACAATCTGTTGATGTGTACATCTGGTACATGTGCTTCCATCAACCGGTTTTCCTCTCATACACTACAAAAGATTGGATGCTTAATTAATGCACTAATAGAGCTTGTAATTTGACTTAATCAAATGAAGCTTATCAATTTAAATCTTGCTTACCCTAAAATAAATCTTCGTCTTCAAAGGTGTCTTCTTCCGTGTCATCTCCAACATCATAATCGCTGCAAGTGCCATCTTCTTCTGAGAAAGGTGACATTGCTGTTTCCTTCTGAAATAAACCTGTTGTAGTCATCTATCATGGCTTGATAGGAATCACTTTGAATATGGTGATGCTGCTCTTCTGGAAATAATTGATGAAGATCTTCCATCGTATATTGGTGTAGATGTTCTGCTTATCCTCCGGAGCACTGTCAAGGAAGCTTCTGAAGTGAAGTTGATTCAGAGCTTCAGCCATAAGCTTATGACATCGTATGCTGCGATTGTAGAAGTGTCCATTCATCACACCATTAACCGATCCAGTGGCGACTACACCTGCCTCAATAAGAACATCCTGCAACCCGGCATCTTGAAACCGTTTTCCTACACATGCCAAAGCTGTCATGGTTGTATGAAATGCACCGAGACAGATGACGATTTGATTCATAAAGTTCGGTGTCTGCCATATCTTACTGTCTGTGCTTTAGCATATATTGCCTGGTCGATATAGCATATAGTGTCCTGGATGGCGGAATTTTGCACAGCAATGCCATTTGTATTATGTGTTGTCCCTTTCCCTGACAGTGTCTCTTCCCCAAAGTCATTGTTGTCCCAGATTAGTGTGGTGTAAATGCCCTTCTGCAGCTCTGATGGAATAGTGTTAGGCCCTCTGTTAATTTCTTGTACAGCCAAGGCAGTGTCATGTTCCAGTACATTGGTGTGTGATACAGTGTGCCCAAAGCCAAGTTTAAAATGCCAATCAGCTGTGAAGACCCTGTCAGATGTCGGATAGCCATTGCCAGTGACGAATGTTTTGGCATCATTGTCTTTCCATTTGTAGCCAGATAGATAATATCCAGGGCAATCGCCAATATGCGGCGTCTTCAGCATCTCTCATGTTCACACGGCTGCTATCTTCTGCCTCTGTAGAAGCCCCAACAAGCCAAGCAAGGAAGTTATATAACTTGTTTGGCACAACTCGTCTTGCTGCATCCAAGTTGAGGTCTGCTGATGTGGGAGGCCATAACATGTCGCTTTTAGCAGCCATAACCTCTGTCTTTATCCAAGGCTGAATTATATCGCTCTCTTAACGATGATAGCTCTGGTGGAGCTGACCTCTAATGACATCTTGCAGGGCCATAGGCTCCACCGGCTTGAGCTGATCGGTTGTTCCCCCTTCGTCGGCGCTTGATGACCCCTCTTCCGGGTCTGTCGTCAGCCTCCTCGGCCTCCTGCCGACGCATCTGCGCCAGCAGTGCGAGAGGTTTACCACCTCTAGGTGCACCTCGAAGTTCCACTGTCTCCTCTGTCAGGAGTGACACCGACGCGGGAGACAATGAGAACTCCGCAGGAGCTGCAAGGGACCGGTCGCGTGTCAGGTCCAGAGGTCCGTCGTCAGCAACCATAGGCCCAGGAGGCTCGCCTGGTAAGTCGGTGATGTAGAGATATGGAGTCGGAATAAGGATGAAACAATGGAACAATTGTAGAGTCCTCCATGTATGTGCATGTGCTGTTGGGTGCACGTTTATTAATATGGCCCCCAGCATGAGCCCTGTTTACCTCTGCCTGCATGCGCGCATAAAGTAGTATCACAACATCCCCCTCCTTTTGAAATAACATAACTGACAAAAATTCAGTTCTCAGTTGGTGGATTAAATGTGGTCATGTGTCTAATCGGCAACTTTGGACTCTTAACTGGAAAACTTGGAATTAACAACTTGCAGTTTGCAACTTCGGAATTGGCAAAACAAAACAAGAATTATGTACAAATACATGTGTATGTACTCAAGTGTCACTGAATCGGGATGGTCGACGGCTGACTCGACCGGACCTGGTTGTGACCTTTGGTTCAGCATGTGTTGATGTGGGATGGCCTCGGACTTGCCCATCACGAGCTACATTTGCCTCCGAGTGGGGAGGATAATGCGGCTCAGATTTTTCACGCACGCTTTGCTTGGTAGTCTGGTAATTGCCTTATCGAACTGAATGCGCTTTGCTGGCATTGTGTCTGCAGTAGGTTGTGCAGTGATATGCTGCTGGTTAGGCATTTCGCGCAAGTGTGCTCGGTTGCGGCGGAGTATGGTACCGTTTGGTGTGGAAACCTCATAGGACCGTGGTTCCTTCCGGACTTGTGTGACCTCTCCAGGGATCCAGGTTTTGTCGGCTTGATTGAGGATCCTGACCTTCTGTCCAATAAACAGAGGTGGAAGCGTTGGTCCTGCATGTTTGTCGTGTTGTTGCTTCATGTTGTGTGCTCTGTCCAGTAGGCGTTGAAAAGTTTCTGAAGGTGGTTGTTGCGTGTTGTTACTGGGTAAGGTGGTGCGAACTGGACGGCCAAACATGATTTCTGCTGGTGCTGGCAGACCAGTGTCAATGGGTGTGGCTCTCAAGTTGAGTAGAGCGCGGTGGATGTCTTGGCCTGTTTTGCGGCATTTCTTCAATACCGACTTGACAGTACGGACTGTACGTTCTGCTAGACCGTTGGAACGGGGATAGCGTGGTGAAGACGTTGTGTGCTTGACAGACCAGTTGTCACACATATCCCTGTAGGCTTTCCCTATGTACTGTGGGCCATTGTCGGATACTATCTCCACGGGTGCCCCCAGTAATCCAAAAGTAGAGGCAGTGAGTTGGGCAATGGTTGCACTGGTAGTGCTTTTCAGGTGGAATACAACTGGAAACTTGGAGTGGTAATCTATGATGACAAGGTAGTGTTCTCCATCCAGCTCGAATAAGTCAGTCCCCAGTTTGGTCCATGGGGTTGTCGGAACCTCATGCGGGTCAAGTGGTTCTTTTTGTTGTTTGGTTTGACTTTCTTGGCAAGCCGGGCATCCTTTGACGAGTCTAGCTATGTCTTCGTTGATTTGAGGCCAGTATACAGAATTCCGTGCCAGGCGTCTCGTCTTTTCAATTCCCAAGTGCCCAAGGTGCAGTTGCTGGAGGATATCGTCGCGCATACTCTCTGGTATGAGCACCTGTCTACCTTTGAAGACTACTCCGCTGGAAACTCCGAGTTCATCTCGATAGGGCCAGTATGTCCGCAGTTGGGAAGGGAGTTCCTTGATCGATTCTGGCCATCCCGTGTAGATGGTCTGTTGTAGTGCCCTCATCACAGGGTCGTGTGCGGTTTCACGCTTAAGTGCTTCGCGCTTGCTGCAACCGAAATGGACCAGGTATAGGTCCTTGCTGGTTGTACTGTCACTGGGATCAATGTCATCCACGTGTAGGTCCAGGGGTACGCTGTCTCGCTTTGTTGGGTTTGGCAGGCGGCTTAAAGCATCGGCAAGTACCATAGACGTTCCTTGTTTGTAAGTGATGGTGAAGTTGTAACCCTGAATCTTAACGAGGAGTCTTTGGAGGCGCGGTGGAGCACTAGTTAGAGGTTTGTTGCAAATCGTCACCAGTGGTTTGTGGTCTGTGTGGACGTGGAAGTCTGTACCAAAAAGGTACAAGTGGAATCGGTTGATACCAAACACAACAGCTAAGGTTTCTCGCTCGATGTTGGAATAGCAGGCTTGGGCTGGTGAGAGGCTTTTCGAGGCAAAAGCGACTGGGTTGCCATCTTGCAGGAGGCATGCTCCTAGCCCTTTTTGCGATGCATCCACTTCCAAGGTGGTTGGTTTATCGGGGTCGTAGTACTGCAGGCATGAGCCACTGGTGATCGAGTTCTTGATGGAGATGAATCCCGCTTGGTGATCCTCCTGCCACATGTAGGGGACGTCCTTGCGCAGTAGATCCCTCAGAGGTGCTGCCTTGGTTGCGAAGTGTGGTATGTATGCGGAGACGTAATTCATCAGCCCAAGGAACTTCTGCAGATCCTCTTTGTCCTGTGGAGTGGGGATAGCATGGATGTCCTCGACTCGCCCTGGATCCGGGTAGATGCCAGAGTCGGAGTATACCGAACCAAAGAAGTTAATCTTGTTCACCTTGATCTTGCATTTTGCGCTGTTGAAGACTAAGCCCTCGCGTTCAGCAGTCTGCATGAGGCGCAGTAAGTTTGCATCGTGTTCAGCTTCTGTCTGCCCATATATCGCAATGTCATCTGCGATCCCCACACAGCCGGGTACCTGGTTGATGATGTTATCCATACCTTGTTGAAAGATATCCTGGCTCACTGATATCCCAAATGGAAGCCTTCTGAAACAGTAACGCCCAAACGGCGTTCTGAATGTAGTCAGCTCCTGAGATTCTTCGTCAAGGTGGACTGACCAGTATCCTGCTTTGGCATCTAGTTTTGAGAAAAACTTTGCTTTAGTGAATGCCGGGTTGAGCTCTTCCAATGTGGGTATCTTGTGTGGACACCGCTTGAGGCTATTATTGAGACGCTTTGGGTCTAAGCAAATTCTCAAGGTTCCATCTTTTTTTACGCACGTGGTGATTGAACTGCACCAGTCGGTGTGGTGCTCGACGTAACGGATTACGCCGTCTCGTTCCATTTTGTCCAGCTCTGCCTTCAGTTTCGGCTTGAGGTGGATGCTGTACTTGCGTGGTGCATCTATGCTTGGGGCGGCATCTTCCTTGAGGTGGAGGTGTGCTTTGGCTTTGAAATTCCCAAGCGTGTCAAATTGCTTCGGAAACCTGCTTTTTAGGTCGTCCACTGTTTTGATGGGTACATGCAACTGTTGGCCGTTGTTCGCAGTTGGCAGTTCTGGGGTTGGCCGTACATCCGTGCTGGTCGTACTTACTGGTATTGCAGGTTGGCTCACGGAATGGATGGTCACAATCTGCAGAGTTTTGCACATTGGTAGACCAGCTATGGCTGGGCCTTGCACATCTACGATGTAGAACTGCTGCTTTGACCACGCTGAGCCTTTATATCGGCACATAATGTGGATGCGCCCAAAGCATTTGATGTCTGAACCGTTATATGCCGTTAACTTTGCCTTGCTTGGTTGTGCGAGTGACTTCCACTTGTCGCCGTACATCTGCTGAATGGTACGTAAAGGCAGGGTGTTGGCACCTGCTCCCGTGTCGACTTTGAGTCGGAGGCGCTTTGGGCCCAGCAAGTCCGGACACAGCACATCCAGTGTAGTGAATGCCTCGTTTGGTGCTGGCGATTGCATGGCGTTCACATCTGCCAGGGTGATAGAGTAGAATACACCCTCCTCAGCCTGCTCAGTGTTGGTGTCGGATGATTGGTTGTCCCAAGTCACAGGTCCATCGGCTGATGTATCGTCGGTCATGAGGTCCACCTGCCTATTACTGGTACGACTCCTTGCGTTGCCACTTGTATTTCGCGAGTTTGGATAGCCGCGTTGGCGTGATTGGCTGCGCAGTCTGCGGGGAGATTCGTCTTGGCGTTGCATGCGCTTTGATTTTCTGCAATATTTTGCCCAATGGCCTTTGGAACCGCAGGCCTTGCATGTGTCATTGTATGCTGGGCATTTGCGCGGCTGGTGCACGAGACCGCAATTTGAACAAGCTCGCTTGGTCTGCCGCATGGCATTGACGGCATTATGGGGAGTGGTACTCTCCAGAGATTGCAAGCATTTTTGGCTCGCCGCCACGGCTTCGTATTTTCTGCCTTCTATTAAAAGTTCCTCTATGGTAAATCCCTTTGGTTTGTCAAGGAGATCTTTCTGGAATGCTTCATATGGTGTGGAGGCAACTACCAGCTCTAGAACGCGTTCGCTCAGCTCGTCGGGCTGAAAATCGCAGTGTTTTGCCTTGTCGCGGCACCTCGTAACAAACTCGTCCAAGGGTTCCTGTGGTTTTTGTCTGTAACGCATTAGTTCTAGTCTATGTATACGAAAATTAACCTTTATCATTAATTGGCTCTCAAATAATGTCCAAAGTTTGTTTGGGTCATTTTGTTCCTCATCACTCAGACCTGATGCATTTATCCTTTTCAATCCTTCATTTCCTACGGCAATCTTGATCTTGACTGCTATTTTCCTTTGATCAGTTACATCATTGTCCAGGAGGCAAAGGGACATGCGCTGTTTGAAAAGTTGGAGCTCCTCTGGTATGTCTGGAACATCCCAGTGCATTTCCGGGTATTTCGCCATCGTGACTGGTTGGCTAGTCTATGATGCACAGTTCCGGCTGGTTGGCGGAGTGATACGTTTCAGGCAACTCGGCACCTCGCTACTCGGCGGAGCGATACAGTCAAAGGTCAATCAAGCTGACTGAGCACGAGTGCTGTGTGTGAAACTGCTGTATGGGATTATGTGTCCCTACGCTACTTAAAGTAGTACCAATTAATGTACATAAAACTTAAATTACCGCTAATCTGCGCAGTATACTTATCTGGGTCAAAAAAAATTCCCCAAACCCACACTATTATACGAAATAATAAGTATGAATCTACAGAAAGCGTAATGTTCAAAATAACAGTCAGTTTCACATACAGTTCACCGACCGTGGTGCTGCTTCCGTGCCGCGATCTTGCTTGGCGGGCAGTCCCGTTAGCCCTGGCCGGCAAATGTCCGTGGTGTACGGTGGGCCTTCCAACCTCGCTCCGTAACCGTAGGCAGGTAGGGGGACTGCGTGGTGTAACCGTAGGAAGGCAGAGTAGACGATGGTTGGCGTGTTCTGGGATCGCAGGTTAGTGCGAAATCACCTCGGCACAGTACTGTTGCACTTGCAGTTTGATGTGACAACGTAGTGGCGATTGGCAGGCCGGTTGTCGGTTTGCTCGTTGCCTGGAGACACAGCGTGTATGCAATAACGTTGCCGTGGCCACGTGAACGTGCGTGGTGCCGGTGGCTGTCGGCTGGGTGTGGATGTCGGCTGCTGACACCCTCGTGACAGTACGTGTCGAACTTCGGACTCATAAGATAGCGTTGATCGGTGGTCAATCAAACGACAGGTAGCTCGAGTTTGACGGCGATGTCTGTATTTCCTTTACCGCTGCCACCATGTAGAGATATGGAGTCGGAATAAGGATGAAACAATGGAACAATTGTAGAGTCCTCCATGTATGTGCATGTGCTGTTGGGTGCACGTTTATTAATATGGCCCCCAGCATGAGCCCTGTTTACCTCTGCCTGCATGCGCGCATAAAGTAGTATCACAACAGGTGACTCGTCTGCGTTTTACCCCCGGCTCATCCTCTGGGCATTTTCCCAAAGCCGCTGATGCTCGGCCTTTCCTCTCTTGTCTCATCATTACCTTCACCTCCTCCCAGCTCGAGGCATCTCCGATCTTCCTTATAGTCTCCACATGACTGGCCCTCTTCAGCGTTCCCTCCTTCGGTGTTGTTTCCAGAGGTGCGTTCCCCGTACGGATTCGCTTGGCCCTCTCCTGCTCCGTCTCCAGTGGAATCGACTCCACCTCGGCGACGAAAGTTGCATGCTCCTGGTGGTAGTGTCTCCGTAGGTTGTCCTTCCGGTTGTACTTGAAGTCACACCGCCCACACCAGTAGTATAGCTTGGGACCGTGCTCCGTTTGTATGTGTCGGTTTAGGCTTCTCCTTTGATTGAATTCAGCCTGGCATACGCTGCAAGGGAAGATTCTCCGCTTCACCCGTCTTAAGTCCGCTATTGTTTGACTGCAATGGAGATATATACACAAAAAATGTTAGGTCCAATGTTTCCACAATATGTTTTGTTTATAACAAGAGCTACAACTATTTACACTCCCTCCTGTCCCTTATTGTCTGTTTATACGTCTATCTGAAACGGCAAGGTAGCCTCCTTGTCCGTTTCGGGTTACGCCTCGGAGGCGCTGTCTCCCTGTCCTCGTCTCGACAACGCGCCTCTCGCTGGTCAACATCCGTGTGATCAGTGTCCCCAGTTTCCTTCACGATTCGCACTAGGTTCGGAGTCCTGGTCTTCTGTCTCCTCCAGTTCGTCATGTATGTCTGTGGGACTGTCTGGTGTCGTTTGGTCAAAGTCCAAGTTTTCTATGGGGCTTTTCAAATTCCTGGCTTCGTCTTCGTCTTTGGCTTAAGGCGATTTCAGATTCTCAACTGCGAAATCCCCCTGCCACATTTTGATGTATGTTGTGCTTCAGAAACATTCAATCCATTGATATGAACCCAAAAGTTAGACTATTTATATTTGCTTTAATTTCTATTTGCTTCTCAGTAATTAAAAATTTGGAGGCGAAGCCAAACTTGAAGACAAAGCAAAGGTTTCGAAAAGGCCCTAAGGCTGCCTGCCGTCTCCGTGGGCGGGGCTGCCATGCCTGTAGAGGGGTGCCCTGGTACAGCTTGAGTCGATCAAAGTGTACTATTCGCATCTTCCCCCTAGGTTGCTGCTGAATCCGGTAAGTGACATCTGACAGCTTTAACAACTCCGAACCGGCAAACGAAATTCTCCATGAAGGCTTTGGCTACTGTCTCGGTAGTGCTATCCGGCAGTGCATATGACTCCATCCTTTTGGTTAAGTAGTCCTCCACCACGAGGATCCACTTGTTGCCGTTCTCAATCTTTGGCAATGGCCCACGGTCCAAAGCAACTCTGTCCATTGGCATGTCCACCTGAAGCTGCTGCAGTGGTGCCCTACTTTTCCTGGGTTGCGATTTCCGCTGAGCGCACCTGTCACATTTCTGGCAAAATGACCTTACGTCTACTGCCATCCCAGCCCAGTAGTATCGGGTCCTCACCTTTGCCAGCGTACGTTCTACGCCAACTTTGTAGCTCCTTCATTACTGCCTCGCTATATTCTCGTGGCAGAATAATTTTCCACTCTATGTCCTTCCCATCGTAGGATTCCCACTTTCTGCACAGCACTGACTCTCGTATTTCCAGGCGTTCCCACTGTCCCTAGTAAATCTTGTCCAAGATGCCATGTGCTTGAGCCTGGCTCCAGCTTGGGTGTTCTCCCAATTTCCGTTTACAGTCTACTATTCCACAAAGAGTGGGGTCTCGAAACTGGGCTTTGGAAATCTCTTCCATGTCAATGTTTGGCTCCACTCGCAAAATCCGAGTCGCCGCTTCCTCTTCCTGAGCTGGGGGACTGCCCTCCCTTGGCAGACTGGCTGCTTCTGCAGCAACAGCCTGTGCCTCTGATGGCTCTAGCTGAGGTTCGTTGGTCCGGCCACACTAGCTCCATGGCTTCAACAGTCTGTTTGCATTACCATGGTTTTTTCCAGGGCGATGCACGATCATGTAGTTGTACTCTTCAATCAGCTGTATCCACCGAGCTACCTGCCCTTCCAGGTTCTTGAAGTTTACAAGCCACCGCAACGCGGCATGGTCGGTCCAGTGGAATAATCAACAAAAGGATGTTTAGGCTGTGAGATGAAAGGGAGAGGTCAGTGGGGGTATAGGATCAAAGAAAGAACTAACAAAGAAGTATTAATAGGAGAAATTAATACTATTAGGAGAAATAATACTATTAATACTTCTTTTGTAGTTCTTTCTTTGATCCTACTCACACTGACCTCTCCTTTAATTCCTCAGCCTAATCATCCTTTTGTTGATTGTTCCACTGAATTCTTTGCTTTTTCTTTTGTCTTTCTCCCGCCAGCTATGATGTGCATCATGCTGTACCAGTATGTTGCCCTATATATGTTTATTTGTACACAGCCATTATGTCTCTGAAGAAGATCTTGTTAAGATCAAAATATTAGGCCCTCTTAACTTATTTGATTTGTATAATTTAGGTCATTCCAGCCAGTAAGCAGTTTGCAGCAGTTTTAATCTTACTCGTGTTTTTAATTACCTTAAATAAAAGATTTCCAGTATGTAAAAGTTATTAATTTGATTATTAAATATAAAAAAAAAATCATAAAGTGTTTTGGAGAAATGACCCCGCCCCTAGAAGTCAGTTCGATCATCGATTATTTCTGGATTTCCTCGTTAGGGCCTCATCATAAAAATGCCAGCCAGATGTGTTGCTGCAGGTTGCGCCAACAGCTATACACGTACATGTATGTTTCCATGTACCGCCTGTGTATCCGCTAAGTTATCAAACATATACTTACTTGCTGCGCCTAGTCTTTGTGATGTTTCACCAACATTAGGCCGTGTCCTAAACGTGATTCCAGAGCTGCGGCTATTTCTATTGTCAGCGCATCACTGCGTATTTTTAATGGGTGCAGATTTAGACCTGGCCCGCTGATTCGAATGCAGCCGTAATCAGTAAAATTGGGGTAACAGTGGAATAAAAGTCAAAAATTTATATTATCTGGGTTTTCCTACAGTTACGTTCTGCAGACATATACTCAAAATAGGTTTCCAATAAAACTCATTGTATAGTCAGCCGCGCAAAGGTTTTTTAAAGAAATATTTTTGACATTTTATGCTCAATTGCCATGAAAATGAACGTGAATCATATTGGAACCGACGTATTGTTAAGTTTCTGGTATTTTTTTTAATGTATAACTTAAAAATGAGATTTTAAGGTTTGCATGGCAAAATGGCAATAAGATAAGTACAATGTAGTTCGCAGTAACACCACGGTATACACTTTAGTGAGATTTGAGAAAAACCGGAGGAAACTCAATGTTTCAGACAGTGTGCTCTGCCTCTCGTCAGGAGACTGACCCCACATCATCCATCTGGCACCCCATCATCACCTTCCAGTCCGATGGGTCTCCTATATATACACACCCTAGAACACTTAGTTATCCAGCCTATAGGTCGCCTATACCCTTGGCAACCTTCCCCTTCCCTCTCCCCCCTCCTTCACACTGACACTCCTCGGTAATCATCCAGCATCCTCCACGTCCTGCATGAGTAGTCCTGAAGAGTTGCATCCTTTGCACGCTTCATCGCTTCGGTGATCCTCCACGTCCCGCATCATCGCTTCCTGGCTCCATATAATCCTGCTTCAATCTCAGTCTCCTGACGACAGGCATAGCACTATCTGAAACATTACCATGGTGTTAAATTGACCTGTTCGAAGATTTACAATTATGCCAAGAAAAAAAGGAAGCTTTTCTCTTTTTTGGGCAATTGCCGTGCCGCGGCAATCGTTATTGGTTTTATAAAATTCAAATTTTCAGAACAATGATAGAATACAATACCTAGCCATAATTTTGCTGGATGCCTAGACAATTATTTACTTTAAAAAAACAATCAGATATTCGGTCGTAATTTTGTGAATGTCTGCAAATGGTGTAAACCTTTGGGTAGACGTGAATTTTCTTGGAAGCTCTATGAAAGCATAAAGGGAAAGAAGTCATTACTAAGTACTTTAGGGGCAAAACTAAACATTTAAACCAACATGTTTGGTTTACAATAGATAAATGTTATGAGTTAGTTAATCTGTATCATTAATTCAGTGTATAGTTTTTGTATACAACAGTTTGAAAGAAAAAAAATGCTGTCATGAAGAACCAAGTTGACAATTTTTCCGCCAGCTGTGAATATGCACATCTTATTCAGGATTTTCTTGTAAAGTTCAAGTGATATGAGTAGGATGCTGAGAAGAAAAGCTTGTTTAATTTTTAGTTTTAATTTCACTGGGAGTTTAGAATCATTTATATCTTTACAATCGCATTTTGGTTTGTTTTTGTTTGAATATTCATTGGATAACGAACTATTTTGGGGAAATATATTTGTATCGTTTCGATTCGATGTTCATTAAAAAATATTTAAAACCTCCAATATGAGTATTTTTGATAATGTTTAAAGGTTGTAAACAGGTTCATTGGGAGATGCTTTGACATTTTTGTTTGACATTTTTGCTCCATGTCAATTAGTTTGATGCGTATGGCATTACTGTTTACGGTTATTGACATTGTTTGGTATTAAAAGTTTATACAAAGTGAAAACATGTAAAGTAATTCCACATGATTTTTGTTATCAGTATGTAAGAATGTATTTTTATCTTGATACGTTTATCAAGAAAACTCACTTTTATTTGGTGTTTGGGAATTAAAGAAGCATTCCCCGTGCTGTGTTCAAGTTTCCTTGAATGATGGATTCCTTCTCTAAATTGTGGATTTCTTTACAAAATACAAAGGTTATTCACTTTTAAAATGAGGCATCGACTGGAAACTTTTTAAAACCCTTTGCAAAAGTTGTTAGGGTTTGGAATAAAACATACCATCAAAATTGTATTAATATCAAAACAATTTTGAAGACCACTGGGAATGCAACTTTAGTATTCAGAAAACATTTTGGGTTTTCTTTGTGTATTGTAGACTTTCTGTCACCAACTGAAAAGGTTGAATAATGGTGGTTCAGGTAATACATTTGCCATCTCGTTTCCTGTCATAATATACATAATATTTGTACATAATGTATCTTTACTGGTGTCCAGGTTATGCTGAAGTAAAGTCTGAATGGGTTAAAATATTGTGAGTATACATGCATCTTACTTAACTCATGTACAACTTGCTCTGTTAGATATATTTTGATGGGTTTTGTTTTGCATCCAGGTTTTACTCAAAGTCCAAGGCAATCTACTAGTGTTGTAAAAGCTATAATGATGCTCATGGTGTGTGTATATTGTTTGTAGTTTGTGATCTGGTTTCAAGGGGTGAATCAGTCCTAGGGGGGACAAATCAAATAGTCAACATTTGAAGAAATGCATGTACATAGTGTACCACAGTCTAACTATTATCATTGTAGTTTATTAAATATAGAAGTTGTAGTTGTTTATGAAAGTCATGCTAATGCATGCATTTATTTTGTCACTTACTCGTAGCTTATTGCATTTGAATTGATTGTATAGTCTTAGCACAAGTCTTTGTACTCGATATACTATAATTAACATTATAAAAATTGTTATCCGAAGCTTTTACTAGTAGTAGTAACTTAGCCCAGTTAACCAACTGTTGATTTTAAAACTGAATGAATGCTTAGCATAAAATATATTTTTTAAAAGTTTAATTCTTTTTTAAAATTTACCTATTTAAATAATATCAATAATATATTTATATGTATATATATTAATCTGGATTGATCTTGATAGATTTGGACTTGACTTTGCTGGGAATAGTTAATTTGTCCAAGATATAAAATGTTTCTGCACAAGATCATACTTAGAAAGTAACTTTAAACCTAAGCACATAGGAACAAGAATAACAGTTCATATAATAACTTGCCAATAACATTGTTTGGTTTGCCCTGTTGTATATTACCTTTAGATGTGATTATGGTTGAAGTTGTCATCCTGAGATCATTTTATGTGCATTTCACCAACTTTACAAGATTTGTTAAATACATGTACAGTGGTAGTTGCATTTTATGCTTGGTTGCCTCGTTTTACTGAAAAAAAATCAATAAAGCTATTGATAATAATTTCTCTCCTTTCCTGTTCTAAGTGAATCTGCTAGAATGTCCAACCTGCACAGGAACCTGTAAAACATGCAATTCACGCAGTGGGTATTCTGTCATAAACGACTCCAATTCAACAAATGTCATGGTATTCAGTATTTTATTTTGACCATAGAGAAATACAGATGCGCAGTGGTAACTCCACATGAAAAATACAGTTGAAATTGTTGATATCTTACAGTGTCAACTACAAAGCTCTGGGTTTTGTTGTCTGATTGGCTTCAGTTTTTCCTTTAACAGAATTGGCTGGCAATAACTTGTTCATAGCTCACCATTTGACAAAACGGGAAAATGCAAAACCAATTAAGACTCTTGTCATGAATTATAGCCGAGAGGCAGACCAAAGAAAAGTTGAATTGCAAATAATTGTCTGAAACTTCTACATTCAACTACTCTTCCAAATTTAGTCTGGTGCCATTGGACAAAATATGGTGGTTCAAGATGTGGTATGCCCTGATCTTGGGAACCATACAAGATGGTTGCTAGTGATCATAACAGAAACAAACATGTGACCGACCCAACCCTCGAATGAGACACAAGTCACCAGAGCTGCTGGAACTAGTGAGTAATATACCTTTTAACTGTTTCCTACTACATAATATAAATCACAGAAACAGTCAACCCTTTTACCCAAATAACATTATTACAAGAGTGTCAACCAAAATGAACATAATTATGTGCTTTTTGCTGCATGAACAAACCAATACCAGAAAACTTGTCATTAAGACTCATTTCGATAGATTCGGTCACATATCCCTTTAAAGGTTTGGTAAATAAAACGGGTGTTTTCCCCATGGAAGAAATAACACCAGCAGCTTTCATGCATGTCTAAAACAACAGGAATAAGTCGAAAATGACTGTCTGAGATATGTACAGTTTGATAAGAAAGAAAACTGCATAAGCTTTCTAATCATATCCATCACAAACCAGTAGCTCAACAGATATTGGCTATGATCTACAGGCTTGCGTTAATGTCTAATCTTACCATGTACATATCTCAAAAAGTCATTGTCTGAGTTATTCCTGAGATTTATATGCCGAGTTACAATTCTGTTCTCTCCACATATTCAGTTATTCCGCGTTAACTTTTTTTTCTTTTTGGTGATTCTAGGTAGCAAGTTCACATTAACAAAAATTTCTTGCCCTCAAAATGTTTTAAAAATTTGAACAGAAAACAATTCACAATGATGCAAAAAGGTTCCGTTCTAAATCAAATCAAAATTAAAAAATAAAGTTACACAAATTAAATTGTTTTAAACTTCAAAACCAATTTCAACCCTCAACAAAATCGTTAGACCAGTGCCTTGCCCAAATACCAGTGCACATTTAAATATCAACAACGTTTACAGTGGCACATGTGTCAATCAAAAATACAAAAAAATATTGTTTTGAAATTTGAACCAACAAAAATTCTTTAAAAGTTCTATGCAATTTTCATTACCTATTCCTAACAAACTGCATTTTGTTTCTGACATAAGCCACCTATTCAAGATTGTTTGCTGTGGCTTTTCTGATAATGCCTACCCTACTACAGCTGCCTTTATTTCTCAACCTCTCTGGATCTCTTTAAAAGCTGGGAAAGCCAGTTGAAAGAAAGACCAATATTTTTGGTAATAAAAAAAGTGCATAAGAACATGTTACATTCCAAATTCTTATAAGCAAAGACAAATTTTGACATTGCCAAAAATGCATCAATGAAATAATGCCTGATTCATATGAATCTGCCATTTCTTTAAACTAGTTAAATTTTACTGTTTTTTTTATTTTTAAGTTCTTACATTATCTTTGAAATTTAGTTTATCAACAGGTTTCTTTGGAATTTGTCAACATTATACCATCTCTTTCTACTGTTGGACATTTCAATTTAAAGGTTATGATGAGCGCTTTCACACTAAATTTGGCAAATTTATGCCAACGGCCACCAATTGAATGCATCTGCTGAAACGAAATGCAAAGACCAAGTGGCTCAAGTACACAGCGAACACTGCTTTAGATGTTGCAATAAAAATTAGGAAACTGGTAAAAAAAAAGTACAAAATTAATGAAGTTTTAAATAGTCTCAGAGGTGTTGCAACACCATGTGATGAAATCAATTAATTAGCCGACTTTCTTTCAATCCAATAAACAAATAAAATCTGTCGGTAATAGCATTATTCTTAACCAAGGTTTTGAAATTTTGACTAAATTGCCATTAAAAACAAGAACAAGGTGTTGACAAACATGCCCTGCCAGGTAGGTTGACTATTTTGAGTTCTAGGACACCGAGACTAACCTACATACCAAGTTCAAAGTTCAAGTCCTCAAGTTAGAGCAGAGTTCCAACAATTTCCATTGTTTTAACCTAATGACATTAATTTTTGACCTATGGGTCAAAATCAAAAGGGCTCTAAAGAGCTCCAAGGCCAACGCACATAACAAGTTTGTAGTTGAAATGTCAAGTCCTTAATTTATGATTTCCTAACCATTTCTAATGAACTTTAACCTTTTACCTATGGGTTCAAAATTCTTGCGAACAAAATGTGCAGGTTTGGGACATCCACGATTGCAAAACTTCGAACAGGTCGGTTAAACGATATTGACTGTAAAATACAACCCCCCCCCCCTCCATGATAATTTAAGCAATTACCAATGGTGTATCCTACCTTTAACCATAGTGCTATAATTAAATTATGAGAGCATTAAATTGCTGTACAAAGTGATCCCTGCTGGGCCTATTCATGTTTGTGCACAAACCTGTAAAAAACTCAACATTTTGTACGGCTATTTGCATATCATCATTTTTATCCTGTACTGGTGTGTTGTCAATGCCAAATCGCAATCAGTATATGAGCGTTTTATTTTGCTCTCCGCAAACCACACAAACTCGCTTACATTGTTCGTGTTTGTTGCGCGTTGCATTTAGAGTACGGTATTTGAATTTCATTATGTTTTACAAACACACGCATGAATCAAAAATGCCTGCGCTCAGATTAGCTTCAAATTGTTCAAGTTAGCACTCTAGTAATGTATTTTTGAACATTGAACCAGCTACCTCTGGATTGCCGTTTCGGTGCTCTACCAACTGAGCTATCCAGCACTGTGTTGGCGGTTTTCCCAAATTAGTCAATATCTTTGTTTAGGAGGCGCTAATCAGAAGCCACACAACTGTAATTACCATGTGGCTAGGGATCACTCTAGTAATTTAATGAGTTTGACCTACTTTGTTTGAATGAAGGATGGTTATTAAAGCCTACACTAGTCAACTGTCTGAAACCAGACCACAGGGCCTTATCAATTCAAAATTGGCTACCAATAGCAGTGCACCTCATAAAGTAGGGGGAGCCAGAACCAGGGATTTTTCCTAGACATTTTGACTATCGTTTGACTACAGGGGCCAATTTCGTGGATCTGCTATAAGCACAACAATTTGCTTAGCACAAAAATGTCTTGCTCAGTAAAAAACAGGTTACCAGCCAAAAATCCATGTGCTTTTCATGCTGAGCAAATTTTGGTAACACTGTTTTGCAAAGAAAGAATTGTCATGCTAAGTAATTTTTTTGAGTTTTAAGCAGCTCTATAAAATTGGTTGATGTACATTGCTAATTTGTTATTAGTTTGCAGATCTTCCACTCGTCAACTATAAATGGTCCTTGCCTCAAAACTTGCTCATAGACAAGAATGTCTAGTCTAAACAGAATTCTACCCATTAGCCTACTTTACAGTCATTTACGTGGAAACAAAAAAAAACATTCAGAAGGACGCCTAGAAATCACAAAATGTAGTTAACTTTTTTTGTATTATATCTTTATTTGTATGAATACGCATCTGAACTTGTAGACGTCCATTTATATTTAAAAAAAAAAAATCACAAGACATGATACGGTTTTATGAATTGTTTACTTATAGAAGACGACTTGGAACGTTGATAAAGTTACGTGTGCTCAAAACCATTTTATGTAAACAGTTTAGCAGAAGGGCAAAAACAAAAACAAATGTGACCGAGTTGAGTTTACACCACTTTCCACTGCATGCATGACATGTCGCGCCCACCAGTCGAGAACAGACGGGTGTCGTCACTGGAGAATTCCACCGCTGTTACGTGACTGCTGTGACCACCAGAGCTGTTGTGACCAGCCTGTGGAGAAAAAAAACCCAACAAATTGACTACATGTGTTTTTCAATAATTATTAATAACTAGCGCAGTGCCTGTTCAAAATGTGCCTGCTCAGAACGGGCAAATTGCTTGGCATCTGGTAGACCTGCAAACATTGCGGTATAGAGTGTATTCGAATGGCAGCAGTGCGTGGCGGTCTATATCGCTACACATTTGTGGGTCTAGATCTCTGGTGCTGCTGCTTTTTGGCAGCATTTTTGAGAACCGCTCATTCAAACAACTTCACACTTCACATTCTTCACATTCTTTGGTGCCGAGCAATACACCTTTTTTACATCAATACATCAATGTTCAACTACAGTGCCCGGATCTGGGGATGATCGAAATACGGACAGACACACAGATTCTTAGAATAATGGACAGATAAGGCTATGCTCATTAAGCACTTCATGACCCAAAGCGCTTCACAGTTATTACCGCTTGTTCATCAGGCAATAAAGTCAGCTTTCTGGAGCAGTTTGGAATCAGTGTAAACTGTTCTCTTCCCAACAGCCACCTAGTTAGGCTGCATTCCAATCACGTCGAGTTTCTCGTGTTCACGAGTTCACTAATCACATTGAAGCGTTCTTTTCGCCTGGTTACTCGTATTCACCAGTGGCGAACTGGAAGTGGAATATTTTTTCTCGAGTTCACGACTTGACAAACGAATAAAGTACGCACACACACAAGTATAAACACCTTCAATCGTGGACGGGGCATTGTCCGACCGTTATCCCTCTTTTGTTTGTACGTTTTCGGAAGACCTCCATAGGATTTGTACACGATTTGGAATCGTGGACCTTCTGTCAATCGTGGACCCATTGATTGCCCCTGAATTCTTTCGCTCTGGGGTAAATTTATCCTATTGTGTTACCTTCCCCATAGGGCTGCTTGTATACGAGCATCTATACGCACACGTACTAGTCCATGCGGTTGTGTACATCCCTACGTACACACACAACGGTGCGGGTACATGTTGGGCAGTATCATTAGAATTCGACCAACTCATGAACTAGGAAATATTCACAGCGAACATGAGAAACCTGGCGTGATTGGAATTTTTTCTCTTGGGTAGACAGGGGCCAACTGCAGTCAAGTGTCTTGTCTGAGTACACAAGCACCGTTATTCCCCAACAAGAATCCTCCAATTTTAATATGATTGTGCACGCACCCCTATGGAATTAAGGTTAAAGGTAGCATGGACCATTTGTATCGGCTGAAGCTGCAAAGGTTTTTCAAAATATAAAGAAAGGTGCTTTAGTGCTTGACAAGCAAACCGCATGAAGTTCTGGCTTGGTGAATGCTCCATGTATTCCGGGAAAACAAGATTTGAATTTGCCCAGTAATACTTTTACTTTGTGCGCGTTGGAGCATGTTGTCATTCCAAGTTAATTGCGCGTCATGCATTGAATCTACTAAAAATGATCTAGTGTGCAACATTCACAGATTACAAACCAACTTTTAACAAAAATTTTCAAAAATACTTCTCGGAGACGCATCTTTGGAAATGACCTATTATGGTTTTCTTCAAAATGACGGCATGTCAGAAAAAAACACCACATTTTTATAACTAATACCTTGACAACTGCAAAATATACAGCTTTAAGGTTTGAAACCACATACTGCAATGCCAGATTAGAATGTCTTAACCATTAGTGCACACACTATTTGCCAAATTGTGTGTGCAGGCCATCGTGAATTGCTAGCTGAACAAAGAATCTTCTTTTTAAAGGCAAAACATAACAAAACTGGGCCCAATTTCATGGCTCTGCTAACCACAGAAATCCATGCTTACCATCACCATTTTGCGTTAACCGCGGTAGCATACAAATTATGTGCTAACCAAGTAAGCACAGAATCCTTAGTTACAGGATGTAGGTGTGCGCACATTCCACGCTATTCCATGAAATACGCTTACGGTAAGCATGGAATTTTCTGCTACAGTAAGCAGGTATTTTTTGCTAGCGGTAAGCAGAGCCATGAAATTGGGCCCTGGTCCCCACATGCAATAGTCACAGGTTGGACAGACTAGTGGAGCAGTGACCAGCAGCCGATTCCATAAAAAACTGCATAACTTGCGCCATGCGTACAACTTATGCAATCAATTTGTTGCATAGTAGCTGCGCCATAAACTTAGGATCAATTTCACAAAACCTGCCGCAGTTGCGCAATGTTTTAAATAACAAACATCTTGGACACGGATAATAAAAGCACTGTGTTCTTTCACAAAACAGTCTTGAATCAACTCCGCCCGCCATTGTAAAATTTGGTTTGTCCAACTTCAGGGCCAATTTCCAGACCCCAGCTTAGGCTGCGTCTTTGGCTCCATCAGCATTGCCGAACTGCATGAATGAAGCCAAAGACGGAGATAAGCTGGGATTTGAAAAATGGCCTAGCTTTCTGCAGAGTCGTGCGGCAACTCTGAAAGTTCTGTCGGGGGTAAAATAGCAACTCGTTTACTCCAAGCACATGGCTGCGAGTGTCGTTTATCAAGCTTGATAAGTTAAGCAATGACAGGCTCAACAACAATCACGATTTGCTGGTAAAATAGGTCATTTTTAGTCACTACGCCAAAATTTACGCCACCTAAATTGACTCTGCAAGTTTCGCCATAATCAGTTTCTTGGCTGTACCTTTGCCTGGGTGACCGGGTAGCTGAAGAGGTTAATCTTGCCGAAGTCGTCACCTGTAGCTAGGATTGCACCAGAATGAGAGCGGCTGGCAGAATTGATGTCAGTCCCGTCACTGCCCTCCTGCCAAATACCTGCAAAACCAACCAAAAAACAGAGTGAAATTTAATGCGCGCTTCAAAAACAAATTCAACAAAATGGTGTAATTTTGAGGCAGCGTTATTTTTTTTCTTTATTTTTGTTAACGCAGTTTCGCTTTATATTGCAAGGCTCAAGGCCATTCGAGGTGTGGGCTACAGAGTAAAGTGTGAAAGAACAAGCCCCTCACACAAACAGAATATGATCACTTCACGGTATGAACAGGCTTCGGATGGGTATATGTAACTAGTTCACTGCAAGACATTAATAATGCTTCTACCCAAAAAGGGGTAGAGGTGCCGGGCTCGAACCCCCAACCTGCAGAACTACCTGCAGACCACTAGGCCATGGCACTTCCTTCCAAAGGATCAGTTCACTTACCAAGTTTGAAGTTTATTATGTCAATGATTTCTTTTTTATTTGATGGTGGTCCAACCATTTCTATTGTTTTAACCATAACGACCTTTACCTTTGAACCATATGTTCCGGATCCAAAATCAAAAGGTTTTTAGAGGACTAATTCACATATGTGACCCGCTCCATCGTAATCAGGAATAAGTCGCTGGGGCCGTTTTACGCAATCGGTCGTTGAAGTGAACGCATGGGTGAAAATGGTGACCAAGTCGTTTTTCTGAACATTGTATTTTTAGGAAGTGTAAGTTATCACAGATTATTGTCAATAATGTCTTGTATGTAAAAACGATCACTAAAGATGAACATGAAGAGGATTTGTGTGCGCTGTCCGTATGATTTTAGTCAATTTTGTTTATTTCAATGCTGTTTTTCTCGGAATGTGGATTCGGCAAATAAATATACACCTGCCATCTTCATCAGACCATAACTCGTTAACCTAAGAAGATACACACTTGTGATGGGTATCATTAGAAAGCTTATGAAATTCCCTTTCTCACCATGTGCATATCTCAAAAAGTCATTTCGAGACTTATTCCTGATTTCGATGGAGCGGGTCACATATCAAGTTTGAAGTTGATCGTGTCAATTCTCAGTTTATGGTGGTCTAACCATTTCTATTGTTTTAACCATAGTGACCTTGACCCTTGACCTGCAATGTGTTGAATCCAAAATCAAAAGGCTTCTAGAGGACTAATTCACATACTAAGTTTGAAGTTGATTATGTCAAAATATTCTCAATCTATTGTTTTTAACCATAATGACCTAGACTTTTGAACTGCATGTGTTGGATCCAATAGAATAGTACAATAGATTGTGGGGTACTGTCATGCTGTACACGTTCTTGAAGACGACACGTGTGCATTTTGGCTACCCTATTGGTCAAAGGAGACCGGAGTGCATGCGTACTACCTGAGTGCGACACACGTGAACTTGGTGCTACTGCAGAAAATGGCTGCCATCGGATTAGTCTATATGTTTCTAAAGGACACCAAGGCCAATCCACTAAGCAAGTTTCAATCTTTTATTCTCTTACCGCAGACAGGGAAACCAAAGACGCAGGTGAAGGTGGCCCACTCGGTGTCCCGCATGTTGGTAGCCGAGGGGATCTGACGGCAGTTCTCAGCCTTCCAGTAAAGGATCTCGTAATCTCCAGAGTTGGAGACCAGATAGTTGGAGTCTGCCGACCAGTCTATGTGGGTTACAAAGCTGGAGTGACCCTGGGGGTGCAAAGCAAAGCGACGAAGGGTTATATACAAGTATTTGTCAATCGACATTAAAGTTTTATGGCCAGTTCACACAGCTAGGTTCTTGTTGCGACGTTGGGGCAGCAGAGAGCAACGAAGGGTAAATGAACAGTTGGTGGCCGCACTCTATCATTTGTGACCCACTCCATAAAAAATGGTATCATGTCGCAAATTAGTGAAATTGAGTTGTATACATGGCTGGAAAGCCCACAGCATATGAAATATATGACATATGAGATATGACATGTTGGCATACTGATTACTAAAAAGATTCTTTGCTTTGAAGCCTGGGGCAAATTTTTATAAAACATGCAAGAACAGGGATTTTATTAGCATGAAAATTCTTCCTTAGCAAAAACAGGGTTACAAACCATAAGTTTCAGTTGATGTTTATTATTTGTGACTGGTATTCAGCTGGTTTTTGCTTAGCAAGAATTGCTTAGCAAGAATTGCTTAGCAAGAAAAGTACATGAAGTTTAGGCTGGAACCTTGTTTTTACTGAGGAAGCACATTTTTGTGCTTGCATGTTTTATGAAATAGACCCATAATAGTCCCTGGATATAACACCTAATTATTTGAAAGGAGCACTTACTGAACATTTGCCAACTTTGCTGTACTTGCGTCCATCTTCAGTCACTGCGTAGATGTAGATGTAGTTATCATGGGAGGCAACTGCCAGGTAGTTCCCATCTGTAAGTGGACAAATATACATAAGATGGTATTTGTGATGGAGTAATGTAAATTCAATATAAACGATGTGCCATCTGTTTACATTTTCATTCATTTGTGTCGTCAGTGTGGACGGAGACCAGATCCTGGTTTTGAGCATCCAACACCAACCAAAGTCCGGTCTTCATACCCAGGGCAACCACTCCACCGTTAGGATGGAAGCAGGCCGATTGGCAAGGATCCTACATTAGGGCCACCTTTGATAATGGAAGTCGGCCTTACCTGGCGAGTACCTGACGATGTCATGCTGCTCATTACCGTCAGTGTGGACGGTGACCAGATCCTGGTTCTGAGCATCCAACACCATCCAACGTCCTGTCTTCATACCCAGGGCAACTACTCCACCGTTGGGATGGAAGCAGGCCGATTGGCAAGGATCCTACATGGGGACAACAATGTCAAGACTGATTTGTGTGTATGAACCTTACATACCTTGTGTGGACCTGAAATGGACCTTATTCACGAGGAAGCCACGTTGGTCGTGTTCCCTGAATGCATTTTATAAATTGTGAATTGTTAAATGGGATGAAGCAAGACTATTTTTGCATTCTAGCCTCACCTTAAATTTGTATTTAAAATTTGACTTTAAATATTCACCCCAACTCCATAGTGTAATTTACTAGGAACCAGACTCATCCTGTCAAATCCCAACACCATATGATAAACTGTACACACAAACTGTTGGAGGTATGATTCTGGAGGTATGCCTTTAAACCCAGTGTAAAAGACTGTCAGTTTAGAGGTCCAGTACCCATCCTAACAGATCCCAACAAAACCTGGTGTTGGAGTTTGTCTGGATGGGGATTGTTGGAGTTAAGATACATGCAAGTTTAATCATTTTTTTTTTATTAAAATTATTTATCAGAGTAGACTGGTATTATTTTGTAATTATTTTTAGGTCATTGCTCATATTTTTTCTATCCGCAAGTCTCAAGTCTCAGATTTTACCTCGCTTTAAATTTAATATGGTGGACTCGTGAATAAAGCCCATAATTGGGGAATGGCCGCTGTTAACCCTTTACTTATCAAGTATTTTCAACTATGCTTAAAATAGTCGAGTAAACTCGGCACTGGTAAGAAAAAGGTGAATAAAAAGGAGAAATTCCCATTAATAACTTTTTTTAAATGCTCCAAATTTGGCAATTTTTTCTTTCGGCGATATTTCCAGACTTTTGTGTTCATTTTCAGGGGCCATACTTGTTCAGTAAGATTTATTACTGTTACAAAATTGTATTTTATTTTGTATATTTAAAAAAAAAAAATCCACAAAAAATGTGAAATAATTTTCCAATTCATTTTTATGTTTTTTCCGAATTATTCTCCTAAATAAATATTAAAGCTTTTTAAAAAGGAGGAAATTCTTAATTTAATCCCAACCCCTCCCAAATTAGGGTTAATGACCATCATACATGACCTTCCCGTAATAACACAAATCCGTTCAGTTGTCGGCGACCTGTCGAAATCTGGGAGTCACCTTTGACTCACTTATGTCAATGTCTCATCATGTTTCTAACACATGTAAATCTGTCAGATTTCAACTTCGTAACTTGGGTTTAATTCGGAAGTATCTAACCCACTCAGCAACAGAGAAACTTGTTCACGCCCTCATTTCAACTCGGTTGGATTTTTGTAATTCCCTGTTGTATCAGCTACCCCGTAGTCAACTTGCTCGCCTACAAAGACTCCAAAATTCTGCCGCTCGAATTGTGACCCTGACACCCTCTAGAACCCATATCAGCCCGATTTTGCAGTCTCTGCATTGGCTCCCTGTTGCTAACCGGATTAAGTACAAACTGTCACTGCTTGTTTTTCATTGCCTTCATGATTTCTAAATTTAAAGTTGCCCTGAAGAAATATTTGTTTCAGACCACTCAGAATATTCTCGTTTAGTTTAATTTAATTGTTTTGTTACTTCTGATATGATATAATTTTTGTTTGCGCCATGAGCGTCATTTATGGCGGGTAATGGCGCGGTATAAATTTCAGTTATTATTTTATTTTACCTCTTCCATAGTTTTCATCCAGAGTGGGCGATGCTGCTCTGCGTCCCACATGATGACATGCTTGTCATAGGCACACGTAAGGAACAGGCTCTGATTAGGGTGAACGGCCAGACCCCAAAGCTCATCAGTATGGGCCTGCAGAAAAGAAGATAATAGCTGCTAAACACAAAGATTTGCTAAGCACCAACAAGTCTTACTCGGTAAACAAAAACAAAAACAAGTTACCAGCCAAAACTCCTAATAGTAACGTCCTGTATTAGGATTCCAGGAGTGAACATGAATTTGTTCAATTTTGTTGACCCGCAGCTTCCAAGATCCAATTGACCATTTGCGTGTGGAATTTGAATAACATCCGGTACACTGACTTGTTCACACAGTCGTGAACCACATAACGACCGAGGATCGATATTGTGTTTTCCTTTCTTCCTTTACTTAACCCAATCCCCATTGCTTAGCGCTTGCACCGTCGATCGAGGACAGAATTCGGACAAGCAAACCGTCGATCGAGGATACTTTGTTCCCTTTGTTCTCTTTTGTGTTTCGATCCTCGATCGTAATGCAAGACAAGAACACACAGCTTGGCACAGTTTACATTTAAATTCTCCAGACCAAAGACACTGTTGCTATATCACGTGATTCGGGGCAAGCCTTACGCTAGCAACCCCCGGCTCTGGAATGGTCTGGTGTCTTTGTACCATTCTCAACCATTGTGAACAATGTATTGGTGCTGAGCGTCTCTAACGTAACTATGCAAGAGCTTGCCCCAAATCACGTGATATAGCAACAGTGTATTTGGTCTGGATAATTTAAAGTCAAACTGTGCCAAGCTGTGTGAACAAGTCAGTGTACCAGATATTATTTAAATAATAATTTTAATAATAATAATAAAGGAAGAAAACATGGCAATATGCGCAGTAAGGAACATTAATTGGCATTCACTTGAAAAGTACCGAATCACGTGATATAGCAACAGTGTATTTGGTCTGGATAATTTAAAGTCAAACTGTGCCAAGCTGTGTGAACAAGTCAGTGTACCAGATATTATTTAAATTCCACACGCAAATGGTCAATTGGGCTTGTTTTGAGAAAAAAAAGCAAGGGCAAATGATGGGACTTACCACAACGTCAGGAGTGAAGGTCTCTCCCTCCATGTCTCCGTGTAGAATGGCATTACGGGTTGTACCTACATAGATATCCTTGTCTTTACCTGGACACAGACAGCGACAAGGCCCAGTCGCCTCGGGCAACTGTTAACAACAAGTGAAGGTTATTAATGATTCAGATGGTAAAACACCCATATCAATAAACAGGTGACTTTTTAACACTAAAGGCCGGTTTAGTACTTCATGCGAAAGCGAATGCGAAGCGAGTTTCAAGTTGTGAACAATTTAAGTTTCATTGTGTCGTTCTCCGTTGCCTTAACAAATTCACTCCGCAATGACATTCACGTGAAGTATGAACCAGCCTTAATACCATTGGTAATTGCTCGAATTATCATGAATAGGTATATTTGGGGGGTTGTATTTTATAGTAAATATCGTTTAAAGATAGTATACACCATTGGTAATTGCTTGAATTACCATGAATGGGTAGATTTGGGGGGTTGTATTTCATAGTAAATATCGTTTATCTGACTTTTCCGAAGTTTTACTATCATGGATGCCGAGAAAAGCACGAAAACCAGCGTTTGTTTTCAACCGGGGTCGAGCAGTTATTCTTATGTTATCTTTGTTTTTTCACTCTCGCCGTCCGGCGAGAGCGAATTTTTCTTTATAAAATTCATTTTTTTTGAATAATTACAGGATATCTAGCGCAATCCTTTTGCTGAATGCCTAGAATCATTATTTACTTTCAAATGAGAAAGATATTTCTTAATAATTCGGTAGTAAATATTTTCGATATCTGCAAATGGTGTATACTACCTTTAACACAGCATGTGACTTTTAGCTTGGCTAGGATTCATTTCTAAAGAGTATTTCCAGAGAATGCAAAATCTGTGCAAATTTGTACCATCAAATTCAATGTTTAGACTCTTTCCTGTCAGTCTATTGCTCTTGCTCGTTTTGGGGGGAGATTTTTTGTACCACCACGACACCGTTCATTATTCCAGATTCAAATATATTCGTCTGCATTTACCCAGTTCGCATTAACCAGAATGTTTTCCTTCAAAAGTTGTTCTCGAGATTTAAAACAGATGGCGGATAAACACGTCATGAGCAAGGCCGGAAATATCTGTCAGGCCTGGGCCTGGTCAATGTCAAAAAAATCCTGGCGCAAACTTGTTAATCTTCTTGTGCAACTATGGTCATGGTGTTGGTTTTAACTAATTTAAAACCATGTTAATTTAATAATCATAAATACCCGAGACAGTTTAGCCATTCCTATTGGTCAAGAGCTTGACACATGAGTTATGTTTAACCGGCCCAAAAAACATGACCAGTCAGTTCTAAATGCTTTTTTTGTACTACTATAAAGTCTGGTCCATGATCCATTAATTGGTTGAAACCTCACAAAGCATGTGCCATACAACCTAATAGTCTGTATATTAACCAGTTCGTGCCGGGATTATTTTAACATCGCCGAGCCGAGGGGCGGGATTATTTTTAACGAAACTCGATCCGAAGCAGGTTCAGGCCGATAGTGCCGGGAAGCACCCCCCACGCATTTTCGGCCTTGCTCGCTGCTGACATACATTTCCGAACTTGAACTTGGCGTGTTTATGCGTCATCCGTTTTGAATTTGGGGAAATGTTTGTGTTTATATACGTCATCCGGCGCGAACTGGTTAATAGTCCCGAAGCCATATCATGCATATATCACGCGAACGTCTATCTTCTTATAAAGACACTTGTGCGAAGCACATACCAGAGGGGTGTTACTCAAAACACAAGATAAAATTGTTGAACAAAATTGTTGGAAGATTGTTAATTATTTTTACTTGTTTTGACTTTGAACATTGTTAATGCCCTTGCCTTCAGCTGGGGCATTAATGTTTCCAGACCTATGAGCCAGTTATATTTATTCCCTCAAAAGACCGTGTAGAATCTGCATGTCTCTTACCACTAGCGTGACTGTCACATCATAGGAAGTATCAAAGATGTGGACTTTCCTGTCTTTCCCCCCACCAGACAGGAACCTTCCGTCCTGGAGCATGACAAGGGAGAAGATTTGTCCCTCGTGAGCCTTGATGGCCTGGCTAATGCGGTTACTTCCTGGAATTAGAGAATAAATAAATAAACGTAAACAAATATCCTCCCCATCTCAACCAATCTCAAACATAAAACACCTAAGCCATTTGCTTCGAAAAATCTTTTGATCATTCTTTGCTTTATAGGGACACTGTCCTCAACGGGACCGTTCAAGAAGCAGGATAGCTTGAGCCGCTTGGTATAAGGCCTCCGCACGCTACGAACACTGTGGCCACCTGATGCTCTGTTAATTGCTGGAGTGGCACTCTAGGTCAACAATAGCTGCTGTCAGCAGTGAATCACTAACAATAGAAGACCCAAGAAGGTATTACTGGTGGCATCGCCGCGTTTATGTTTAGCGACAGTGAGGATTATTGCCTCGCAAGTTCAGGACAGGCCCTGCGAGTCGGGCGTTTACATGCCCACCTGCTTCAGATGCGAGTCCCAATACCACACTTAAAGTGGGTGGTGGTTGTCCCCGACTATGGGAACTGGGCGGTTGGGAATAACGAGCCTTACCTTTGGCCCAGATGAAGATGTTGCCATTGGAATCACCAGTGATGAGATCGCCATTGCCAGCAAATGTAAGGCACAACACAAACTTGGGCTTCTCGTGTTTCTGTGGAAAGATGAACCAAACGTTTAAAAAAACAGCTATGTTCATATCTAAATAGCAAGGACAAACAACAGACTTTGTATGTAGAGTTGCCTCACAGTTCATTAAACTATAGATTATCCCTCGACTTGAAACTCAACTTTTGGGGCAGTATATTCTGCCCGTCTTCAGTCTCCTGACGACAGGCAGAGCCTCTGTTCAAAATTTGGAGCATTTCCTCTGGTTATCTTCAGAACCACACAATTCAAGTCCTGCCAATTTCTTTGTTCACTTATTTATGCACATTTATGCACATTTACTTAGTCAGTTTCCCGTGTGGTTTATTTGTGTATTAAAAGAGATCTACCACAAACATCTTATCAGCCTTTTCACTATGCAAACCTTAAAATATCGCTGATTGACCGACAGTCTTTAATGTGGTTAACTTGTTAACTTTGCAATAACTCTCTTTTTGTTGTTGATAATTTTGTTCTTTCTTTTTTAATCTGTTCATTTTCCTAGAAATGTATTAACAACACTCAAATTAAATGTTAGAAAACAATTTATTGAGACTTAATTTAGGGGGTGGGATGGGGGTGGAGAGGGGGGAAGGGGGAAGGGGAAGGGGGAGGGGGGAAGGGGGGTGGGGGAAGGGTGTTTGTTCAGTTTTTATAGTTTCCTTTTCCAATGATTTCTCAAAACTGTAGATGTCATTCTTAAAGTTTCTTTACCCATACACTTGCAAGTTCTAAGTAAAGTCTAATTTTAAAAATGCGCAAAGAAATTCTACCCGATTTATAGACACCGTTTAAGTATCTGGCTTTTCGAAAGAGGTTATCTGATATTTTCAAGGCAGGAAGAAAACATGGCAATATGCGCAGTAAGGAACATTAATTGGCATTCACTTGAAAAGTACCACGAGAAAGTTGAAAAAAAGCAAAACTCCATTACCACAAGTGCAACACATCTCGGGCATTTTCTATAACAGCCAGTAACCATTCCCACTAGAAAGGGAAATACATTTATACAACTTGGGAAACAAACTAGGGAATGGGAGTGTATGAATATACTGCAACATTGAGGGGCGACTGATAAGTTTGTGGCACAAGGTACGGTTAAAGGAGACGAGCTGTACAGTTTTCACTGAATTTGCTTGCAGTTCAACTTGTTTATTGAAAGTCTGAACAGGGTCACAGTATGACTGGAGCCTACAATGCTGATCTCCTGAAACAGCTACAGGAGAAAATAAAAAGATTTGGCGTGGGAAGCTGACATGAGAGGTGCTCTTCTACCAGGACAATACTCCGGCTAAAACTTTCATAGTTCAAACTGATCAAACACTCGCCCAATTCTCCTAATTTAACCCCCTCTGACTACAATCTCTTCCAGAAGCTGAAGGAGCTCGGTGGTTGTCATTTTGCTTGGGATGATGACATCATTGATGCTGTGGACCACTTTCTGGGAGCCTAAGATAACAATTTATACAATAAGTAATTTGATGCTCCATGACCGCTGGACTAAATCCAGAATCATACTTCATGCGAATGCAAAGCAAACTTCATGACGTCAACAATTTAGGTTTCATTGTGAAGTTCTCCGTTACCTTAACACTAACTCCTAAGGGGTACTCTGTGACGAGTTCCTTGCCACACCAAGCATACTGCATCATTTGTCAAAGAGAAAACCCTGCTCTGTGCCGCTAGATCCATCAGGTCAGAAATCTCAAGGTTAAAGTTCTTCCAAGTCTGCGGTCACCAAACACAGCAGGATCTATCTCTGGCATTGTTAAGTGGGGACTAGCTCTCATACATGTAGACTTAGACTGTGGTGGTTTATGCACTGGTGTTGACAGCCGAATGCATCAGAGTGCACCAGACTTTTCCACCTGATGCATTGTGCTGCGTGTGGCAGGGTTAGGGTCGAGGAATTTGCTTCACATATGCATTCGCATGAAGAATGAACCGGGCTTAATTGTGCGAGTGTAGGAGGAGAGTAGGGGACTGTCTTAAAAATTAAATGTTCTCGATTTTCTAAAACCGACTCATCTACCGGTACCTTAGCCCACAAATTTATCAATCACCTCCCAAAAATTTCTCAAGCAAAATTACCACAAGTGACACTTTTGAAGCAATTATCTTTACACGTAGACAAAGTGAATTTCTCAAAACCAACACAATAAGTCTGACTTTCCAGGATCTAGGAAAGCACTTAAAAATCACAACATCAGGGACCAATTCTATGGAGCTGCTAAGCACACAAATTTGCTTAGCAAAAAAAAGTCTTGCTCAGTAACATCAGGTTACCAGCCAAATCTCTGTGTGCTTTGCATGCTAAGCAAAAACCAGCTGAATACCAGTAACAAACAATATACCGTAATTTCCTGCGGTAAAGCCGCACGGCGGTTAAGGCGCAGGTCCCTAAAATCACCAAAAAAAATTTCAAACGTCAACAGATAAAGCGCACTGCCAAATAAGGCGCATGCTTGAACGCACCCAGAAGAACACCAGGCGCCACCCGGTGTAGGTACATCGCCACAAAGGGGTCATTTTGTTGCCTTAGAAGGATCCCACTATTTCAAGCAAGAATTTGCTGAGTACTTGAGTTTATCTGGCACGCAAACAATGTATGAAAACTTCAAACCAGTAGTCACAATATCGCACGAGGTTTGCCGATACATACATGTATCATGTATCACTGCAGTATAAACTGCATGCACATGTACATCACATGCAGCGATCGCGTGCATGGTATCCCTAATTGCGACACCCCCTAGTCTTTTTTCCAGTCGTTGTAAATGCTCCGCGCTGTGTAGTTCGGATGGTGAATTGCATGAAGCCGGAACGTAGACGAAAAAACGTTTAGAAAAAGGCCACATAGTACGGGCCAGCTTTTTATCGCGGTTGTACGCGTCATGCAGCGCACGCTGTAGTCTTGTTTGCAAGACGATCTTAATCGCGGTATATGCAGCGCGCGTAGGCCGCCGATGCGGTAATTCGCGCGTGGTCTACGGCGTACGTTAGAGGGCGCCCCGCATCCCGAAAAACGTCTTGCAAACAAGACTACGCACGCTGCCGAGTGCTAAATCACATACATGTACGGTCGTAGGGGGATCAACACATCGCGGCATTGTTAATGGAAACACGGTCACAATGTCCGGAGAGTTGGGCTAATTGGTTGACCGCATTATTGAGTAAGATTGCGGCGTTCAAAGAATTCTTTACACAAAGACCATCACTTTGAACTCAAGCGACATCATATACGGCGCACTGAAAGATAAGGCGCGGCGATGTTTTTGTGGTCTAGAAAGTCAGATAAGCCGCGTCTTTACCGCAGGAAATTACGGTACATCACCTGAAAATTTAGTTCGTAACCCTGTTTCTGCCAAGGAAAAATGTTCATGCTAAGCAAATTTGTGTGCTTAGCAGCTCCATGAAATTAAATATCCATGAAAAAAAGATATTACAACTCGACATTTTACCCCACCCTTAAAATAGGCCCATTACATGCAGGGGTGCGTTATGAACAGTACGTACAGCTAAACACTGAAAGGGGTGCATGCCGGCATGAACAAGCAATATTAGGCAACTACTCCATCAAAACACATACCTTCTGTAGTCCGCAAAGCACATTTTTGTGTGTGTGAAAGAGCAAAGTGTAAACAGAAACAGTCAAAAGTGAAGTTGAAATAGAATAAACAGATACAAGTAGGATATTACAAGTTACATGTACATGCACGTACAGACGAAGTTATAATACTAGAAATATTTACCACAAGACAATTGTTATCAGGCAATTCAAGTCGCATTCTCCCATTTGCAGATTTCATTTTGGGATTCATACAATTAGAATTACCGACAACTATTTAACCCACGGTGCACATAAAGTTGAGAAAAACAAACCATTTGTGGTATTGAAAAACCTTCCAGAATGTAAAATGAATTTTCCTTTTTTATGAACATGCATATGCAAGAAATCTCCTACCTAAAAACCCAAGTTTTGGGGGGGTTTTGGAGACTCACTTTCTTCCAAACAACTCAAGAGTTTCCTTTGATGAAATTCTTAAAGATTTTTCCTTCACACTAAGTTTATGCAAAACATTGGGCCGCTGCAGTGTGCTTAAACCAACAACCACAGTGAAATTTCAAGCAAAGATCATACATTTATAAGCACACTAGTCGACGATGGTTGGACTAGTCTCGTCGACGGTGGTTGGACTAGTCTAGTCGACGGTGGTTGGACTAGTCTAGTCGACGATGGTTGGACTAGTCTAGTCGACGATGGTTGGACTAGTCTAGTCGACGATGGTTGGACTAGTCTAGTCGACGATGGTTGGACTATGGTCTAGTCGACGATGGTTGGACGTCATTACAGATCAGCCACATGCATCGTCAGTTAAAGCGTCAACTTGCATAGCGCGCATCGGCCACGCCACATTTTAAACCCATTTCGTGCAACAAGCGCGCGTGATTGCGTAAAATACGCAAATGTATTCTCCTACGAAGATGGACGCCTGTGGGAGATCTATAGCAATCTGTCATTGCGAAGCACAGCTGAACAACAACAAACTTTGCCATTCTTAATTTCACCTTCTTTGCATAGTTTTTCCATGTCGGTTACAATTCTCCCACTTTTGTCACCGATGTACGATAAAAGGTATTTTGAACTACTCAATCAATATAAACAGAACTATCATGTTGAAATATTGTTTAGCCGGTGTGCGTGTTGAGATCAGCGTTATTTTCTCACGATCATTAACCAGTCCACATCGGAGGACTTGTATTCACTAAAAGTTTTTCCAGATGACGGATAACCAGATTTCCAGATGACAGATAAATACTTTACATGCAAGGCCGGGAATAACTGTCAGCGACCAGCTCGCAGCGAGCGAGACCGGCAATATCACGGTGTGCTACTCACTCACAGATACTGGCCGGAACCCAGCTCGGATTGAGGTTTGTTAAAAACAAACCCGCACCTGGGCCTGGTCAATTTAAAAATAATCTTGGTGCTAACTTGTTAACAGGTCGACTAGATTCGTTCGCGCACACATACGCTAATTACATTGTACGTCACGAACCAACCGCTAGTTAACCAGTCGAGAAGTGTGATTATTTTTAACAAACTCGATCCGAGGCGGGTTCAGGCCGATGGTACCGGGAAGCACACCCGCATTTCCGGACTTGCTCGCTGCCGACAGACATTTCCGGCCTTGCTTGTGTTTATGCGTCATCCATTTTGAATCTGGGAAAAACTTTGCGTGTATAAACGTCATCCGGCGCGAACTGGTTAAACATTGGTCCTTGATCAAACTTGCTCACAGTGGCACAAGTTGCCCTCCGAGTGACGTCACAACTTCTTTAAATCTCCCGATTGTTAAGAAACTCACCTCAAAGATGCCGGCTTTCTTGACCAGCTTGTTGTTCTCTAGCGTCCAAAAGAGTAAATGGCCCTTGCCGCAGGAGACCATTTGGTTCTCTATCAGAGGGTGGAACTCTCCCGCAACAACCGGGTCCCCTGAAGACTGAGGCAAAGACAACAAACAGAGAAACTCAAATTCTGAAATTGGGTGAATATGAATCGTCAGTCAATTAACGGTCAAAATTCAATCCACTTCCCTTGCCATGCCTTTATTCACAGACTTGTCACCAACATTTCTGGTAGGCACTGTGACTAGTAAAATTCCATCAATAGACTAATGTGACCCTCTCTCTCAAAATGAGTCGGATGTGTTACAAATAAGTTTTACAGTTGGTCAAATGGCACAGCTCTGTAGTATAATGTGTTAGTCTTTTATGTGATTTTTTTGAAATGTGCTTTTTCTTAGTTATATTTAATTATCTTTGCACAGAAAAGGCGATTACAAATTCTAGTGCTTCATCACATGATAATGGCGAGAGAATGACAAAATCCTTTAATAAATCTAGTTTAAGGATCAAAACAACCTTTTTAATCAATCAGATCGGAAAAAATAAATAGAGAAACCAAAAGCCTTCAAACAAAAATAAATCAAACATTAAACAGCTCTGTACATGAAACTGTATTATGCGACAGACTAATTTTCGATGAGTGGGTCACAAATGTAGGTAACTGGCATACAGCTGGCTTATCAATCACCTTCAGTCAAAGCAATCAAGCTACATAAACAACCACAGCCAGTCAATCCTGCTTGGTGTAGGCAGGGATTACTCACTGGTTGAACAAGTCACTGGATTGCTACCAGAATTTACCAGACAGAGAGAGAGGGTCAAGAAAATTAATTATAAACTGTGATGCTTGGAGATCATGTTGGCGTAGTCAAGTTGGCGTAGCTGTTCTTTCCTCGCCTTCCACCACTGTGACCCGGGTTCGAACCCCGCTTGGGCCAATATGTGGAATGGGTTTTCAGCCCCTGCCTGATTCTGTGGGCGTTTATCTAGACGGGGTTTTCCTCCCACCACTAAAACTGTAATTCTTTCTAAATTGGGACCGCACTGGAAATAAGTCGAAAGACTTTCGTTGGTTAACCCTTCCAATTGCCAAATAATTTGTTTTTTATAAATAAACTTTGATCATTTCACAGAAATGATATTTCAAGTTGAATGAAATTTCATAGGTCATACACATGTTCTTTTACTATGTGAAGAACCTGCCTCTGAACAGACCACTATAGATAAATAAATATTCATAATTTTATACATCAATCTTAACATGACAAAATATTGAACACGTGTATGGAAGAATACTAGGTGTTAGTTCAGACACAGGGCATGACAGAAATCAATTGCAAATTAGCAACGATATTTGCTCCAACAATTTGCAAAACGACAACCTATTTCAGCTCTGTTGCATGTTCTCGCAACGTGACATTTGCTTCCTGAATCACTGTCTGATCCCCGTCTTCCATCAATGCCCCTTTACCTTGAAGTCAGCCAGTTTCCTCTCCTTTTCCCAGTTCCAGACTGACAAGACGTGTTCATTGGAGTCATCAATGGCCAACAGCTGCACTCCTTTGTCCTAAAACAAGAATGGAAGAAACTATATCTAAGGTCCAACAAAAATAGGAACCAGCCAGCTGACTACAGCTAGCTCGGTGGTCGAGTGGTAACACATCTGCACTGGAAAGCAGGAGCTTGTGGGTTCGAAGAACTGGTTTTTTTAGAAAAACAGTATACAGTGTAAAAATACGTCGGTGAAGGGCCAAAATCCATTTACATCTCCTGATGCAAATTCCATATAAAAAAAATAAAAAAATACCAGTTCCCTGCCTGTGATCCCTTTCGACCATAGACCACATTTTTCCCAAACACTTTACTGGAACAAACAACCCAATTAACTTTATACCAATTGTCAGTTGTGCATGTTCTATTTTATTCCGACGAGCCACAATTTGAATTGCGACGACAATTGGCACTCGAGCGTGTTCTCATTTAGCCGTATGCATCTAATTCGCACTCTATTCACGGATTACAAACCAATTACATTTTAGGTAATTTCAATAATCTTCGGAAACGACATTCTTTCATTATTTTCTTCAAAATGACAGCATGCCTAAAGGAATAATATTTTAAACATCAAGTATAAAGCTTTTCAACAATCAATAAGCCATTTGCGCGTGACCCTGAGTTAAATTTAAATAATATCTGGTACACTGACTTGTTCACACAGCTTGGCACAGTTTAACTTAAAATTATCCAGACCAAATACACTGTTGCTATATCACGTGATTCGGGGCAAGCTTTTGCATAGTTACGTAAGAGACGCTCAACACCAATACATTGTTTACAACGGGTGAGAATGGCAAAAAGACACCAGACCATTCCAGAGCTGGGGGTTGCTAGCGTATGGTCTGGAGAATTTAAAGTTAAACTGTGCCAAGCTGTGTGAGCAAGTCAGTGTACCAGATGTTATTCAAATTTAACTCGGGGTCACGCGCAATTTTTGGCTTATTGGTTGGTTGGTTACTTTTTGGACAGTTTGTAGAAAGGTATACTTTTCTTTTTAACCTCATACAGCAAAGTAAATAATCCCTTTATAAAATTGTATTGTCTGTTGGGTTTTTACCATGTAAATTGACAATTTATCCAGATTTTTTCTCTAACGGGGCAGTATAGAGTGTATTCGAATAGTTGCACCAGCAGTGCTTGGCTGTCTATACCGTCACGTTTGCGGGTCTAGAACCGCTCATCCAAATAACTTCACACTTGAAACTGCACATTCTTGGGTCCTGAGCAATTCACTGCCGATTTTTAACTTCATACAGCGTGCAGCTCTTGAGATAATCAAAATACAGACAAACAGACACCGATCCTGGAATGTGCATCCCTGTGGAGACATCTCTTTGTTCTCGTGTACACAATTTGTGGAATGTCAAGTATTTTCTTCAAAATGCTCATATTTCAACCAGTGTTAATTTCCTGGGTTGAAATTTGGACAAAAAATATCCTATATTATAAACTAACCCAAAACCTAACCCTAACCCAAATACTAACAATAGTTTTAAAAGTAAAACCCATTGTTGTATGTTGTGAAAACCTTGTGGAGACCTATTCTATAGAAATAACCTCTGTGGAGACTTGGTGACTCCCATTGTCCCCATTGGGTTCAGGTCTTCACAGGGTACTAAATTTAGGAACACAGAGTCTTGTAATTATAGACAGATAACAATTGACCATTTGCGTGTGGAATTTAAATAATATCTGGTACACTGACTTGTTCACGCAGTCGTGAACCACATAACGACCGAGGATCGATATTGTGTTTTCCTTTCTTCCTTTACTTAACCCAATCCCCATTGCTTTGCCATTGCACCGTCGATCGAGGACAGAATTCGGACAAGCAAACCGTCGATCGAGGATCCTTTGTTCCCTTTGTTCTCTTTTGTGTTTCGATCCTCGATCGTAATGCAAGACAAGAACACACAGCTTGGCACAGTTTGACTTTAAATTATCCAGACCAAATACACTGTTGCTATATCACGTGATTCGGGGCAAGCTCTTGCATAGTTACGTTAGAGACGCTCAGCACCAATACATTGTTCACAATGGTTGAGAATGGTACAAAGACACCAGACCATTCCAGAGCCGGGGGTTGCTAGTGTAAGGCTTGCCCCGAATCACGTGATATAGCAACAGTGTCTTTGGTCTGGATAATTTAAATGTAAACTGTGCCAAGCTGTGTGTTCTTGTATCGTATTACGATCGAGGATCGAAACACAAAAGAGAACAAAGGGAACAAAGGATCCTCGATCGACGGTTTGCTTGTCCGAATTCGATCGACGGTGCAAGCGCAAAGCAATGGGGATCGGGTATAGTAAAGGAACAAAGGAAAACACAATATCGATCCTTGGTCGTTATGTGGTTCACGACTGTGTGAACAAGTCAGTGTACCAGATATTTTTCAAATTCCACACGCAAATGGTCAATTAGATGGCTAAAAAAAGAAGAAAAAAAGACACCTACACATTTGGAGAATCCAACGCAGCACACAGCTCTATCAAAGAATCCAAGTCCCAAAACATGCAGTGTGTTCAGGTTGACAGAATCCCAGACACGGACATGGGGCTGTAAAGATAACAAACCAAGCGAGTATTCATGACAACGATAATTACACCTGGCTCATACCCACAACTGTTTCTCCATCTGCTCATAATCACTCTGTGGTCCTGTTAGGATATCTGTTACACAGCGCCTGTAAACCTAAAGGGAATATCTACAGGATATTATACCATGGTCAAGTAGTTAGGGTGTTCAACTCAGGAACAAGATTTACAGTATGTGCCCAAGGGCAAGACACTTTTGCTATTGCTGTAATTTTCAAAAATGGATAGATTTAGAGGGCTAGTCAATCACTACGCGCGCATTGACCAATAAGATTACGAGTTTTGTTCAGGTAACTTAGCAACGGTTGCTACAGGCGTGGTCCGCCATTAGCTCGGTCAAACTATCACAATTGGTTAGAAACGTGTACACAAACAAATGGCTTCGGTACGAAAAAGCACCGTATTTGTCAATCAAAATACGGCTTTATGGAGTTTTAAAAATTGTCAAAAATATGCATGAAAATGAAATGGTTATTAAATATGTAAATAACACGCTGGTACTCGGATTACGACATCATTTTTTCCCGTTAAATACCAAAACAAATCTCGAAAATGAGAATTACCGTTGAACTCGTGTGACGTGACCGGCGGGAATGTCAGGAAGATAAATAAGGTCAAGGACAGTGCAGTCTAAGGTAGGATGTGGAGCATGGAGGTACCTCCATGTGTGGAGTTAATAGTAATGCTCTACATGTATAGCAGTCTATTAATTAGGCTATGGTTTAATCCTGTTGTGACAAAATACGCGATTTATTGACAAAATTGACAAATTGACATGCATGCATGTTTCATTTCCCCCAACTGCAACTTAACCATCCTCCATGTACTGTTCATACCGTTCCTTAAAATAATGGTCATCCTTTTAGTTCGCCCGCTAGCTTACTGATAGTAATTTTGTCCCCACCTAAAGTTTAAATCAACATTTTCGTTGTACGTGTTGTACGTGTTCTACGCCTAGCCTATACGTACATGTACATGTACGTGTACGTGTACGCAACTTGACCGAGGTAATGGCATCGCCATGCCGTTGCTAAGGTGGGCGGGGCTTATGGTCAAATCCGGATCGGTCCATTGATGTAAAATTACCGCTTTTCTTGAAAATGACAGCATACCAGGTGCCATGATTTTATAGGACACTGTAGACTGTCAATCACCAACACTCTAGTAAATGATATTTCATAATGATTAGGTAGTTTGTTTATGTTTGCAAATGTTGTATATTCTCTTTAACTAGAATTGCCTCTTTCCGAAAATAGGAAAAGTAGAAGCAAGGTAAAAACGAGAAAAAGCAGGTAAAGTTAGAAAAACACGAAAGCCAGTGAAATGTGAATTGTTGACACAATCACACACAAAAAAAATCAAAGTGAACAAAGAAAACTGGCAGGAGCGGGATTTAAACCTGCGACCTCTCGAATACCGTACCAACGATCTACCAACTGAGCCATCTTGCCTTAGGTATGTTGATGATCTCCCAAATTGTCAGTGTCTTTGTTTGGGGATGCTAGTCAGAAGTCATAAACCCATAATGCTCTATACAGCCAGGGTTCACGCCCCAAAACTAAAAGTTTTGTATAAGGCCAAATAAAATAAAAAACATGTTTTTCGGGGGCCGCCTCCTTTTTTCTTTCTTTTTTCTTTGTGAAAAAATGATAAATTTGACCATTTTGGCAAAACAATTTTTTAATTTTTTTATATTTTTTTTTAAGATACAGTAATACAATTTTAAGATCGTATTTTAGACTTTAGCATCACTGTGTACATGCTCTAGAAATATATTTTGTTCTAATAGAAAGGCTAGGGTGTGACGTGTAGTCGTGTACGGTGCATACTTGATCGACCCACATTAATTTTAATTCTTAATCGTGGGTGAACCATGTTTTAATTTTAAATTGGAAGATAGGGTGTTACATGTTTACTGCATGACTTAAATTAGGTTGTGTCGGGCGGCCATTTAAAAAAAAAAAAAGGCCTCCTCCTTCCTTTAAAAAAAAAGGCATGACGCTAAACATATTTTTTTTTTTATTTGGCCTAAAGCAACTGAAAGTTTTCCACAAGGATAAACTTTGGGCACAAATTAGCTTGGCCAACATCCCTCCCACATGTACTATGCATCCACCCCTCTTCCCCTTCTTGTACATCAGCCAGGATCCCTGCAATTAACTGCTGGTTATAGCTGATCGACCATTAAATATCTTCAAGCCAGCTTCTTGGCAAGGCACCTTCTTGGCAAGGCACCATTAACCCCGAAACTGATTGATGGCTGGTTAAGTGTGAGCAACTTGGATGCATGTGCATGTGTCATAAATGGGTTTGCATTTGGAATAAGGGTGTATATTTAGAGTAACTTTGCTCAAGCAACTATATGAAGTGTAAGGATTTGAATAATTAAATTGATAGTGGACTTGACCTATTGACTGTTTTGATCTCTGTTACATGTTATTTAAAAACTACTCTCCTTAGAATGCTGTTGAAACAGCTTTAAAGTGATTCAATAGATTTTGATGGATTTTGAGACGAACACTAATTTACGTAGAAAAAAAAGGCCAAGATATTCAGAATACTCAGAGTTTTGTTTTGCAGTGTTTTGAGTTCAGGTGCGAAAGCCAGTTCCATGAAAACAAATGTTTTAATGATGTCCAGTGAAACCTCTCAGTATACAACAAGGCCAAGTAACAAAAATAACATGTTGATCGTCCGGACTTTTTAAAAAAATTGGTGAGGAAGGCCCTTATTATTTGTTATTTTCAAATTGTTTGTTAATTTTTCAAAGATGGTTGCCATGTCTAAGATGGCCGTCATAACATAATTATTTGAAGATGGTTTTATGGTGCCGTTTAATTTATTAAAGGTAGTTTACACCATTTGCAGATATCGAAAATATTTACTACCGAATTATTAAGAAATATCTTACTCATCTGAAAGTAAATGTTGATTCTGGGCATCCAGCAAAATGATTGCGCTAGATATCCTGTAATTCTTCCGAAAAAATTTAATTTTATAATGAAAAACTCGCGATCGCCGGACGGCGAGCGCGAAAAAACAAAGATAACATAAGAATAACTGCTCGATGCCGGTTGAAAAAAAACGCTGTTTTTCGTGCTTTTCTCGGCATCCATGATTCTAAAACTTCGGACTGCTCAGTTAAACGATATTTACTATAAATACAACCCCCCCAAATCTACTCATTCATGATAATTCAAGCAATGACCAATGGTGTATCCTACCTTTAAGGTGCAATGTAGATCAACAAATGATTTTATATCATGCTGTTCACTTGTCAAGCAAGTTACCAATATCACAAACAGTATTGTACAGCGGCTGCTCTACTAGGAGATGTGGATTTGATTGAATTAGACAAAAAAATGAGGCTGAGCTATTTCATTAGAGTTCAAACAGGATGTGCATAAATTTCCATTAACCACTCATCATGAATATAGTGATTGATGAAAATCTGTTTAAAGTAGCTTGTGCATTAGAAAAATCAATAATAAAAAAAAAATCAAATTTAGGATGAAAAAAATTGCCTGAAAGGAAATGCCTGTTCAGAAATGCAAGGCAAGATCTATTTTAATTTTCCGTCAGGCTTTTTATCGAGGCCTAATCCATTACGCCAATGAATTTGACGGGATGGAAACCATTTTGATCAATTTTTACTGCAGCTGACCTAGATATCATGTCAATCGTGTCATTAAAGGGCCACATTACTTTAGATCGGGTGTTTTCATGTTTAAAAATTAAATAAATATGGTTGCGAAGCTTTTTTAAAAGTAGAATATAAAGGATAACACAACTATTTCTTCCAATTGCGTGATTTTTGTTTAATTTCATGACAAATATCAGTCCGCCAATTTGTGGAATCAAATATTTGACTCCACAAAATGACAGACCGTGCTTACTGGAATTCCTACGCCGGTTTTGAAAATTGGGAATGGCAGCCCGCTTTTTAGTTCTACTGCTGGTAGCCCAAACCCGAGGCAAGGCTAGAGCAGAACTCGTTGGACGGAAAATGCCACCGTCTGAACATTGAGCGGGCCATTACTCATAAATGCCAAAAGCGACTTATAAATATCACTTTTTCCTAGATACATGTATAGATGTACCATCGGTTTTGTGACTTACTTTGCCTTCGTCCTTGTCATGGCCGGCTACCTGACCAGATGCTATGGTCACAGTGTTTGGATGAATGGCAAGACTGTAAACAACAACAAACAACAAACAGAACAATGTAAGGCTAGCATAATGCAAGCAATAGACTTCCAATGCATCTTTCATTTTGTAGGCATTATATATTAACCCTAGCCTTCCCAAATCCTCTTGACATATGGAAGAATTGGGGTCTTTGTAAGTTGAATTAGCACTAGAGGATTTTCACAAATGTACAGTGGAATGCCGCTATACCGAACATTCGGCTATACCCAATACCATCCTTGGCTCCCACTTTTCTTTACAAAAATACCGAACATTGTTGTTGAAAATACGTCAACAGATTTTGTTTAATCCACTGGATATATCAAACGCTATTTAGGCTGTTTTTAATTCCAGAACATCAAACTACTGGGGCTTTATGTTAAAGAGGGCGCTAGTACTGGGAAGCACACCCACGCACTTCCGGCCTTGCTCGCTGCTGACAGACATTTCTGGCCTTGCTCGTGGTGTGTTTATGCGTCATCCGTTTTAATCTAGGAATTTTTTTTCGTTTATATACGTCATCCGGCGCAACCTGATTAAAAGGACGAACGCCATCTTGAAAAATGAGTACTTGATGGACAGGTGGCTGAAAATCTCTATACCAAACGATCGATATACCAAACAAAATCTGTTGATCCAGGGATGTTCGTTATAGCGGCGTTCCACTGTACCTCTGGAGGGAAATGGAGGATCCAGGTCATCAGGCACATTTGCTGTAAGTTGCTTCCTGTACCAACTTACCACTTGACGTCATCATTGTGGCCCAGGTAGTGTCTCTGGGTGTTCTCGTCCACGTTATGCAGGATGACAACAGCTGCCATGAAGTAGACGATATCCCCCGTTGGCAATATGTGTAGGTTGGTGCGGCAGTCCTTCCCTCTGTAGCCATAACTGTTACCAGCGAGTTAACGGAAACCTTGCCACCAACTTTTAACTTTATAAAAGACTGTTAGACTTGTCAAACTAGCAATCCAAGTTTAAATGTAATATACAACATTTGCTTTTGCTGCAATATTCAGAAATGGATGAATTTGGAGGCGTTAGTATTGCATAGCAAATATTGTTCATTGACTAGTTTAAAGGTTCGTGTTCATAGATGCTGGAAAAACCAAGAAAAACATTCATGTTCTTGTAGTCTGGTTCCCTGACCCCATTTAAGATTTTAGGATTTGAAAGTTGTTTTTTTCTGGCAACAATACAAAATTGTGCTGTTGATGCACTGAACAGTCGACAGATAATTAAGTGTGTGTGAGCTGGCGCTGTTATTTTACAGCAAAAATGTCTGTTGAGGTACAAACAAATTAAGTGCATCTACTGTCCACAAGAGTAGCCCTTGTGGTGCCAATTGACATACAAATACAAAATTTGTAACAGTGCACATGCGATTTCCTATGGGAGCGAAGTTGGGACACCAGACGAAGTTGGGACACCAGACGAAGTAGGGACAGACTCAATCATAGGAAAGCGCACACATTAACAAAGTGTGACGTCATTAGGTCTTAGGCCTATTGGCCTTTATTATTAAATTCAGGCGCAATTGCAAATAGGACTTCGCAACTTTTGAATTGAATTCAAGATCTTAGATACTTGTTTTCTCAAAATAGCATTCACAGAGCAAAAACTTCATCAGGTTAATTGTTAGCACCCATCCGTAGATTTGTTTTGCTGTTCTAAACAAAAATAAATTTCAGAAGTCACATATGGCAGGCTTTTAAGCAGACCCAGATGAAAAATAAGATCAATTTTGTTTTAAGTAGCAGGACAAAATTTGGACTTTTGGGGACAAGGTCGGAATAAAAGTAGGACTTTTGTACACTTTTTAGGAATATAGTTTTCATTGATACTCGCGCATGTTCACTGTACATTATAAGCTTCGTTTTGCATATTCTGTACTTACAACACTTGTGTTCTATCCTCAACCAACTAATTACGGTAGCTATCAATGTAAAGTTGCAGTACCTCTTTGCCGAAGCCCTTCATTGTGTGATTTACATACGACATTGTGAGATTTACATACGACAGTGTGTGACACTGAATGAGATTTTATTTTTCGGAGTTGTGGGACAAAAAAGTAGGAAATAATTTATTTGAGATAAAAGAAAGAAAAGCAGAAGCAAAGTAAGAAAACTAGAAAAAAGCAGTTAAGTAGGAAAACCGTACTCAAAATGTGTCTTTAAAAATCTAAACTACATGCAATTCATCTTTAAATTAAAGGCTACCCAGAACCAAACTGGAACATAAAGATTATATAATTTATTGACTGCTGTGATGTGGGATATGACGTTTTGAACACCTGGGGGACGCATAGCATAGCACCAAAGGGGAGGCGAGGCCGAAGGTGCTATGCGTCTCAACACAAATACAGTTTCCAAGACAGAGGTACAGTATAACAATGAAACTTGCATCAGCCTATTGGTCATAACTGGGGTTTATGTCTTCAGAAATCTCTTGTATCAAAAAAGGATACACCCATTCCAGCTTGAGTTTCTCTGCTGGGGGATCTTGCTTTGCTTTGACGGCGTAGTCTCCCACGTCTGTCGGCATGAACATGGTGATGGGTCGCCCCCTCATGTACATGCGTATATATCCTTCCTCTGTGAAAGATACACATTTTGGTGAATTTATATTCATTTTATCAGCAATTATGCCACAACTGATACGTAAAAAGTGGTAGGATCTGTTAGGGCATGAAAGAAGAATGAAAGAAGTTCAATTCAAAAATATGTATTTAACTCAATTTGATTTTGTATAATATAATATATATTTTTAGTCCGATAGTGCCGGGAAGCACACCCTCGCATTTCCGGCCTTGCTCGCTGCTGACAGACATTTCCGGCCTTGCTCGTGGCGTGTTTATGCGTCATTCGTTTTGAATCTGGGGAAAACTTTGCGTTTATATACGTCATCCGGCGCTAACTGGTTAACGGTGAAACTACATTGTTACATTTCCATTGTTCAATTATTCATAGTGTTATAACCTCCGCTTGTTTGTTTGTTTTATAGCAGGATTACAGAAAAACTACTGAAGGGATTTTAACTAAACTTGGTGGGTAGATACTAGATAGTTCGCCTGCTAGTTTGCGGTTTTAAAATTATCTGTATAACCTTATGTTTTCCGGTTACGATTACCCGTGAAATTACTACGTGAAAGGCAGAAATTGTTCAAACAAAGATGGGAATCGCAAACAAAAATGATATACATGTACACGTAAAGTATCCAGAGAGGTATTAAACAAAAGTCCCCTACCTCTATACAACACCGACAAACAAAGCTTTGTATTGTTTGGATTTATGTCTTCTTTGTGTACTGGGCTCCAAAAATGAATGGGTCCATTTTTAAAAATGTGATAAAGGTTAAACGAACCGGAAAAATGTAACCGTGTTACCAGTTGAACGGTCGGTTAACTGTGTACTCTTCCAGGTGGAGTAGGGCAGGTAATTGCGAGTAGTGTTGACTACCGGGCAGCAATCAAGAAATCATTTGCTCCACGTCACTCTCCTCAGGATTTCACTCCCAACAAATTAATTTCAGGTAAATGACCAAAATCTTTTAACCACTTGCAAATACTCGACTACTTGCGAGTAATATACTTGCGAGCTCTCGAGTAGAAAAATCCACTCTTCGCCCAGCAAAAGTAGATAGATAGATATGGGTCAAGGATGATTCTATCAAATTTTAAGATTAATCTGGATTCAGATCAGGAATCTGGATCACTTTGAATGATTTGCAGTTAGAGTAGTATGCGTTCTACAGATCAGTGCCCTCTTTCTAGTTTTATTTCCCTTTTTTCTCCGATGGGTTTTATACAATCTTACAGTTGTCACAGATTTTCTGGGTTTTTTTTATGAATACATTGTTGTAGTCTTAATGTTGTAATCTAATTGTGCCTTTTTTAATTTGTATCCTGCTGTAAATCAAACATTTTTAATCTTTCCACTTTGTTTGATCCGAGTGTATGAATAAACTGCAAATAAATAAATGAATACAATTGTACACCAGGGTACTTCAAGTCTTTGAAAACTTAAAGGTAGTATACACCATTGGTAATTGCTTGAATTATCATGAATGGGTAGATTTGGGGGGTTGTATTTCATAGTAAATATCGTTTAACTGACTTTTCCGAAGTTTTACAATCATGGATGCCGGGAAAAGCGCGAAAAACAGCGTTTGTTTTCAACCGGGGTTGAGCCGTTATTCGTATGTTATCTTTGTTTTTTCGCGATAAGGATTTTTTTCTTAAAAAATTCAATTTTTTGGAATAATTACAGGATATCTAGCGCACTCCTTTTGCTGAATGCCTAGAATCATTATTTACTTTCAATTGAGCAAGATATTTCTTAATAATTCGGTAGTAAATATTTTTGATATCTGCAAATGGTGTATCCTACCTTTAAGGGGCCCGGCCCCATTACTGATCAACTACTGAATTAATCAAATGGAATATGTACATGTACATAACGTTGTTACAAGGTTATTAAACAGGTTATTAAACAGTTTATTAAACATTTGTTCAGTGTCAGTTGTAATAAAGTCATGTGCAGGTACAAATAAAACCAAGTGAAACAGACAAAACTAGAAATGGGTTTGTGGACCAACACAGAGCTGTTTTAAGTGTCTAAAATTAGTTTCAATATGTGTGTGGTGGTCTAAGTGTGTGCCAAGTCTGAAGTCGATTGGATTTACACAAGTGCCAAAAATATATTAGTTGAAAAAAAGTGTACAAATCCTATGGGGAAAAATTTCACTTTTAACGTGACGCACCGTAAACTTGAATGACGTAATGGTGCCAAATTTCTTCTAGAACCATCTGTGGATGGTGGTCTAAGTGTGTACCAAGTCTCAAGTCAAAGTCATGTGCAGGTAAAAATAAAACCGAGTGAAAACAGACAAAATTATAATTTCATCAGGACTAGATGTACAATGTACTAGTAGTCTTGTTTGCCTACACAGTGGTTCTATGTTTCAACACAAACAGGGCTGTCTGGAAAATGAAGAAAAAAAACTGTGACTTTAATTTCAATTTGGTAACATCTCTTGTATGCACTTGACACACTGCTGGCCCCTTGGGCTAAGAGATCAACCAGGCTGTCACATCTCATGATGTGAGATTCATCAGGTTGTGACATGCAACACTCTTCTCCATGCTTCAGTTGTTAATTGGGGAAGACTAACAAACAAGATTAGGTGTATATTGCAAAAGCTTCCAAGTTGTTTAAAGGCAGTACCTGATGATTAATTGCTGATGGGTTAATCTGGCAAAACTATTGTACTCTTTGATTTGAAGCATAAAAACTGGGCTCAATGTTTTGCCTACATGCAACAGTCCTGAATCCTTTTTTTTTTTTGGGGGGGGGGATTTTATTAGGAATGTTTACACACTCTAGGGAGCTAGGTGCCTATGCAACATTTCAAAAAGGTATTTGGGGATTCGTCAGTATTACACTGACCCATTTCTATTCATGTTTATCCACAAATGTGATGCGATCTGTGAAAACCCGCCACGTGGTGGCAAAATTAAAAAATGAGTTATTTACATATTAAAGCTGAGATCATCCTTTTTCTAATGCTTTTTCAATCAGGTCTCTAGGACCTCTACATCAAAAGTTACGTTAAAATGAACGTCGGTTATTGGCGATGCGCAGTTCTGAGAAACCAGCGTTTAACGATAGGGTACCAGAATAGCAATGAAAAATCAATTTTAAAAACAAATATATAATATTTTTTTTTATATTTTTTTATATTTTAAATTTTTTTTGGTGGCTTTTATGGGACTTGCAACTTTGTGACATCCGACGGGTTTTCACAGATCGCATCACAAATGTGACTCGCTCATATGAAACCAAAACAAGTCAAACAGGCTGATTTTGTGCTACGACCGGTACAGCAAATGAGGATGAAAATTTAGTGAATTTTCGCTTTTGAATTTTTCAATGGTTTGGTAACATTAATATCTTATATTTTTATGTACATCATGATAGGATTTGTGTTTTTTCTGTTTTAATTATCTGTTTTTCAGAGGTAATATTATATACATTGTAGCTTGCATCAACACAATTCAAAATGCACGTTAGACTTGCAAGTTAAGAGCTACCAGTATACCCAGACTTGCAAGTTAAAGGTAGTATACACCATTGGTAATTGCTTGAATTATCATGAATGGGTAGATTTGGGGGGTTGTATTTCATAGTAAATATCGTTTAACTGACTTTTCCGAAGTTTTACAATCATGGATGCCGAGAAAAGCACGAAAAACAGCGTTTGTTTTCAACCGGGGTCGAGCCGTTATTCTTATGTTATCTTTGTTTTTTCGTACGGCGATCGCGAATTTTCTTTATAAAATTCAATGCCTAGAATCATTATTTACTTTCAATTGAGTAAGATATTCCTTAATAATTCGGTAGTAAATATTTTCGATATCTGCAAATGGTGTATCTTACCTTTAACTCCAACCAAACATGTGTAAGTTTTAGGATGATTAGTTGGCCACTTGGCTGATCATGCGTGTACTGTCTGAGCCAGGCAATAAAAAGCCCATAATTTGCATAAATGGACATGCAAGATTGCATTTGGTACAAGCAGAGAACAATTCCTTGCTCTGTGATACAAGAAACCCTCATCATGGAGTGTACTGCATGGTTTCAAGGTTGGGTACTTTTTTTCCTAACATTAAAATACAAATTAATTTTTATTAAAAATTTGGGTTTTGTTTGTACATTTTAATTTAAATTTGTATTTAAACCGCATGGTTTCAAGGTTGGGTACTTTTTGTCTAACATTAAAATACAATTTATTTTTTTTACATTTTTATTTAAATTTGTATTTAATGTTTAAAATTATTGTTAAATTTATATTATTCAAATACAAATTTAAATATTTTAATAATAAAAAAAATAAATACAAATTTTAAATACAATTTAAATACAATTCAAATAATTTTAATAATTCAAATAATTTTAATAAATAAACATATAAATAAACATTTAAATAAAACATTTAAAAAAATTAAAAAGTACAACAATTACCAGTTTACAAAGTTTCTCACTGCATGTAGTTGTATTGTACATGTATGACACTGTAAAATGTTCAAAGTACGTTACGAAGTTGAAGTACAGTACATGTGTGCAAACATACACATACCGGTACATGTAGCAACATGTACGAGCCCCGAAAATTGGCATTTATACTTCAAGAATCAGTCACAATCAACATTAGTATATGTTCAAAGTGAATTTGTGACGTTCGCAAAAGTTCATGCAAAACATTTCAAGTACCGGTACATGTACCAGTACATGTATCATCCTGAAGACATTAGAAAACTGGCAAATCCGGCAATCTATTTTGAAAAACATATCAGCCATCTCCTTATAGGCTCAAATGAATGACATTATTGGTCAGCTCTTTGCAACAGGAAACCAATAAACCTGTTAATAGGATTCATCCTTAAAGGGAATATACAACATTTGCTAACATCAAACATATAAATGACCAAATTATCACAAAATACTGTAATGGAATGGCATTCTGAAACCTAATGTAAAATAATGGCTCCTGGTTTTGCTGACATTTTCAAGTAAAGTGGTATTTTTGTATCAATTTCCAATGCTGGTCAGCCGACCAGCCGTGAAAAAAAAAAAAACCTTTTAAATACTGTTCCTAAATGTTCATACATGTATTTAGTTAATTCCACACTGTCTTTGCAATTAATTATGCATCTGTGAGGAGGTACAACTTATTCATTTCTCTGACCTTACAATTCCCCTACTTTTACAAACTGTTTTGTTTCATCTAAAAGTAGGGTCAGGCTACAAGATTACAAAATCATGATTGGTTTCCCAATTTTTTTCAGCTCTACGAACCAAAAACGTCAAATAAGCCATTGTAACAATATTTGCTGTAACATACTAGCCCCACACGCCCCCCCCCCCAAAAAAAAAAAATCAATCCATTTATGAAAATTACAGCAAAAGCAAATGAATGTACATCCTTTCAGAGGAATATAAAGAAAGCAATGTACTTTTCAGTTTTAAGACAGCTGTCCCCGATATAATAATAGGAAAATCTAAAAGACAAATCACAGAAGTTTGTCGGATTCTGTGAATGCAGCTTTAAAGGTAGTATACACCATTGGTAATTTGTTGAATTATCAGGAATGGGTGGATTTGGGGGGTTGTATTTTATAGTAAATATCGTTTAACTGACCTGTCCGAATTTTTACATTCATGGATGCCGAGAAAAACATGAAAAACAGCGTTTGTTTTCCACCGGAGTCGAGCAGTTATTCTTATGTTATCTTTGTTTTTTCGCGCTCGCCGGACGGCGAGAATGAATTTTGGTTTATACAATTCAATTTTTTGGAACAATTACAGGTTATCTAGGGCCCTTATTTTGCTGGATGCCTACAATCATTATTTACTTTTAAATAAGTAAGATATTTCTTAATAATTCGGTAGTAAATTTTTTCGATATCTGCAAATGGTGTATACTACCTTTAAGGTAGGATACACCAATTGCAGATCGAACATTTTTACTACCAAATTATTAAGAAATAGGTATTTGACAGTAAATAATAATTCTAGTCATCCAGCAAAAAGATTGCACTACAGGTAGTTATCCGGTAAATGTTCTGAAAAATTGAATTGAAAAAAAAACCAAGCTTGACGCCAGTTGAAAACGAACGCCAATTTTCTTGCTTTTTTTCTTAGCATCCATGATTGAACAATTTCGGACAGGTGAGTTTAACAAAATTTAGTATAAAATACAACCCCCAAAATCCTCATTCCTGACAATTCAAGCAATTACCAATGGTGTATCATACCTTTAATGCATTCCATCCATAATCATAATGACTTCCTTCCTGACTGAAGACACAGACAAGGATATTAGTTTCTGGAATAAAGCACTAGATTGTACTGGTGCTATATGTATGTAATATCTAAAGATAAAGCTCTAGGACTGGGAGATCAGAAGCCATTTGTTACTCCCATTAGCCACGCAATGCTACCCATTCAAATTACAGGGCAGCTTGTCATACGAGAGTCAACGTCCAGGATTGTTCAGAGAAATTAAGGTCACGGGTCACTAGTATCCATTGGGTGGATTTGAAACAAGTTGCTGAAGCCACATGTATCATACATGTAGGCCTGTCCCAATTACCTCAAATTACACACAAGTCTATGGTACAGATATAAACCACAAGAGAAACTGACTAGGTAAATTTGCATAAATTTCAAAGTGAACGTAGAAATTGGAAAGGCAGGACTCGAACCTGCAACCTCCGGAATACTGGACCGGCGCTCTACCAACTTAGCTACCTTGCCCCATGTTGGCAGTCTCCCAAATTATCAGTATCTTTGTTTTAGAGCGCTAGTCAAAGTTAAAGACAGTGTTGACAAACAATTTCTTGAACCCCAATTATGAAATACATGTACCTTACTTGACTAAGTAAACAACAGTCTCAAGCATCCTGTGAAATTATGAAACCTGGTGTGCTGTGGTTTTCAATTGAATTTTGTATCAATCGTTGGGAAGAACCTATTTTCAAACACTGCCCCTGAATTTATTAAATTAGTCGACATTTTATTTGCGAAACAGTTACAGTATCTGTGAATAGGTGCAAGCAGACTAGTCTCGTAACCTACATGTAACCCGAGAATTCAACTGACAGATGATTAAATACATGTAAATCAATAGTTCACTGGAAAAAAAACCTCAAAAACCACATGGAGGATTGAGGAGGGTTATATGGTTAATGGGAATGCTGTACATGTGGTCCAATCATTACAGTGTGCGATGGTACACAGGTTCGAACCCCGATGGGAACGTGGTGCTTCTGTTCTTGGGCAAGAATCTTTGCCACAATTGCCTCTCTCCACCCAGGAGCGTAAATGGGTACCTGTGAAGGTAGACGCCAAATTGCACTGATCCGTTACTGCTGCAGAAATTGCCTCGTTCCTGATGAATAGGGATAATAACTGCAAGCAAAATTCAATCGATCACTGGCTGGCCATGCTCTGTGATCAGACATAGGGTGGTACGGTGGCTGTCTACGTGCCATCGACTCGACCGTGATGTAGCCGCGTCCTTTGCAATTAAGCTTTTTGGCTGTGAGTAAGGGCGATTAGCTATTGATTTCGTTAAAGTTATATTTTCCTTCCGCCCTCCTTTTTTTTCACATTTTTGTTTTCTTTTTTCTTCTACCTATACACTTTGGCACTTTTGTAAATCCGATCAACTTCAGACTTGGCGGACGTATGGGAAACCATCCTGACATGTATGCCGACGATTTTTGTGGCGATTACCTAATCAGATGTAAAGTTACATAAGATTGGCACCAAACCTGCCAAAACCCTGCAGTAAAGGAGTTTGATGGGCTTAGGATATTTTAATTTAACTATCCCATGGTTTAATTGGTTAATATTGCATTTGCACATAGAGGGGGATGTATTAATATCATCGGGGAGTCAGGTTGGCGTAGCGGTTCTTTCCTTGCCTTCCACCACTATGACCCGGGTTCGAACCCCGCCTGGGCCAATATGTGGATTGGGTTTTCATTCCCTGCCTGACTCCGTGGGTTTTCCCCCAGGATATTCTTCTGGGGTTTTCCTCCCACCTCTAAAACTGTACCTTCTTCTCATTGTCTTCTCTCTGAGGGCCCCAAATGATCAGTTTCTGCTGGATGGGTTACCCTCATTAAAGATGGTTGTAAATAAATAAATAAATAAATAAATAAAAATAGAGAAATTAGGATCTGACGTTCAGATGACGTCATCAGGTGTCAAGTTACACAACATTCAAGGTGACCCTTTCAAGCCTTATATCTACACAAGTAAAGGTTTATTCAGGTTGACATTGGGTGTACACATAGATGGGGATGTGTTGCAGATAAAATATGATTGTAAAGTTGCATAATAATTAACTCTAACCCTCCAGGGTATTTTGAATAGAAACCCTGCCAGACCCAGCACAGTGCATCACATTGACTTGTGTGCAGAGTGCAGCAAGGTCAAGCAGTCACCACAGATGCACTGTGCTGGGTCTGGCAGGGTTAGGGTTATTAATATTACATTTATATTACATTATATTTTGAAGCCCTATATCTTTACAGCTATACATATTGGGATAATTGGGTATTCAAATAGAAGGAGGATCTGTTTTTACAGACAAAGTTTTATATCACGTTATGACGTCACCAGGTGTCAAGTTACACAAAAAAAGCTTATATTTATCCACAAACACATTTCTGGTTGTTATTATTAATGGCTTCTATAATTTCGTTTTATTTACAGTTTGTAAGTAGTCAAACCATGAAGCTACACATATGGTGTAACTGTGGGATTTATTTATCTCTAACCAACCTGACCCTATCAAAATCCCTGTTTTGGAGGAGTTCGGCAGATCCAGGATACCTCCATATTGAACAAACCAGGAGAATGTTGATGGATTCAGGATTGTAAGCCTAACAATACTGCAGGACTTTGGACACCAGCAGTTTTTGCATGACAAGAACAAAACTTGGTGAATTTTGGCAGATTCAGGACAATTTCTAGTAAAAATACTCAGGGGGGGTTATAGGGTTAATTCAATGTGTTTTGTTAGATTAGGGTTTCCCTTCCTTTAATAATGTGGGTTCAACTGCAAAATGGAAATTAACCTCCAAGGTTCACCTAATGAGAGAGTTCCCATGTTTCTTATGTCAATGTTTGTCATACCCAAGGCTTCCCTTCTTCGTCATTTCCTGTATAAATTGAAGCATTCTCCTCCTGGGGTTGTCTGAAGGAATTTGGCTGGGCTCTGCAGTCAAGTGACAATAATCTAGCTCTGCCCACAAAGGGAAATGTACACAGAGACTTTGAAACTTTGATACGCTATCAATTATTCATTGGAATAAAAACTGGGTGGAAAAAAACTAGTATCAAGGGAAGCTCGATCGTTGGGCAAAAAAGCACTTCTTACAGAGATAGGAAAGGTGAATGCTATATTTTCGCAGCTGAACACACAAATGTATTACCGGTGTCACAATTGTATTGATAGAATAGTACTGTACTTTTTCACCTTTTTGAACTATTAATGTACATATGTAAAACTTGATGAAAAACAAATATTTTAAATAGCATTATCATCTAGTTATTTTTGGTGGAACAAATTGAGATTAATAAGTCTATTAAAGGTACCGATAGCATACACCATTTATTTTATAAAAACTGATGGTTTAGGAAATTCATATTTTATAGTAAATATTGTCACGCTGACCTGTTTAAAGTTTAAAGTTCATAGAAGCTGGAAAAACGGTGCTGTTCTTGCAGTCCGGTTCCTTGACTTCTTTCAGACAAATTATATAAATTTGGGGCAGTGTCCAGTTTTTACAAAGATTGCCGGCCAGCAATCGTTTAAAATTGATACAAATGTCAACTTTTCTTGAAAACCACATCACACATCGTGATTTCAGGATGCTTCAGACTGATAATTACTTAGTAAAGTATTTCATAATAAATAAGTGGTTTTGTTTTTTATGTTTAAACCTTCTATATGTGACCTGTTCCAACGAAACCCGGACAAAGTCGCACAATGTGTTTTGTCACAATGTACTCCTGAAGTAATTTCGGGATGGATTTTACCATTTTGAGATTTTAGATTTTCCTAAGTCACTTACTATTAATATACAATCTCCTCAAATTTGAACAAAATCCGTCTACCAGAAGTGTGTTTTTTGGTCAATTTTGTGAAACATTTGTGTATAGAAATAATACGCTTTTCTGAACTTCAAAGCTGTTTCTCATAATTAGGTTGTCAGGGTTTTATCAATAAATCCAGACCCCAGGGTAGATAGGGTGGGGGTACATATGTAAATGATACATCATTTTAAAGCTGAGAACCTAGAGAATTTGAAAAAAGCAAAATCTGAAAAACTAAAAAGTCGACTTTGTCCGGGTTTCGTTGGAACAGGTCACATATGTAGTATCAATCTTAATTATAATAATATGTCAGTCTTTCAGCAGATTTTGATGTGTGTGTGCTTTTGCCAATGAAAACAAACCATCAAGGCTGGATGACTAAACAACCAAGTGATGAGATTGCCAATTTAAACAAAATTTGAAAAATTGATTAAATGTCTGAAGTAACTTGTATATCTTTCAACACTAAAAATGTATTTTGCAGAGATTAAAACAAAGTATGGTTTAAAAATATGGTTTCAGACAAAAGTCGTTTGCATTCATAAATGTCAAGGCCAGCGTGGCATCATTTAGACTAATCATTTCATCAATACATGGAGCCCCTTCCCTCTGTGTGTATGACAGCCTTAATTATTATGCTCTCGGAGTGCATATATTATTTTACATTCAAGGTGAGTTCCCTCAAGTCAGGATAAAAGGTAATTGGCTTTTTTCTCTGTTCTTTTCTTGCAACTTTCCAATTTTCATGTGAAGTACGTCAACATTTGTTCAGACTATTTGTACATCCACAAATACGTCTGGTATTTATTCCTTTACATAAAATTGAAATAAAACTACAATTCAGTTTTCATGTAAAGGGTGTGGTGAAAAACATTTCATTTTATATTCCGACACCGTCAATGTACAATACATGTACATGTATGTGTAATTGTTGAATATATTGAGAGACAGAACTCGGTTTCCAATAAAGTGCAGACTGTAAGAGCACGTCTATGTATGTACATTTATTGTACTTGAGGGAATTCACCTTGAACATGTTATCATGTTTGATAACATTTTTTTAACAAATGTCATTTTCATATTTAATAGTACATCTTTAAGCCCTTTTTAACCTATTGTGATAGTTTGTATTTTTTCCTTTTAATTTACTGTACATCGAACCGCAATTCGACATTTTTGGCTGTGAGAGTTTGATAATAAGTAAATAATTTTTTTTTTTTTAAGATTATACAGAACAAGTATTTAAAAACAAGCATGAATTTGTGCAGGAGCGGCATCGTAGTGTATTGGTTTGGTTCAAACGCACAACAACAATGCTAAAATTCATGAGGCACTTTTCGACTGCAAGCAAAACGACACCTTCATAATGGCAGCTCTGGTTACGCGACATTGTCCTGTGGCTTTGGTTGTCATTTTGATTGCTCTCTCTATTAAAGTGCTTAGCGAAAAGTTCCCTTGATGTCAAATTTGGCACAAGAAGAAGAACAACACCAGACAATTATAGAGCCGCAGTCTGAGACCAGCTAAACACAATACAAACTGTATAAGGCTAAACAAACAAAATTGTGTGTTTACGGTAACGGCAAAAAAACCAAAAACAGGTAAGTAGGTCGGGATTTTTTTCTTCTTATCGTTTCTTCTTTTTTCACGATCGCCGAAAAACAATAATAACATAATAATAACATGTCCGACGTCGGTTGAAAACAAACGCTGTTTTTGTGTGATTTCAGACAGGTCAGTTAAATGTTTTTTACTATAAAAAACAACCCCCAAATTCATCCATTCATGATAAGTCAAGCAATTACCAATGGTGTATCCTACCTTTAAGTTTTAAATGTGAAAAATGTTCATGTACAATTACCAACTAGAAAAACCACAATAACAAGTTTGAGGTCAGCAATTTGGCTGCCAAGATTCGGGTTACCGTAAACACACCATTTTGTTTGTTTGGCCTAAGCATAGAGAAATCCTTTCTCTATGCCCTAATTATCTCGTTGAGTACTAGTTGAAGTTCAGTACTGTACGCAATTTTCTTACAACAATCATAGCAACAATGTACCCAGTAAATGTACATTTTGTAGTACATGTACCAGTAAACATTGTTTACATAAAATATCCCAGACTGGTTGTTTTTTGTATTACTTTGGCCTCACTGACAAAGCAACTACTGTTGTTGTAGGCAAACTTTATTCTCCCAGTGGTTTAAGTGATTTTGCACATTCGATTTGCACAGGTTTTTTTTATGACCTCACACACTTTGGTACTTTGCAAAGTTGGTTCAACTTGGGATTTTGTAGGTTCCCTGGGGACCACCCACAGATGAGTGTAGAAGTAATATGTGAGGGGCTCTGGCAAAATGAGACGGAACTGGGCACAGGTTAGAGAAGAGAAAAATGCAAAATCGTGAGTGGTAGTTAATTTTTTCGAAATTTTTGATTTATGGATATTTGTTATCTTTGTTTTGCTACTAACCATATTCCTAAAGAAATAGTAACAAAGTAGTGGCATAAAAGTGTTTTAAGGGAAAACAATTGGCATTTTCCCATATCACATGTACAAAACTCAAAACTTCAAAGGCCTTTTTCTCAATGTTACTTTTGCGACATGTTGATAAATGAAAACTTTAAACAGCCATAACTTGTTAATGGAATGTCTGACTGAAGTACAAGAAACAGCACTGTAAGGAGAATGTTATCCTCATTTCAACCTCTGCCCAGTCCCGTCTCATTTTGCCAGAACCCCTCACATAATGTGACGATTGTCCAGGAAGGTGTGACGTTATGGAACATTAGCAGGCTAATAGATTTAATCTTAAAAAATCAATACAAAAATCAACTGCAAAAGACCTGGAAGTGGGAGTGCCACATAAATTGAAAATGGAAAAGGATGTGAGCATCATTACTTTCAACGATGATAGTCTCTAGCTACCGTAGGTTGTATTTTACATTAAATAATTTCCAGTAACGTCATGAAATGTCATAGCGCCTTCTAGCGGGCAGGTTGAAAAGTGTTAATTTGATGTATGCATATAATCAGCTTTATGCTACGAATGAGTTGAGGGGAGAAATATTGATGACATTACAAGACCGGAAGTTACAACGAAAAGACCTTTAAACCTTAAAAAAAAAAAGGCCGATCATCACGAAACTTGATGGGATGGCTCGCAAAACAACAAAATAAGGCACTGAACTGTTTTTACATAACATTTATCATATTTTTTAAAACACGCTGACAAATTTAAGCTTTATATTTTATTATTAAGAAATAACCGACATGTTCTGGAACCATGTCTATGTCATAGAGCTAAAAAAAAGACCTTTGTATAGCTCCATATGGTCCACTCATTTTACTAGTTTGGTTAATTTCAAGTCAATACATTTCTTTGTTTTTTGGTAAACCTAATAGCAGTCGTCCTTGTCTCTTGGTATCCTTTAAAGTTTATTAGTGGTGTTTTGTTTTGTTTTTAATATTGTTTTTGTTTTATTTATTTGTATTTGTATTCTTTTTTTTTAGTCCAATATTGGCGACACCTTTCTCTATGATTGGGTGTGAGCAGTTTGTAGAGTTCGGCGCACTTTTGAAGTCATTGCCAAACCAAACAATTATACCTATTAAACGTATTCGTTCACGAACACATTTCTAGTCTACAGGTATATTTATTTGTCTGAAGTCCCCAAGCCTATGAACAAACTTTACAATTAAAATAACACCAAAGTTGTGTGCGTGCACACATTAATTTTTAGTTAATGATCAAATATTTGAACATTTGGTGTATTCCGGATACATGTAGCATTCTTTACGTGCTTTAAATCCAGTACCAGCAAATTTTCAGCAAATTGACAGGTATTTTTAAAGACAAATAAAGCAATTTTGCACAGTTTTAGTCTCATCATGAGTTGTACGTCTTCAAATCCTTCTTACCTGCATTGTATTGTGGGTCCTTGCTCGACCTACAAAAAGAGAAAAAACAAACAAATTAAATTATTTTTGAAGTAATGAGGAAAATCTAAGATATATCTCAAATTTCAAACCTCTTTGTTGCATCTCAAACTAATGGACTAAAAAAAATTGTTTCTATTATGTTGCATGTTTTTCTTGCATTTTTATGTTCTGTAACTAGTACAAATGTATATGAAGCAATTGATACCGTTTGTCAAAATTTTAATTTCTGACATGTATATGCAAATTTATACTAGTTCCACCTCACTGTGCACACATCCATCATGCATTTTCAAATGCCATCAAATTTTGCATATATACATGTATATCATTATGGGCTTTATCCAAGGTCAGTCAGGAAAGTGCATTGGGTTTAGTACCAGTACATGTAGCTATGGAAACCAGAAGAAAGAAATTGTACAGGTTGATTCTGAACTACGCCCAAAACAGGCTTTCTTTTTATTACCGATAAGCTCCCACAGAAGTACCGGTACATGTTTATGGGATTGTACTTTTATTAAAACAAAATAAATAAGCAATTTTAACCATGTTTCAAGTGGCAAAGTTCATTGTACTTTTACAGTAACACTGCATTCATTACAGTGTTACGGAGATCGTGACCGGTTATTACAAAAGCAAATAATACTAACAAATGGTTTTGAATAAACTACAAATTAAAACGAGGGAATTGTAATGACTGAAGAAATTTGTTGACACACCCTTGACACTCTATTTGTACAGACAGTTTTCACACCTACATGTATTGATACAGTGCACCAGTGCAAAGGGTGCCAGACTTCCTGGACAAGGGCATGACATTTTGTTTACAAGTAGTTAGTGCATAGTAGGATTCGTGAATGGCCATGTCTGAACTAATTGGCTTATGGCTTGCTATTACACCCGTGTCTATGGTAGCGGCTGCAGCCCCTTTACATAGACTCGTGTACAATTTCAAGCCGTAGCCAAGTAATTCGGAAACAGCCTATCATTCGTGAAGTCTTTCTCTTCATCTACACGTATGTACTGTACATTATATTGTATCCTCGGAAACTACTAGTATCTTAATCACTGTCGGGTTTTTTCTTTCAGATTTTCGACATTTTTCCCTTCCCAGTACATCTGTAAAAAGCTATATATTTCAAAACTTAGGAGTTTATTTGTGACCCGATTGTAACTGCAAAATGAGCAAGAAATTTGAGGTTTCTTTTCAAGATTCTGCAGAACAGGAACCAGAAAAGGGAAACTGAGTAGGTGCACTTTTAATTTACTACATGTAATTTGAAAATTGAACAATGAAATTGAACGGAGCGTGGTTTTAACCGTTCTGGTACTCTACCCACTGAGAAAAAATGGCATTTCAAAATTCTTCTGTTGTACGTGTTTTTAGTGACTGAACAGTCAACTAAATAAAAAGGCTGTGAAAAAGACTCGAGTGCATGCATGACATATGGGCACCGTTCATTGTACAATATAGTCAAATGCCATGACCAAGGCTATACTCACAAAATTTCTTCAATCAAAACATACTTTGTTATACAGAAGTTATCCTGCCGTACCCATTCACAGTTTCTATGAAAGTGTCACAATTTTGTTTTCAAAGAGCGATGTGCATTCCCACTTCTCAGAGTAAAAAGTTCAGACTACAATACATCAAGCAGAACCGTACTTGTAAATGTGTACAAGTACATGTAACAGAATTCTCATTGTTGCATGAATATATATTGTACGCCGACATAAAAGGTCCAAATAATGCACCCGACCATAAAAAAGAAAAAAATCTGTTCCGGTTTGAAGAGCATTACCTTTTACATTTTCCCACGAAATGAGACAGTGGATATGAAGACAAATCCTACTGTACTTTTCTCAATGTTACAATTATAGGACACAATGGAAACTTCTACCGATGTTTTTTTCATAGAATTCTGATTGAGTTAACATCAATACATACAATGTACACATTGTTAAAAGTAGGATACACACCATTTGCAGATATCAAAATTGTTCACCACCGAATTATTGAGTAATATCTTACTTATTTAAAAGTAAATAAGGATTCTAGGCATCCAGCAAAAAGATTGCGCTAGATATCTTGTAATTGTTCCGAAAAATTGAATTTTATTAAAAAAATCATGATCGCCGGACGGCGATTGCAAAAAAAAAATTATTTTAAGAACGCTGGTTGAAAACTAAGGTGTTTTTATTGCTTTCTCAGCATCCATAATTGTAAAAATGACGGACAGGTCAGTTAAACCATATTTACTATAAAATACCAGTACAACCCCCAAATCCATCCATTCATGATATTTCAAGCAATTACCAATGGTGTATCCTACCTTTAAACATGGTATAAATGACCTTGCACTGGGTTGGTTTGATAAAAGATAACAGCAGGAGATTGCCTAACTAGATATTTATTTTCATTTTTCTATTTTTTTGGGCAGAATTTCTTTTTAGTGCGAACAAAACAATGGTTAAACTTTAACCAGTTCGCGCCGGATTATTTTGTCATTGATCAGACCTAGGCGCAGGATTTCTTTTCCCGAACCTTGATCTGAGACGGCTTCAGGCCGGCATCTGTGGGTAGCACACCCTGGTACGTTTTTCCGGCTTTGTTAGCTGCATGCTCGCTGCGAGCGGACAGACATTTTCAGCCTCGCTTGTGACGTTTGTCTCCGTCATCCGTTTTAAATCCGGAAACACTATGCATGTACTTGTACTATATACATGTCATCCGATGCGAACTGGTTAACAGTATGTACATGTGTACATCTAACTGAGCTGTTAAAAAATAACAAACATGTACACATATTTTGCCATATTTATTTTTATCTCCAGGAGGTTAAAGGTGAAAGAACACCTCAACTGACCCATAAGACCATCATCATCATCCAACAGCAGCTTTAACAAACCCAAATCGTTGTGGATGCAGTCCCATGATGATCACTTACCGTGGGCGGGCCCCATTAATTTCCCCTGCATTGTGGATGTTTGTCATTGAGGCACTTTTTCTAGGTGAACTGTGAAAGAGAAGAACTACAGTGTGAAGAATTCTATCTTGAGATGTGCACACTCTACTCCTACAGTCATACTTGCCCATGTGTGCATGTGCCTGCTGTATTGTATGCCAGTCCAACTGGGATAACCAACTTTATTAGCTAGATAGAGATCTTGGAAAAATGATGCTAGTGCACATAGGTGTAAATGTACTAAAATTGGCTTATCTACTCATCTACTCAAAAAATTGTTAATCTACTGTACCAATGGTACCCGTAAGTGGATGATGTACTGGTACCTTACTATCTACAAGCAGTAGAACAGTTATTTATGTCTACCTTTGCTGTCTAAACGTCTTCCAATAACTAGGCTTCATCATTTATCTGAAATGAATTTACATACCAGTAGTTCAGCAAGAAGCCATACCGCAAAGGTATTTAGTATCCACCCAAACTTTTAGGTTTATAGCCAAGCATCAAACACTGAAGTACATGTAGTCCAGGTCAAAAGTTATTCGGGATGAAATTGCTGACCTTATGTCACGTGATGTTACGTGAAGACACATTCTGATTGAAATTCATACTTGCAGGTCGTTCGACCACCTGGGGTGTCCAAACACGCGGGTAAGTTATCCTGAATGACCTGTGACCCATACATTGAAATACTTAACAGGCTTGTTACAACTGATCATGTCAAGACCAACGGATAATGTATCACCAACAGATAACGTCACACAATTGTATAGATACGTATCACGAACCGATAATGTAACAACAAATTGGCAGATATACTGACATGTACACTAAAATGTGCTACATTATAGGTCATAACCAATAATGTAACAGAAATTGACCGACCGTTCAAACGGTTACAGTTACATTTTTCCGGTTCGGTTAACTTTTTTTTTTTTTTTTTTTTTAATTTATTTATTTATTTATCTTTTATTTAGTTTTTTAAATACAAAAAACCTACCAATTGTGAACTTTGTCCGGGTTTCGTTGGAACTTTGGTTGGAAAAAAAGGGATGGTTTCGTTGGAGCAGGTCACAAATAGTACAACTGATTAAATTGTGTATGGACTGATAGCTTATCTAACCATAGAGCAAGGAACGGCCTACATTACACAAATTGATGCAGACAATTAGCAATCGCAGAACTGCGCAAATTAGCAGCGCTAATTAGATATGCATTACAGGCCCGTGCATTTTTTTAAATTTAATTTTTTTTTTTTTTACATTGGTTACGGTTACGGTTAACCGTAACCATAAAACATACGGTTACACGGTTAATTTAATAACCGGAAACTGACAGCCTTAAAATTGACAGAGTGTAGTAAAAGTCATTTGTTGTTACATTATATCGGTTAGTGCATGATACAGTATTGGTTAGTTAAATGTGAAATTATCGATATAATTAAATTAGCGTGTTTTGCTTCAGTAATCGGGCAACATGATTCGCCACAACGAAAAACTGAAATAGGCGTCAGGGAACAATACTGCCATGCTCGTGTGTTGTGTCTGTAAACCGGGCACCGTACACATTATTACAGTATACGCTAATTAAATAAATCAAAGCGATTTAAAATATTTTCCATTAATTTGTATTAATGATTTAAATCACTTGGTTGGTGATACGGTACATTATACATTGGTTACTGCAGTATCATTTGTAACACAGGCTTACGTAAACGAGTACATCAAATAGTTGCCAAAATATTCACTGTTGTTTTGACTGGAAACGGAAATACACAGAGAAATAGACTTCTTCAGGTTCTGGTTCAATTTCAATTCCTCAACTAAATTCATTTCAAATGTACACTAATTTTAATCAGCTTTTACCGGTACATGTAATTTCTCTATGGAAAGAGTTCTGAATCCGGCTCCCACAAACATGATGTGCATACCCGGGACTACAGAGTGAATCTTCAATATGGCTCTTAACCCTATCGGATCGGATACAACGGCGGCTACTCAAAATGTCCTACATCTGCTGATTTCCTTTTTTTTTAAGCCAGGAAGTGTACATGTATGGGGTCGCCGGATACAGAACTCTTTCCAATGTTTGATACAATTTCAAGATTTCTACGAGATAAAGTTACACAAACTACAGCTGCATTTTAAAGCACTAATTTGGACTGATCCATTTGGCCACACCCCTCAAAATTGAACAATCAAAGTGCATGATTTATAGTCCAACAAATTGTTATCATTTTTTTCAGACCCAAAAAAATGTAAATACCGGTATGTAGTTTTACCACATAGTTTTTGTTGATACACAAATGTTTTGTTGATACACAAATAAACCAGTTTTGATAGTTTGGGTTGATTTAAAAGGTAGGATACATCGGTAATTGCTTGGATTATTTGAAATGGTTGGATTTTGGGGGTTCTATTTATAGTAAATATTGTTTAACTGACCTGTCTGAACATTTTACAATCATGAAAAAAAACAGAAAAAAAAGGCGTTTATTTTCAACAGGCGTCGGGAATTTTTTTTTTTTTTTTTTTTCATGAACAATTAAAGGATATCTAGTGCAATCATTTTGTAAAATAATTCTTAATAATTTGGTAGTATAATTTTGTTATACATGTTTTTGCAAATGGTGATTTCTACCTTTGAACTGCTAGGGTGTGGGGGAAATCATATTGAATTTGGAGGATTCAGGACTGTTTGGGTTTTAAGAAAATATTTTGCATCTAGACACATACAATGTACATGTACATAACAGGATACCACTTTGGACCCTTTATTTATGGAATGATATACATGTGCCGGTACATGTTATTTTTAGCCATTTCCTAAGCCAAAAGTGTTACCAGTACATTTTGTGATTACTACCGGTACATTAGGTTGTAATGCACTGCAAGTGATTAGCCAGGCACACTAAAGTTGCTAAATTATCAGAGCGTGGCCTACAGCATCAGTGTATTACTTTGACAGAAAACGAAAGGAAATAGACCATGAATGTTGCAACTTGTCGCTATTATTTTAGGGAAACAAATTTAACAATTTGTTGGCGTATCTTGTTGTACTTAAGTAAAATTTCATTCGAGCAATGTAAGGAATGTCATCAGGACTAGATTTTAATTGAGATTTGTAGGCAACATTTGTTAGGCGAAAACATTCTTTTCATTTCCAGTTGTGTTTATCACGGCAGCTGAGAGCCACCTACATGTACCGTACATGTACATGTACGTCACAGTGGAACAATGTACAGGTAGATATGTTGTTTTTTTACTTCAGTAACTTAAAATGTAGTCCCGTGACATTTCATTACTCCAAATTTTACTAAATTTTACTAAATTTTGTCTAAACTACTTTTAGGTATAAAGCCCAAAAATGGTGACTTTCTGTTTCTAAAATAACATCAAGTTGCAACATTCTTTTAGGAAATAGTTTCAAAGCTATATAGGTACATTTCTGTATCTAGGCTAAATACAGAAATGTGTGGCCAGTATAATTTAGCTGATAGTTCCGTGTTTACCAAGTAAATATGGCATTACGCATTACAATGGTTAAATGGTTAAACTCCAACAGGTCTGCAACACTTAAACTAGATAAGCTACAAGGCAGATCAGACAAAACTTTTAACAATTCAGCAACTCATCAAATATGATACAATATTGAAGTTAACCATTAATTTTTAGCATAATCAGTTTGAAACAAAATGGAAAAAGCAGTATGCAGAATGCCACATTTAGTGCTTGTGTACGAAATCCATGCTTGGAATCGCAAACATTTGTCCAAATATTTCAAAAAAACGACTGACTTTGAACTTTCAAATAGCAAACATGTGGTGTCAGGATACTGCATTCAACCCAAAAGTTACTACCAAAAAAATACATGTACAAGAAAGCCCACTGATGATCAGTACAAAGCAAAGCACATGTATAGTGTTCTAAATGCAAAACAATGTGCTATAGGCCTCTATGTAATGCATAGTACACACAGATAAAGTGCCATCCAATTAGATTATTGTGGATTACTTTACAACCTTTAAACTGTACTACAGTACTGCTCACCTTTAATAATGCACGGAGCATGATACCATGGAGAAAGATACTAAATCCTAATAATGCAAACATGGGCGTTTACATTTTGATTTAGTATCATGTTCCATATCAAAAAAGACAAATCCAATCCTAAAAACAACCTGTCCATGTATTTAACGAAAACAAAATTAACGCTAATGTACAATTTACTCTACTTTACAGACAGTATTCCATTTCTACAGTATATATTCTACGGTACACTTAAATGTACTCTACTTTTACCATGGAGTTTTTTATTCCTCCATGCTTTTACACAGTGGTCCATTTTGTTCTACACTGTACAATACACAATTGAATCTACTTTTACAGTGGGTCCATTTTGCTACTACATGTTCTACCAGTACATCATCATGTACATTGTCCCCTGTCATTACCTGGTTACTTTGTATGTATCCCCTGTCATTATCTGGTTACTTACCACACGTAATGTTCAAAAACTTCATCGGATGAAGGTATAAACCTAACACGTACCAAACAAACAAAAACAAACAAAACATTTGTGAAAAAATAAAAAATAAAAATGATTTACCAACTTACTTTTTTCCTGGACTAGATCGCGGCCTTCCAGGGGTGTGGGCCCGGCCACCGGCTGCAGATCCTGGCCGCCGGGGTGTGGAGCCCCCGGGCGAGGCCTTGACACCTGGTTTGGGTTTTGCACTCATGTTTCCCTGATCGGATACAACTAGAAACCACCAACCAGATCCAGTACCAAATAACTCCTAGACAGTACTACTAGTACTAACTAATATCAACTTGGTCCTGGTCTCTAGCTCTTCAATCTCTGCCTTGCACAAATGACCACACACCACCAGTACTAATGGCTGCCAACTATGAGTACAGGGACTCTAGTCCTATGCAGATCTGTTGTAGGATGTACATGTACAAGTGGACTACACATACATGTACACACAATGGATTCCTGCACACAAGCCCCACTCACTGCTGAACAAGTGCTTGTGTGTGGTACATGTGCACACAGCCTGGTACATGGAGCTAGCAGTCACCACACCCTCACTGTACTGAACCACTGAAGTGAAGCTAGCCTTGAGTTCTCTATTGTGCATGTGACCAGTGGGATATAACATTAAAGGAGCACTCTATGTATAGTGCAGTGGGTAATATCATGTATTATAACACACCTCTTGCTAGTTCTGTATTCTGGTTGGCTCAAACATGGTCACGTGGGGTTAACTAATATAGGCTAGTGCATGAGATTTGCGCCACTGTGAATTTGCAGAAAATAGTTCCGAAGCGGGCAATAGACTTAAAATTGTTGACTGGTTACAGCGCCCTCAAGAGGTTTGCCAGGCTCATCTTAATATGAAAAATGGCGGTGTCTGGATCGGATCACGATACTCCTGTTACTTTCTTTTCTTATTTCATAATTTGGACCGAGGTTTGTTATATAACACATATGGACTGGCATGATTCGGTCACTAGAGCACGTCTATCCCCCACTCGGGTCTGTGAGTGACCAGAAGGAAGAACTATTTCCCTCGGCCACGGGAAATAGGTCCCCCTTCTGGTCACTCACAGTCCCTGGGGGGGGGGGGGGGGGGGGGGGGGGAATAGACGTGCTCTTGACCTCATTGCCAGTCTATTATGTGTATAATATTATGGATAAACTTTTTGAAGTTTTGTGAGGTTGTGGAAATAGTTCAAAATAGACAGTAGCTTTAGTTTTGACATACAATAAAGTTAATAGTCTTTGTGCACTAGGAAACTTAGCATTATTTAAAGGTAGGATACACCGTTTGCAGATATCAAAATTGTTTACTACCAAATTATTAAGAAATATCTTACTTATTTGAAAGTAAATAATGATTTTAGGCATCCAGCAAAACGATTGTGCTAAATATCCTGTAATAAAAAGGAAAAATCACAATAGCCGGACGGCAACCGCAAAAAAACCTAAGATTAAGAAAAACAAGTACTGCCCCATGCCGGTTGAAAACGAGCACCGTTTTTGTTGCTTTTTTTCTCGGCATCCATGATTGTAAAACTTTAAACAGGTCAGTTAAACCATATTTACTATAAAATTAATCCCCCCAAATCCACCCATTCTTGATAATTCAAGCAATTACTAATGGCGTTTCCTACGCCAGGTAAAAAAACACAAGTTTACTGTATACTTTTTTATCAGCCAGAATGTGATAATTTCAGTTGGTAATTTTTTTAATTTTTTTTTACAAATTGACTACTGTATGAGTATGAGGCTAAACTATCAGTGTTTCAACGTTTAGAAAATATGATACAAGCCTCATAATTAGGGTCAATATTTTGCTGTTTTTAATATGATCTCAAGGTTTTTAAAAGTCAGCATTATGCAGTGGCTATTTTAGGTTCTTTTAATTTAGTGATGGACTGTAAAACTAATTTTTTTTTATTATTCGGTTTGAATTTCACTATTCCATTTCGATTTTGGAAACTGAATATTTAAAACTAACCTAAACAAATTAATTAGGCCTTTTTTTTTGTGCCACGGCTTCAGAGAACAACTGCAATATCCTCCAATTTTGTATCTGCATTCATTTATTACTAGTGGTTTCCTTAGCTTGCCTATTTGAGTTCCATCCATTTTCCCCCACACATTACAGCTCCATGGACTCTGGAGTGTTTTGTAAAAGACCCAGTGGTCACCGAATCCTGCCATGATCCTGCAAACTATACCTAGTCATTGGGACGGCATTTCATGCGGCACCTCACTCATAACTTTTTGTTGGCAGGAACTGAATGAGAATTTACGACGAAATAAAATAATCATAATATTTGGTTTGAATAAAAAAATGAGGATGACCAGTTTCTGAAATCTCCGCTTTACCTTACCACTACTTTTAACCAGTTCGCGCCGGGATTATTTGGACTTTAACTAGACAACGATCACGAACATCGATCCAAGGCAGGTTCCGTCGCCGTAGAACACCCACAGATGCAGGACTGCAAGCCGGTCCTCGATAGATATTTCCGGCCTTGTTCCAAGCTCCTCATGACGTGTTTATCTGTTATCCGTTTTGAATTCCTAATGTTTTTTGCATGTACATGTATACTTCATCCGACGAAAACTGAGTGGTTGGTACTTTCCGTGTTCCCATAATCACCCAAGTTTGAATCCCTGCCAACTGCCCGGGTTGAGTAGATTAGGTTAAATTTTAGTTCAACTTCAACTTTTTGTTTCTCCCTGGAATGCCTGTTCAGTTCTGTTGTTTTCTACCTCCCATTCTAAAAGGGAAAATCTCTTCATCTTTGCTATTATTACATTTTCTTCACGCTATATCCTGATGAACAAATTTAAAGAACTATTGTTTTGGCATTTACAGGTACTGCAAAGATGAATTGTAATCATGGAGGTGGTACCACTCAAAAACAACACACAAATAAAGAATTAACAGTGCAAATCGAATTTAATAGATATGTAGTTTACTCTGTAATCAAACATACCTTTACAATTTGTAAATAACATTTATTTAGACTAACCAAACAAATGACATACTATTACAGTGACATACTATTCCTTTAACTGACCCCAATCTGAAATGGCGGGAAAACCAAGCAGGCCTGAAGCAAATAGTGCAGCACTTTGACTTCCTGCATAATAATACTGTACACAATGAATGCTAAAAATAGAGTGATTACAAAGACATGTGTTCAAGGTTGGATTATCTTTACCATGTTATCTGTACCCTGCTGGACCTTTCTCTATGGCTGGACTGTGTGGTATGTTTGTCAACCAGTTCGCGCCGGGTGACGAATATAAACGCAAAGTTTTCCACAGATTCAAAACGGATGACGCCGAAAATGTCTGTCAGCACAAGCAAGGCCGGAAATGCGTGGGCGTGCTTTCCGGTACTGGCGGCCTGAACCTGCTTCGGATCGAGTTTCGTTAAAAATAATCCCGTGCATCGGCTCGGTGATGTTAAAATAATCCCGGCGCGAACTGGTTAAAGGTAGGATATACATCAATGGTAATTGCTTGAATTATGGGTGCTTTTAGGGGGTTGTATTTTATAATGTCCAAAGATTTACAATCATGGATGTCGAGGAAAAAAAGCAAGAAAAACGGCGCTCGTTTTCAACCAGCATCGGGCAGTTGTACTATAGGACTTGTTGTACTTTGTTTTCGATCATGATTTTTATAAAATAAATTTTTCGAAATAAATACAGGATATCTAGCACAATCATTTTGCTGGATGCCGAAAGTCATTATTTACTTTAAAATAAGTAAGATATTTCTTAATAATTTGGAAGTAAAATTATTTCATATAGTCTGCAAGATACATGTACATGTATCTGCAAGAAAACAAAATTGATCACAATCCAGGAAGAATTCAAAAACTAATATTTACTTTTTTATACCGGCACACCTGTAACCTAAGCTGTGCAAGAAATTATAATACATGTACTATACTAAAATGTACATGTACATTTACTTTAAAAACCTGCAATTCTGATATTTAAAACTCAAATTAGTCAAGGATTCTTCCATGGCACAGTGTTATTAAATACCAGTACATGTTCTAGGCCTATTATAACAAAAGGTCAATAATTAACACAGACACAAATTACATATCAATGTAACTCTGTAATAAAAATGAAACCTATATTTGTTTATGAATACAAAATTGTACTTAATTATTAAAAGCAGCCTATAAATGATTTCACAACCTTGTGTCTTTATACTACCAGTAGACAATTGCATTTTCTAAACATGTTGAAAATAATAGTATACGTTTAATAGTAGTACTGTACCTTTTTAAATTCTAAATGGAAAAAAAAAATTGCTACAAATTTGCAAATCTATTTGGGATGAGAGAATAAACAGCGAATGAGACAAACATCACTTTCATTTCAAACTTTGGTAAAAACATGATTGTATGCACAAATCAATTTTATAAAATTGAGTTACGATTAGGATCGTGGCACACATTTCGGCAGGCACATGCACACACTGTGCAAACATTTTAAAAGAGGTACATTGTAGGGATTAAATGGGAATAGGGATTAAATGGGAACAGGGATTGGAATAGGAATTCAATGGGAATAGGGATTCAATGGGAATAGGGATTCAATGGGAATAGGGATTCAATGGGAATAGGGATTCAATGGGAATAGGGATTCAATGGGAATAGGGATTCAATGGGAATAGGAATTCAATGGGAATAGGAATTCAATGGGAATAGGGATTCAATGGGAATAGGGATTCAATGGGAATAGGGATTCAATGGGAATAGGGATTCAATGGGAATAGGAATTCAATGGGAATAGGAATTCAATGGGAATAGGAATTCAATGGGAATAGGAATTCAATGGGAATAGGGATTCAATGGGAATAGGGATTCAATGGGAATAGGGATTCAATGGGAATAGGGATTCAATGGGAATAGGGATTCAATGGGAATAGGGATTCAATGGGAATAGGGATTCAATGGGAATAGGGATTCAATGGGAATAGGGATTCAATGGGAATAGATATTCAATGGGAATAGATATTCAATGGGAATAGATATTCAATGGGAATAGGGATTCAATGGGAATAGGGATTCAATGGGAATAGGGATTCAATGGGAATAGGGATTCAATGGGAATAGGGATTCAATGGGAATAGGGATTCAATGGGAATAGGGATTCAATGGGAATAGGGATTCAATGGGAATAGGGATTCAATGGGAATAGGGATTCAATGGGAATAGGATTCAATGGAAACATAGCATCGTTCACTAAAACAACACAGGTTAGTATTAATATGCAACCCAAACCAAAAATTCCCAACCACGTACTGGCCATCATTAAATCATTCATTTCAAAGAACATTTTAACAGGCATTAGTGTTTTCAAACTTCACAATATGCAATTTTGTTCTTAATAAATTAGCCATTGAACCAGACCGTTCCATAACCAGACAAAATTACCATGAATGCAAATATTCATGTTGAGTCAAATGTGCATTTAACAAATGCACAATAATTTTTCTGGCCAAAGAATTAAAAATTGCTATGCAGATGTGACATTCCAAATGCATCGTTCACAAATGATACATGCAATATGTCAGGATTTACTTTTATCATTTAAAATATCATTTTAGCTGAATAGTCACGCCTTTCGATGGCATGTGCGTGTATTAAAATCATTATTCACAGAAACATATATGTGAGGGGTTCCTGCAAAATGAGACGGAACTGGGCAGAGGTTAAAAATGAGGATTCTCAGGTATTAGAAAAGAAGATAAAATTATCCTTACAATGCTGAAGTTTGTTGCACTTTAATCGAATATTGCATTATAACAAGCGATGGCTGTTTAAAGTTCGCATTTATTGACATGTCGCAAAAGTAAAATGTTAAGAAAAAGGCCTTTGAAGTTTAGAGTTTTGTACATGTGATATGGGAAAATGTCAATTGTTTTTCCTTTAATGAAAATACTTTTATTCCACTACTATTTCTTAGCAAAATATAGTTAGTAGGCATACAGAAGAGAACAAATATCAATAATTTTGAGGGGAAAAAAATCACCCATTATTCATTATTTTGCAGTTTTCTCCATTATGCCCCGTTTTGTCTCATTTTGCCAGAACACGCCTCACATATATCACCCAAAATTCTAATTCACTGGGGATTGACTTTCAACCAATTAAGACTCCAATATGTGACCTACTCCAACAAAAACTGAAACAAGTCACATGGGCTGTTATATTTCGCATTCGTCTGCAGCAAATACTGTGGTTGCTATGGAGTCCTGTGATAAACCATGAAAAACAACGCCCCAAAATGTTCAGTGTTAAAATTCACTTTATCTCAAAAATGGTTTTTCTTTAGCTGTAGCAAGCCATCCATACTAAAATGGTTTTCTGGGAGCAGGTCTCATGCAGTACATTGCAATTGAAAGTTAACCTCAGAATGGAAACAAAAAATAGTTTTTCTCTTGGAAAAACATTTTCATGACTTTTCACAGAAATGTACGATCCAAAAGGAAAATGAGACTGGGAATGGCAAATCTTTTCACCCAATTTCCCATTCACATGTTAACTCTCAATTGTATATGTTCGTTGAAGGAATTGATTTTCTGATTTTTTTTTCGTGAGGGATTCCGACTTACCCGGAAGTTGGAAAGCTATAGCTATCTTGGGAGCCCCATTTCCGGAGTTTTCCGTCGCTGCCTGACGAGTTGCTCCCGAAGGAGCCTGTTCTGCCCCGCCTTTGTGACTCGGGCGTCGCCGGCGAGAGATAGACTTTGGCTTTGGACTTGGCGACATCATTGTACATGGGAGGTCTGGATGGCAAGTGAGAGTGGCTTAAAAACCCTACAAACAAAAAATGATGGGAGCCAAGAAATTGTCATCAGATGGAATTTGCGTCGGGAGTTGTAAATTTAATATTAGATTTTTAGCCCTTCACCGACGTGTGTTTTCACTGTTATACTCAGTGTTGGTTCGAGAGATTCCTTAACCAGTTCGCGCCGGATGACGTATATAGTTTTTCCCAGATTCAAAACAGATGACGCATAAACACGCCATGAGCAAGGCCGGAAATGTCTGTCAGCAGCGAGCAAGGCCGGAAATGCGTGGGTGTGCTTCCCAGTACCATCGGCCTGAACCCGCCTCGAATCGAGTTTCAATAAAAAATAATCCCGCGCCTCGGCTCCATGATGTTAAAATAATCCCGGCGCGAACTGGTTTCCAAAAATTACCGACTCGGGTGGGACTGGAACCACAACCTCCTGCTCTCTAGTGCAAATGTCTCACCACTCGACCACCGAGCAAGCCGGGGTGGGCTGGCTGGTTTGAATCTGATTAGCGACGGGTACCACAAGCAAATGTTTCATAGTTTCATAGAGGTCGTGGGTTTAAGTCCCGCCTGAGTCAGTGATATATATTTTTTTAAATCTTTTGGGACAACACTCAACCATGAGTATACAGTATTAATACACGTCGGTGAAGATCTAATCTAATATTGAGCCAAAAAATGGTTACTACAACAAGTTGCAAACAAATTCTTTACATGTTTATCACTGCATACATGTACATGTAGGTGTGGGCAGGATTCGGGGGAAACATTTATTTATTTGCTATACATGTTTCCAGCTAGTACTCCAGACTAGAGAACCATTGGGTTTCAAGAACACAGGTCTGAGAGCTACCGTAGATAAGCTAATGGCAAATAATTCCCAGATGTCCACAACCACCTATACACAGCTAGTCGAACCTAACAGACACATTTGATGATAATCCTAAATATGTATTTTGCATAATACTTTCCATTGACTTGCACTTCATACCAATAATAGATAACACTTTCTTGTTCTTCATATACCGTAAATGTATTCAATAAATGTATATACATATTTTAATTCCAATAATTAAAAATTTGCTTTAAAAATCTCCTACTGTTATAACTATCACAACCTATCAAAAAACCAACCCTCTCCCATTGCTTATGAGTTGCGATAGGTTTGATATAAAGCTGGCTCGTTTTGGTACAACACTCTCTCTCTCAGTACCAAAATAGAGCCAGCTACCCTATCACAACTCATACGATATAATGGGAGAGGAAGGAGTGGGTACATGTGTATAGTACAGTACAGTGCAGTGCAATTGAAAGTTAAGCTAAAGCCCCTTTTACACTAGACGATTTCCCCGGCAATTCCCCGGGGAATTTCGGTCGGTCTGTTCACACTACCAAAGAAATCCCCGGGAAACTGCTTTTCTCCGGGAAATATTTACCCCTGCTCGGGAGTAGGGTTTAAGGAGAAATTCCCGGGGTTTAACGTTTTTCCCGGGGAAAAGCAATTAGTGTGAACGTCGCAGGGTTTGAACTTACCCCACCTTTTTGCGTCACAGGGTCACAAATAGCGCGCCAAATAATTCGCGCGGTGACTTAGTATTGTAATGCAGTACCTTTCAAACTTTTCGTAAATATATTTACAGTTAAGTACAAAAGACAAATAATAACGTTTGAAAATTATACAAATAATTTAATTTTAAAGAATATGAGCAAAATGAATGGTTTTAATATTTAATCAAAGAAGTGTCGTGAACAAGACTGTGCTTAGCTTCCTTCTCGTGTACGTGTATTTATAATGTCCCGTGTGGTTAGGTACCAGTCTTCTATTGCGTGGCCCAGCGTGTATTATCGTCGACCCATGCCACGCGCCCTCAGTTTACACATTTCCCGGGGTTTGATGGCCAGTGTGAAACGACCGTGCATATTCCCGGGAAATAGTGTCCCCGGGAGTTGCCAAATGGGGATTTATTTCCCGGGGATTGGCTCTGCAGTGTGAAAAGGGCTTTAGAATAAGAAATAATGTTCACTTTTTCTCAAATGGGAAACCAATTTTCACAGCTTTACACACAAGTGGGAATCCATTATCACACTTTTTCACAAAATGTCCCATTCCCTTTCACGGTATTAACTTTCAATTGCACTGTACTGAATAATAACATCCTGAGAAAAAAAACCCAAAACAACTGCACTTTTACAGCCATTCTGAGCAGAGCTGCACACCCTGATGCTATGAATAAATCTCTGATATAATCTTACAGAAATATGCAGGGGAAAAATGCCCCTGGGGAAGTTTCAATTGAATAAATTGATCACCAATCACAAGCATCAATTATAGTATGCGAACAAGACAATCCTGTACTGATGAACTTCCATACACTAACAGTGAAATTATTTGCAACTTTTAAAAAAATGTATTGAGAAATTTGTATTTTCGCTAATTTGTATTCACTTCCATTCAAGTATGTCCAAAACTTCATAATGCAGATAAATGTGTCTCACAAAAACAAAACAAAACAAAAAGACTGATGTTTAATGAATTGTTTTACGAGCTTCGTGAAATGCGGCAAAAATCCACGTGCGAAATGCAATCAACTTGATATCTTGGCACATCAATGCAGACCCTTACACACAACGGTATCATATCTGCAGAAGCCTCTATCTCTTAAGCTAACTTTACAGGTGGAATTAACTAGCCCCCTCTATCATCACCAAATGCATAACCAAGACGTTGTTCATGCAATGGCATCATTTAATGCAGTAGGCTGTGCTGTAGTTATGTAATATCCGCTCGTACACACTTTCTTTTACATGTAGTACATGACATTATGGGGACATTTAATAGGTTTGTTGTGCTTAAGGAAAATCTCTCTAAAAAAAATGTTTAGGTGGAAAGAATTTTCAGAGTTTGAACTCTGAAAATTCCTTCCATCTAAAATTGTTAACACCACCATAATTTGTCTTCTCCATTTTCTTTCATTATACCCTAACCCAATTCTACATCTAGACCCCTTTACTAGAGGCTCAAAATATTATGGGGACACGAAAATGTCCCCACAACTCGGTCAATTGTTTTCAAACAAAAGAAAGTGTCCCCGTAACTCAGTGTATGCCGACCTAGGACAAGCGTCTATGATATGCGAGCAGAATCGGTCATTAATCATGAAATCTTGACTGCATCTTGACCTCAAGATTCTGTCCATTCGGCGAGCTAATTCTATCGCGATATCGCATCTTCCGTTTTCTGACATGGCTTTGGGAAGATATCTCAGTACACATATATAGGAGTACGGAAGTCAGGTTGGCATAGCGGTTCTTTTCTCGCCTTCCACCGCTGTAACCCAGGTTCGAATCCCGCCTAGGCCAATACATGTATGTGGATTGGGTTTACAGTCTCTGCCCGATTCCATGGCCCTGATTCCGGGTTTCCCCTTCTGGGGTTTCCCGCCTCCAAAACTGTAACTTCTTCTGACTGGCTTCTCTCTGCAGATTTCAGGCTTGTAAGCTACAGTGCCTAGTAGGCAGGCAGATTGGTGCACATTATGATACAATTGTTCACTTGATGATAAAAGCATGATATTTGCCACTCACTCATAATGAGCAAGATATTTGGCTACAGGGCCATCGTAGATTTGACCTTTTAACAAATTTGTAGATCAACATATAATAGCACCCACTTTATTGTTATTCTGAGTATATTTCTAAAATACAAATCTGCCATGGCCCTATAGTCAAATATCTTTCTCATGACATGCTACGACTGTGTGTAAAATGGTGTGTTTTTTCATCATTTGATCAATTGTTTTCACCAATCTTTTTAAACAAAAAACATTGATGGATGGAATATTTCTTTAACTTATAAAAATATTTATATATACATGTACATATATTTTAGAAAAAATAATAAAACTAATAAACTAATAAAATAAAATAAAAGTTAACTAACAGTAACAATGGAAAATCTGGTTAGTACAAGGTTATCTAGTTAGTACGGGGTAAGGGTGTGGTTAATGGTTTTAGTAGAAAGGGCTTACCTGTGAAATCTTTGATTTTGAAAGGTCCTTGCGGTAACCCTGTAAAGGTGATACATCCACAGTGCAGAGGGTGGTTAGCATCAACAAACCATGAACCAGCATTCACCCACTGACGAGGACAAGATTAGACACAAACACTCTACACCTACGTAAGCAGCATGCTTCAGCACATGGGCAGCAGAAACAAAGGATGGTTGCTTGCTGGTTTTGTTGGGTTTTTTTTGGGGGGGGGGAGGGGTTAGTTCATGCAATGGGGTTAAGTTTGACAGCCTTAAGCCGCGTTCGCATTGGACTTAATATTGTCAAATGTTACGGTACGTGATTGTCAAAGTTGACGGTGTTAAATCCTCCGCTAGAAGCTTGGGCCTGTAGATCTTACTGTTGCGGAGGGTAAAATGAAAAATTTGACAATGTTTACCGCCTGTCCGCATTGGATTTAATTTGGTTAAGTTCTCCGTAGGTTTTACCAAAAAAAGTCCAATGCGAACGCGGCTTTTGTTTTCTGCAAGGGGGGGGGGGGGGGAGAAATGCAGGTTAGGGAGTGAGTTTATTTTGTGTTAGCAATATAAATTAATAATGCGAGACATGCAATAAAATAAACAAACAAAAGGAAAAGACACACAAATACACCGATTCAGTAGGCTACGCCCACCATAGCCAGGCAAATTGATGCTGGTACTGGTACCGGTACATACACGTATGATATGAATAATTGGAAGCCTGCTACATGTACTAGTCTAGGCATTACCAGTAACATTACCATTACAAGCAATAACATTTGCCTCATATACATGTAAATGGCCATCCTCTATTATTTGGTCACTTATAATATACATGTACATGTACATAACACAACTTAGAAAACATTTTGACAGCTGAGGTACATAAACAGAAACAACTTCTAAAGCCGTGTTCCCATTGGACTTTTTCTTCCGCGGCCACGAGGAAACTTACCGCGGCATTCCTTAGCGTGAATCTACCACGCGTTCCCACCTGAACTTATATTCCGCGACGGAACGGTTCATTCGCTGTTCAAGACTGGCAGAATGTCACACATTGCGGGCGCTGTGCACAGTCACCTTTGACCTATGCGGGATATGACGTGCCTGTGACGTATTTTTCGCGCGCTGGATTCGTCGGCCACGTCAACAACATACAACAACACTGACGCGACGCGACGCTAGCACACAAAGATCATTGTACTACAAACAACTCAACAAAATGGCCTCTTCTTCCATGTTCATCTAGCCCAATTAAACTCCTCACAAAATCGATCAAATCTGCCATGTTTCTAACTAGTCAAGTAGCGAAACTGCAGCAACTGGACGAGATTGAAAAAAGCGCTGACCGTATTGCATCCTACACACGCTGCGTACGGTACGATAATATACCACACCGCCATCAATGCAAACTAGACAGGGAACCATACTACCATTTTCGCGCGAGTTCTGTGTATAGTTGTGACGTATACAGGAAGTGTTGTTGTTTGCATAGCGTTTTACAGCGTGGTCGCGGTAGGTTTACAGCGCGGAGCGTTCCCATTGGACTTTTTAGCGGCCCTGATAAGTTACCGTGGCTGCGCGGAAGTCTTCCGCGACCTCTTTCGGCCTGTTAGTTTTACATCACGGTCGCGGTAAATTGACAGGGAGGTCAGTTTACCGTGCGTCCCCATTGGATTTAATTTTGTCATTCTAAAGAAAAGTCGTGGTACTCTAACAAAATTAAGTCCAATGGGAACATGGCTTAAGTGGGAATGATTTATACCCACAGGTGTGCATTTGTGAATTGCAGACATTTGGCAAAATAAATGATGAAAGCTCAAGTCTCCAATGTAGATACATACATTGATGTACTGTAGAAATATGTGTATTTTATGCTTTGTAATAATAATAGTAACAAAAACATTTTGTTTACTTCTTATACAAATATCAAACTGTTAATTGTGCTCATCAATGACATAACTTATACATCACATGATACTGCATTCATTTAAAAGCAAATTCCGCTATTCAAAACATGAAACAAAATCCAACTGACTCAATTATACTTATAGCCTAACAAACATACATTTGACAAAATAGTATTGGTACTAGGAAAATTCAGGAAAGAAAATTGTTCATCAAAATTTGATATACGACTAATGGTGTCCTCACACCATAGTGTATGCTGAAACCTACGAGTTGCGTGTAAACAATATTTTTATACGCACCCCAAATCAACAACCAAATCGCAACCTAATTCAACAATTTTGTCATTTTCTAACCTATGGGTTGCGTGTGAGTTGCGTGTGGGTTGCGTGTGGGTTGCGAACTAAACTTATGATCCCCCAATATCTGCGAACACCTGCTTACGAGGTGGGTGCGAGTTGCGTGCAGAACTTACGAGTTGCGTTCAAAACTTACAAGTTGCGTTGGACCTGCGTGCTAGTTGCGAATATTAGTCAAGTCACCTGCTAATTCATGGTCTAACCCACACTCTTCTTCTTCTCCCTCTTTTGTTTATTCTATTTTGTATGTGTTGGAAAAGCTAAATTGACCCGATTAAACTGATGTCCAAATAACACCGATCTAGAAAAGGCCCACTATTTATACCATTTCTCAACACGCATGTAGTACGCAACTCACACGCAACTAATCAGTTGGATACGCAGGGCATAGGTTGGGGATACGCTGGGAATACGCACAATAGGTTGGGGGTACGCTACACATGCAACAGAATCGCAACAGGCACGCAACACGATCGCAACAGGCATGCAACACGATCGCAACAGGTACGCAACACATTCCCTACCAAAACCTGGCCAGATACCTCAAATTTTGACCTGCGATCACCTGCGTTCATAACTTACATATGAGTTGCGTACATGTACATGTACCGTACCTGTTGTGATCAGGTTGCGTATAAATTGATCGCAGGCATTCGCAGAGAATTATTGAACATGTTCAACATTTCTGAACTTACTCTGCGCATGTCTGCGATCACCTGCGTGCTTGTTGCGCACTTCAAACCTACATGTATCAAACCTATTAGTTGCATGTGCAACTTATAACCACTATTTATCACAACCATACGCAACTTATCGCAACCATACGCAACTGGTGATCGCTATGGTGTGAGGGCATCTTAAAAGCCTTTTGCAATGAGCCGTTTAAAACGAAACGGTTAATTAAAATGTTTTTGCCGATTTAATTTGGGTCACCTGTTCGCACTTGTAATTTTGGGTTAGGTTGCTTACATGTAGGTTGATAAAATGTGCAAATTACACATACATGTATTACCAACAACGGTAAGATTTTGTTTCCCCTAGTCCCAGGGTTTTTATACTTGGCATGCTTGCAGACACATTTTTTCAGAAAAAGTAAACTGTACATGTACATCCAAGGAATTTCTGATGGTACAAGTAGGTGCATGGTATTAAGTTGGAATATATCACTATACAAAACTCACTTTCACTACATAAACAAAACTTTTTCTTATATTTAGCCTTAACCAGTTCGCGCCAGATGACGTATGGGTCAATGCACACTGAAGTGCCTCAATGTGTGTGACCCTGGTCCAAATTATAAAAGTTCCCATATAATAAAAAAAGATATCTATTTTGGGTGATCAACACATCAGGTTTATCAATAGAGAAAGGAAAAGTAAATCGGACAGGTACATTTTTTGAGGGACCAAGCCCAATGTTGCTATGTGTGTGTGGTAACGGGCGTAACGAGTGACACACACTTTATGACTGAAGAGTAACAATTACAAGGCATGTGGAAAAGATGTATACCTAATATGATCAGTCTCTGTTACTCTTTGAAAAGTATATCAAATGTCAGCCCCAAGTAGCTTGAAATAATTGAAAAAAATGTACATTTGCATCACACAAAACAACACAATTCAAATACTACCGCAAATAAATTTCATTGTGCTTTTAATAACTTCATTTTCGAAACAAAAACTACATCTTGTGTAACTAGTACAATTAGATGTTAATTATAACAAGTGTTTTGTAAAGACTTTCCATTTGTTGTGCACCATTTTTAGAGTTTGTTTATGTACTTAATTTAAAATCAGAGTTGTAACGGTTGTAACAGAGACGCACACTTTCATTCCCGTTAACAAAAACAATATTGTGTATTCAAGTTTAAAGTACTTTTGCATTTTGATGACTTAAAAAAGGTTAAACAAACCTCAGAAAAAATTAAACTACTAAAATTTTGCAAAATATACACATGTATAGTCCACCCAAGCAGTGAAATGAATGTATACATGTATTAACAAAAATTGATCTTGTTGAAATTGAGTCACTACTGTAATTATGAATCTGAAATTGTGTTTGTCCTTCCACAGGAACTGTCTATAAAATTTGGTACACTTAAAATACATGTCAAGTGTAAAACTCACACACATTGCAAGTGAATATGTGTTATTGATGACAGGTAGGTAATATTTGCTGTGCAGCGTTGGATCCAGGGAGAAATCAACGACATGTACAGGATCACATGTAATTACAGTTTACCATAGAGCTATATTAAATTACTAGAGCGCTGACTGGATGTACAAAGTGATGCGAGCTGGGCACATCCATGTTTGTGCACAAACTTAACCTATGAAAACCTCAAAATTGTGTACGGCTTTTGTACGGATATTTGCATACCTGCGTTTGTATTCTATACAATGCGTTACCATAGCCTATACGCCCAAAACCGAAACGCATGATCAGCAAATGAGCGCAAACATCGCAAATGCGTGTGCGTATTCGCGCGCTGCAGTTGATTTTGCCGTGACTTTTTTTAACTGACATGACGCGCGTAAAGTTGTTTGCGTCTGTTCTACATGTACTTGCACGCGCGTTGCATTTAGAGTACACTACTACACTTTCAAAATTAAATCCATCTATTTTTATTATGTTCTACAACACGCACATGAATTCAAAATGTCTGCGTACAGAATGGATTCAAAGTTAGCGCTCTAGTAATTTAATATAGCTCTATGAAGTTTACACAAGTTTAATAAGTCTTGCATTGTGCATCCGTGAAAAACACTTTTAACAGCATCCTCAACAGGTTTAAATATGTGTATGCTGTGTTCTTAACCAAATCGCGCCGGGATTATTTTTACAATGACTGCATGGGCCCTTGCGTGGGATTGTTTTTCAGAAACCTCAATCCAGCCTTGCTCGATAAAAGCCGGTCGCTGACATTCCGGCTTTGCTCATGACGTGTTTATTCGTCATCCATTTTGAATTCTTGAATAATGTTGTGTGTACACAGCATGCAATGCGAACTGGTTAATTACGACAATTAACACATTTAGGGCTCATTAAATGTGTATCGCAGTCTCGTGCTACTTGATGCTGCAAGAACTGGAGATGAAGTTGAAGATGTTGAAGATGTTGAAGATGTTACCTGATGATGCAAAGAGTATAAGAATTAAAACAAAACTTAGTTAATAAGGCCAGACTTTCTTGTTCATGATATTTGTTTAAAATCCATGAAGCAGATGTACAAAATGTGTTTACAACGTTTACATTTTTTTTATTGTGGCCCCCTCCCCCAAACCAAAAAGCCCTAGGCATAAATATAAAAAATAAAATAAATGAATAACATGAGATTATAACTTTGCGATTTTAAAAACTGGGTCATAGTTTTTTTTTAAACGAAAAGAAAAATGAATTATATTGCTCCCAGTGTCATATTAATTTTCACATACCGGTAGGCCTAAATATCTTTGTCAGTAAAAAGGATTTGTTTTTGTTCAAACTATTTGATTTCAGACCCTTTCTAACTTTCCTTTCGGTAATTTAATACGATCACGTCGCGTACACCGTAATTTAAATACCCATTTAATACACAGGGGCCGTGGGTACCAGTCATATAGGGAATTCATTCATAAAAAAATAACAGCGATCCCTGGTTCACCGCTCTGTAACGGATTTCGTATACCACCATTTTAGGAACCAGCGATTGGTCACAAGAGGGCGCTGTTACAAATCGCTGGTTACCAAGAATTATTGCTCTCGCCAACTCTGAAAAACCTCACGAGATGCATGATTTTAAGACCAGAATTCATTGTTTTTTTGCATCCAAGATGCCAATATTTAGCGATATTTCCAATGAAAAGATTTAGATTCAATGAAGAACGTTAGTTTTAAGGCCTAAAAATCCAAATGTCACGGCCAAAAACATAACTTAACGTCATCATCACGACAGCTTGAATTGAAAGGCAACAACGTGCCGCATGTTACATGTATACAATGTACGTTACTCTACATGTGTGTCACGACGTGCAATACTAGGGTTTGGCGATGATTTTTGCAAAGTTTAAGAACACTTTCCTTGTACCTTTTACTTCAACAAACACAACCAGAAGTACATGAGAGAATGGCCAATTTGGTCTCGACAATTACTGACCCCCTTTTGAGTACGTAAACCAAGTCTGGACTGGTCGTCACTTACGTTTCGGTCGTAACCTCCGGGACGCACCAGGTCTTGCTTCGACTGAGCGAATGTTCAGTGTAGTAGACCAGCGCTCGGTGGCGGGATCTCGTTGGTGGGTTGTGCAATTTCAGTGGTCTGGTTGACAAGATTTTCGCGCGCTTTTAACCAAGCCTTGTGCGCTGTCGTCACGGTCGTAACAAGGTGACGCACATCGTAAACAATAATTTTCGTGATTCCAAAAAAGTCTACAGACATATCTTGAACAAAATTGACTGTTGGACAAGCATTACGAGTTAACTTTTGAACAGAAAACGTATTCTATTAGGTTTTGAAATGCCCCATATTTGAAGAAAATGTACTTTGATAAAATACAGAAGTGTGACACACATCGTTGCGACCGTTACGCTCGTCTTTTGAAGGTTCTCTCTTCTCGATAAACAGCAGGAATTTTTTTAACTTTTTTTTGTTTAATAGGTAATTTCTTGTTTATCGTGTTTAGGCAAAAATTTATTAAAAATTATACACACAGATTGCATCGCAGAAGAAAAACATAATCTTGACTTGTATGTCACAAAAATATTTCAAAGAATCTGCTATGTTCATTTTCTTTCTCTCGCTATTCAAACATAATACACAAAAATTGGTGAATTTTTTTTTTTTTATTTATAAATATTATGTATAGCTACTGAATTGCAAAGTTATTTTAGTTTCATCTTGTTATATTTAACCACAATATATGTCATAACTCCTTACAAGCTAAATGTGGCACTTTAGTGTGCAATGACCCGTATATAAACGCAAAGTTTTCCCCAAATTCAAAATGGATGACGCATTTATAAACACGCCAAGTTCAAGTTCGGAAATGTCTGTCAGCAGCGAGCAAGGCCGGAAATGCGTGGGTGTGCTTCCCGGCACTATCGGCCTGAACCCGCTTAAGATCGAATTTCGTTAAAAATAATCCCCCCCTCGGCTCGGTGATGTTAAAATAATCCCGGCGCGAACTGGCTAAATGCAAGGCTGCGCTGTATGCAACATCATCGCTATGCATAGTCCATGTACCAATACGTACTGTACGCACCCGACCCACGCACCGCCTCGTGAGATACAGTACATGTACCGTACCAGTACCAATCGTGTGCAAAAGCGCAGCTAGCCTTGATCATTCTGTTTACTTCCTGGTTTTTGTGGTTAAATAATGAGAATGCGCTGCTTTCGATCCACAAGATCTAATTGGTCATTCATTGAACGGTCACCCTGGATAACCCAATTTGCAAATTCCTCGTAGCTGATTGGACAGTCTAAAATGAAGCCTTACGCAAACCAACAGTCTGTGATTGGCTGCATGTTGAGAAATGCACCTAAATTCACGTGATGATTTGCATACTCACTCACTCACTCACTCACTCACACCCCCCTCCCACCCCCCATTCAACTCCGATTTGCAAAGCCCAAGAAAGAAAAACATAAACCAGAAAGTACTGGGTAAACAGAATGATCAAGGTTAACTGTGCTATGATGAGTGTTACTGGTATCTCATGAGGCAGTGCATGGGTCACATAAAGCTATGCAGGTGATGATCACTTGTTGCATGTACAGCACAGCCTTTCATTCAAGGCTATCATATTAGGACATGACACATGCATTACACATGTATGTACAGTACCCTACACACTAGGGTGACAATGAAAGAATTGCTCCAGGCACAGTTGTAAATATGAATAATTATGACAACCATTTATAACAGGCTATTGTCTTTGGCAGCAGATGGCCTGGCTCAGCACCACACATGAGTGAGATTCATGCATGATGTGCAAACAAGAATACTGCCTATTGATAAGTATTGAACCAGGCCAGTCAATGGGGATTACTGTCAGTATAAAAAAACACAATGCAATGTTAACAACAGTGTAGCAACTGTTTCCTACAATGGAATTAGTGATGGGCGAGTCACTATTGGATTTTGCTCTTCACAAGGGCAAAACCGAATATTAAACAATGGTTCACAACATCTCGCTTTTTAGTCGAGTGTGTCAATACTCATGAAATCGTGTTTTTAAATTCGGTACATAGAGACCGACAGACAAAAAGACCAAAACAAATAAAAGGTTTCCACAAGGAAATGATAAAAAGGATGATGTCTACAAGAAATTATGTGCACTTTTGTGCTTAAAGTATAGGAACAAATGAAAGAACAATGCCATATCTCCACAGGGATATCATTTTGGAATGCATTTTCATCACGAGTTACGTAGGTGAAGATTAGTAATTTGTTGTAGTTTTTTTTTTAACCCTAACCCCCCAATATTTTCCTAGGATTTGCCTGCTAAATCCAACAGAGTCCAACTGAACTGCTATGACTTTTACTGCTCAATCCAACACAGTCCAACTCAGCAAGTTGTTGGGTACCAAAATGACTTGCCTGCTAAATCCAACAGGATCAAACTGTGTCTTATTTGTGTCTTCTGTTTGATCCAACAGAGTCCAACTTGACGTTATTATACCAGTAACCATATGGTATCCCAACAGAATGCAATTCTGAATGCGTTCCAGAATATCGATTGACTTGCCTGCTCAATCCTACAGGTTCCAACAGAAATGTCAACTGGTTGGATCCTGTTGGATTCAGCAGGGTCAGATTAATGTAGGGAGGGAAATCAAACACCATCCTGCATGTAAAATTGGTTCAACAAACTACGGTTTGTACAAAGGTAATTTGAGAACATGCAAAAATGAGAACATGCAAACATGATATTCAAACATAATGCACCGTCGCATGGATCATACTCTCTCAACAAACGGGGAAAGAAAATAATTGACACAGAAATACAAGATGACAATTAGAAAAGTTTTATCAAGCAAACAAAAAAGGCATTTCAATACAATGTATTTGAATAAGTTTGTGACACTATGATTTGATGGAACATGCAAAAGGTTTGAAAAAACCTAAAATACCTGCATAATGAATTTATGAAGTATTAATACAATTTGGGTGATTTGCTAAACAAAACGAGTCTGACAATTTTAAAGCAAAATGGGATAATTGTTTTGTACACACTGTAACATATTATAATACAAAGTAAATTTTGATTGTTGTAAATTTCTGACAAAAGTGCCATTGGAAACTGGAAATACAGCTTGCAGCAATACAGCTTACTTCTGGGGTTGTATTCAAGACAAGTTACCCAGTCTGTCCCAGGTCTGTCTCGGGTTCGTCCTTCCCGGGTCCGTGCCAAGTTTGTCCCGGGTCCGTGCCAAGTTTGTCCCGGGTCCGTGCCAAGTTTGTCCCGGGTCTGTGCCAAGTTTGTCCCGGGTCCGTGCCAAGTTTGTCCCGGGTCCGTGCCAAGTCCGTCCCGGGTCCGTGCCAAGTCCGTCCCGGGTCCGTGCCAAGTCCGTCCCGGGTCCGTGCCAAGTCCGTCCCAGGTCCGTCCCAGGTCCGTCCCAGGTCCGTCCCAGGTCCGTCCCAGGTCCGTCCCAGGTCCGTCCCAGGTCCGTCCCAGGTCCGTCCCAGGTCCGTCCCAGGTCCGTCCCAGGTCCGTCCCAGGTCCGTCCCAGGTCCGTCCCAGGTCCGTCCCAGGTCCGTCCCAGGTCCGTCCCAGGTCCGTCCCAAGTCCGTCCCAAGTCCGTCCCAAGTCCGTCCCAAGTCCGTCCCAAGTCCGTCCCAAGTCCGTCCCAAGTCCGTCCCAAGTCCGTCCCAAGTCCGTCCCAAGTCCGTCCCAAGTCTGTCACAAGTCTGTCACAAGTCCGTCCCAAGTCAGTCACAAGTCCGTTAAACGTTGTGAAAGGACTTGCAGAGACCGGACTGCACCGGATTATACGCATGACTGCACATCAGCCTTTGTACTGCACAGCGGCCATAGATGCTACCCAGCATAATGGGGTTAACTTATTCATCCATTAGACAAAGCACCTTACACTAGCACCTGTGCGAGGTCTGCATAAAACCAGCATAGTAGCGCATTGCCGTACCGGTATGTAACAACATTCTGTGCACTCACCTCTCTGTGAATTTTTATGAGACTCTAATGTAAATAATCTTCGGACGACGTCAGCTAGGGCGGCCTTGAGACATGTGATCTCGTCCTCCTGATCCTTAACCTGTCCCTCCAGCTTGGCGACACGCTCGTACAGATCAAAGCCATAGTCGGGAACATCGGGGTTTGTTGGGTACAGAAACTCTTCTGTGAAAGGGATATAAAATAATTCAATGTGTCAATGTGGTTGATCCCCATGTTTTGTGTTCTTAAAAGAAAGGTCAACATTTATACATTTTTTAATGACGACCTCAGATGACCTAATTTGAAAAAGTTGTGATGAACCTCGACCCAAGGATCACTCCATCCAAGTTAAGAGCTTGTCCCACTTGGGTAACTTTTTAGGCGACTGCTGGTGACCATCATACCGGTGGTCATAGCAGGTCACTGAAAAACCACCGACTGGACCACCCTACAACAATGTCTACAACAAGCTACCCATTGTACAACAACCTACCGGGGTACCACCTAGGCGATTTCAAGCTACGGCAAGCTACCGACAACCGGCGACCTAATCGTTGCGACTAAGGACACCCCCTTTCCCCCTAAGGACCACACCTACGGCAACCTACTACCATGCAGGTGATAACCTACAACAACCTGCGTCAACCAAAGCTCAACCTACGTCCACCCATGCCAAGCTCGGTACCGGTACAACCCTGTCGGTAACAACTGAATACAACTAAAGACAACTGGAGTCGCTACCGGTACTTGACTTTTCTTGATGCCAGTACCTCTCATTGTTTGACATCTAGGTGGATGTACATTTACATGTAGGTAGTCGCCAATAAAATTCACTGACATCCGCACTGGCGACAACCTACGACACCTGCCAACAAACTACATGTACGACAGCACCTATAAGTAACGCGACCTAAATATTGTGATACGTATCGTATCGCGACCCAAATATTGTGATACATCTCGTATCGCAACCCAAATATTGTAATACGTATCGGATCGCGACCCAAATTTTGTGATACCATACGTATCGTATCACGACCCAAATCATATTGTGATACGTACCGTATCGCGATCCAAATATTGTAATACGTATCGGATCGCGACCAAAATATTGTAATACGTATCGGATCGCGACCCAAATATTGCAATACGTATCGAATCGCGTATCAAATATTGTGATACTGTACGTATCGCGACCCAAATATTGTATTATGTATCGGATCACGACCCAAATATTGTAATACGTATCGGATCGCGACCCAAATATTGCAATACGTATCGAATCGCGTATCAAATATTGTGATACTGTACGTATCGCGACCCAAATATTGTGATACTGTACGTATCGCGACCCAAATATTGTGATACGTATCGGATCACGACCAAAATATTGTAATACGTACCGGATCGCGACCCAAATATTGTAATACGTATCGGATCGCGACCCAAATATTGTAATACGTATCGGATCGCGACCCAAATTTTGTGATACCGACCGTACGTATTGTATCGCGACCCAAACATTGTGATACCGTACATACATTGTACGTATCGTATCGAGACCCAAATATTGTGATACGTATCGTATCGCGACCCAAATAATTTGATACGTATCGTATCGCGACCCAAATATTGTTATACCGTACGTATCGTATCGCGACACAAATATTGTAATACGTATCGGAACGCGACCAAAATATTGTAATACGTATCAAATCGAGACCCAAATATTGTGATACATCTCGTATCGCGAACCAAATATTGTGATACGTATCAAATCGCGTATCAAATATTGTGATACGTATCGTATCGCGATCCAAATATTGTACTACGTATCGGATCGTGACCCAAATATTGTAATACGTATCGGATCGCGACCAAAATTTTGTGATACCGTACGTATCGTATCGCGACCCAAAAATTGTGATACAGTACGTATCGTATCGCGACCAAAATATTGTGATACGTATCGTATCGCGACCAAAATATTGTGATACGTATCGCGACCCAAATATTGTGATACATCTCGTATCACGACCCAAATATTGTGATACGTACCATACCGCGATCCAAATATTTTGATACGTATCGCGATCCAAATATTGTGATACGTATCGTATCGCGACCCAAATATTGTGATACATGTACGTATCGCAATCCAAATATTGTAATACGTATCGTATCGAATCGCGTATCAAATATTGTGATACTGTACGTATCGTATCGCGACCCAAATATTGTACTACGTATTGGATCGCGACCAAAATAATGTAATACAAATTGTATCGTGAGAATGTGGTATCATTACACCTCTAGAAAGAGGCTACGAGGTGACTGAACTTCAAAGGTCAAGAAATTCGAAGGTTACAACCTACATGTACATGTACAGTAGCTGCGACCGAAAAATGTATGGTTTGCATTAAAGTTAGGATACAGAATTTGCAGATATTGTATCGAAAAACGTTAGTACCAAATTTTCAAGAAACATCTTACTTATTTGAAAATAAATAATGATTCTAGGCATTCACAAAATGATTGCACTAAATATCCTGTAAATGTTTGGGAAATTGAATTTTATGAAAATTATTTCACAAAATGCCAGATGGCAAATGCGAAAAAACACAAGAACAATAAGAACAACTGCCTGACGCCAATTGAAAACTTTTTCTTTCTTTTTTCTTGGCATCCATGCCTTTGTAAAACTTCGGACAGGTCAGTTAAATGATGTTTACTACAAAATACAACCACCTAAATCCACTCATTCCTGATAATTCAAGCAATCACTAATGGTGTATCCTACAGGTACATGTACCGGTACCTGCAAGATCACTGTTCCCCTGTATTTGCATGCATACATTTGCATGCTTACTAATGCATCACCGCCGCCTGATTGTGCAGCATGTTGTATGACACAGTCTACAGCGAGGTGACCCACTGCGGGTCACGTTAGGAGTGTTAATACAATTACTATCCGGTATGATTGGGTTGTTTTATTGACAGGCAACGGTTTTCAAATTACCCAATGCAGATACCGGTAACTTGTGGAACAAAAAGCAGACAGTGTTCATGCAACAGCCTCGGAAGGATTTGGCCAAATGAAATATTCGGTTTTTTTCAGGTTCGGTTAATTTTTGGAGAATTTTAGAGAGTTTACCTGAATTTGTTTGGAAAGTTCAGTTCGGTTTCAGTTCAAATTCGGTTTGTACTGTATCTATAATGTTTCAGGTCGGTTCGGCCTGGTTTATCCCAACCCGATGCACCTCAATATTTTGAACCCTTATTCATTGACTGACCCATTTACATGTGTGGGTTAGTACAAAATAAATATGCATGCACACTACTGTGGAATATAAAAAATTACCGAACGGCTTTGGTCTTTTGGCTCTGCCCAAGTGCGCCAACTTGATCAACGGCCGCGACTGTCGGTTTCCCTTGGTATTACCCACCTCTCCTTCAATGGAATCAACCTCATACAACTCCGATGTATCCCACAAGTCTCTACCACTACCAAAGTTCCAAAGGCCATCTGCCATTTTGGTTTTTGACAATTAATGTCACAAGTGAAACAAAACCACAGAGCGTAAACTATGTAGGCTGTCAAAGTACATGTACAGTCACTAATAGTACCAGCAGGGTTTTTTTAATACATAGGTTTGTTTACATTCACAAAGCAGGAACGAATTCATTAGCATATATTCCCTCGAGGACCAGAGGGCAAAACCTTAGTGAAGTACAGACTCTAGCTTCTAGGGGAACCCTTTTCCAAGCAGCAGTTTGAGACACTTCCGTTCCTCATTTCCTGGATTCAGCGATGGAAGTGACTCGATAGAGCACAAAAACAAAAAACTTAAATATATTTTGTTGTGTTGACATGTTATAAAATGAAATGAAAGGATAACAAGGTTAAAGGGACAATTGACTATTTGTCAGTTTTGCAGCAAAAGTGCTCAAAATATAAAGAAAGGTGCTTGACAAACAACCTGATGAAGTTTTTTTGCTCTGTGAATGCTGCTTATTTTGAAAAAAACGATATTCAAAGATTTTAAAATTTGGCGCGTCACAATTGGAATTGCGACCACAATCTGCGTTCAGGGCGCGTTCTCATTAAGCCGATTGCAGCCACTCCCATGTCACACACTGAACCGACCAATAACAGCGTACTCCCGTGTGTCTCTGAGACGCATTTTTGTAAATGACATTTTGTTATTTGGAATAAGTGCCAGAGAGTTTTAAAATCATTAATTATAATAGCGTTACAACAAGCAAGCTTAGCAACAGTATTTTGGTTTGGTTATTTTTTGAATAGCTGCAAAAGGTAAATATTTCACCTATTAAAGGTTTATCCATAGTCTGTCAATGTACCGGTATGTTTCTGTCTACAGCAGCTGGTACACATTTAAAGTAACACACATCAAAATTACACAAAACATTATATTTTAAAGCTACCGGTTAGCCTACTACCGGTGAAGTATACATTTGTCAGTTGTGCGAACCCAATTATCTAAATGTTGGCCTGAGTGGATTTAAACCTGTCACCGAGGTGGAAGGTACAGGTAGTCAAATATCGATACCAATGCACCGACCCAACTTCCCTATGTACACTGTATACGGGTGGGTCATTCTATACTTGTAGATCTATGTGGGGACCAGTAAAACCAGTTCGCTCAGGATGACGTATATAAATGCAAAGTTTTCCCCAGATTCAAAACGGATGATGCAAAAACACGCCACGAGCAAGGCCGAAAATGTCTGTCAGCAGCAAGCAGGGCCGGAAATGCGTGGGTGTGCTTCCCGGTACTATCGGTCTGAACCCGCCTCGGATCGAGTTTCGTTAAAAATAATCCCATGCGTAGGCTCGGTGATGTTAAAATAATCCCAACGCGAACTGGTTAAATTGTATATTTTTTATACTTTCTTGAGGTATTTGTCATACCTGTAGGCCAATATTTTTATTTATTTGTGTTTTTATTGTGTAACAACCATAATTTCCCGATAAATAAAACTAAACAATATTTATAATAAGGATGAATTGTCCTAATTTTTGTAAAAAAATAAGCTCAAATTATAAATTTTTAGTAAAATATTTGTAACATAAATGGCCCTTTCCCACATACACGTTTTTTGCTAAGGTAGATTTTTCAATTTTTTAAAATCGCAATCGTCAATCATGGTCCACCGTAGCGCACCTTAGTGAAACGTTTTGTTTGGAAGCACGATTTGTTTGGAATGTTCAAAAAAATCTTGCTCTACTGTACTGTAGTGGTCGAAAAATTCATTGTCCACCGCAGCAGAATCATATGAGAGTCGTAACATTGTCATGAAGTCTTGTTCATTCGTACTTATTCGTACTCATTCCTAGTGGCCACAACACCTACGGCAAGCCAAGACTTTGCAAAGTTGCTGATACGATGCCACTACGACGGTGCTGCGACCTAGCACGACTTGACCAAGACGCCACCAATACGCCACCAAGAACGTACTTTGTATCACGTGACTCTTGTTGATCATATTGTTGTTGTTTTTTAACAACATCCAAATATTCACCCATTGCGCCTTTTTTGTCATGAGATTAATTCAATTGTACAGGCATCTTAGTGACGTTGTACAGTAGTACAATCTTGGCATTTCGTAGTATGCCGTTACAAATCTTGACAATGTCGTACAAGTAACTCTATCGTAATAATTCGTCAAACTGTCGTGGCAGTGGCACTATCGCACTACTGCCGTACCACATCTTGACGGCATCTTGATAGCGTTTTGACAAGACGTAGAATTTGATTGACCTTGAAATTTTGAGTGCAAATTGCTACGGTACATCAAGATTGTTCTACTTTGAAAAAATTGTGCTCTACCGTAGCAAACATCGTGTAGTATGTACATGTACATGTGGGAAAGGCACATTAAAAAAATGTGATTTTCCCTTCTTTTTAAAGGGTTATTTGTAAACTAAAATGATTAATAACACAACAATTTTGACCATAAAACTTGTAATTTCCTAAACATATTGATATTTTCTTAACATTAGAGGTTTGGTGGCAAAATTGGGTTCCCTGTGTAAACTTTGGTGTCCCCTAAATACCTACACAGGGATCCGTACTATTAGACATACCGGTACGTGTGTATCGTCCATATTAATTATTACAGTTGTTCAATTTTGATAGATAGTTTAAGCTTCTACCGGTACCTTGTATGCACAGAAAATGTAAGGAAACAAGGACAAATTGTCTTTCTAAGTTTGGACAGACCACTTTGGTGTCCCCCAAAAGTTTTACAATGTACTGGTAAAACTTTGTGGTTACATTGAAAATATTTGTTAGGCTTAATTTCTGGACATTAAAAAAATCTAGGTGCAGGTTTTAACATACATTATGTGAGATTTAGCCAACTTATTTCAGAATTTGAAATCTCAAGCAATACAACTACATGTAATTAATGTCTTTACACGGGGAACTGTCATTTTGTGCCCCCAAAATAAGAAAGAGCCACTAATTAAGTAATCATTAGAGGTGTTTTTTTCTTCATAATATTGGCCAGGTCAACTAAAAAGTAAACACAACAATGGCATAAAACTCTAGGGAGTCTTAAATTGAGAAAAGCATTTTAATGTCCCTTTTTACACAGGAAACCCATATATTTACCGGGAATTACGATATTTTGAGGTTGTTCATGATTCCTACCATGTACCCTCCTATTTTATCAAAAGAACTTGCATACCATAATTTCAAGAAAATTGATAAACATCATTTACATCAAAAGAAGGTCTTAAAACACAAAAAAGTGATTTATTCATTTAGAGCCTAATTTTGTGTATGTCACAAGTTAGCCCCCTAATTTATAGAATGACCCATATCATACAAATATTGAATGCTTTTAGTGGTGTACTGGTAGTTAAACTAGCCTCCCGAGGTGATCCATGAAGTACTGTCTTTCCGTGGCAAAATGCTTTAAATTTAGCTCATTTATTCTTTTGATTTCATGGGCTCTGTAGCCCTGGTTCTTTATGCGCAATGCTTAATGCGCACATATGCATACATTTGCACACAAATATCGCGCCATGGGTATAGTACTTTAATTGCTAATGGTATACCGGTAGTACTTTTGGCCGCGCACGGAAAGATACACGTACTAAAAATTGAAAATACCATGTGGCTACATGTAACTCTCGGCCAATCAAGACACACAATCTGAGGGTGAGGTGTTTTAACACAAATTATTAACATAATTGCTAGCTTTTTACCCAACTCTAAAACCCAAGTTTATTTATTTATCTATTTATTTTACTTTACAACATGTATTTCTCAGAATAAACGGTAAAATCAAAGACATATGTGACCTGTCACCACAATATGAGAGTAAAGTCGGAAATATTAAAAATTGAGATATTGGTATTTTCAAATTCTTGAGAAAGAGAGCTTTCCAATGGTACATAACACTTGGGGGTTTTGCGATAAATACTTTTTACACCGCTCTAGAAAGTCCTGGCCTGGGTTTCACAAAACGTGTTTGTGAGAAAACTTACTTTAAACATCTTAAACAAAACATGCAAAAGATTACAAAACAGGACAAGTAAGGTTCGGTTGAGCATAGCAACAGCTATGTTCTAATCAGTATTTCTTTTTGAAATTTTCCACACATACAAACTATTGTATAAACAGCAAAATATCAAAATTTCGAAAACATGGGATACTTACGAGGACCTGATTTGCATATTTAATTATCGTGTTAATTAAACCACTATTGGACTTTAATCCAAACACTAACTACGCAAACACTACGCAAAATCGCGTAATTTAAGAGGTTTTCAATCATCTGATCTCACCCCAAAAATGGGAATATGTAGAGGAGGACTTGGGTTTACCAAATAATGCAAAATTTTAAAATTGACCACACCTTCATATTTTGACTTTGGATGGCCATGTCTGTGAATCACATTTTGCGACTTTACTCTCATTTTGTGGCGACAGTTCAAATATTATAAACAAATTATAAACAACAAACAGAAAACAAAAAACCCTAACAGCTCCAAAAAGATCACCCTAAAAAGACAAAATCTCCTGAGTGAAAGTATTCTTCAGGTGTACAAATCCTCAATAGAAACTTCCCCATTGACATTGTATGCATTATTCATAACAGCCAGAATCCAATGCTCTCATTGGCTAAGTCTCGCACCCAAAAGTCTATATAAAAACACGTAGATTCACTAGCGTAGATTCACTAGCATAGAGCTTCGCTCTCTTAATACTCAGATAGCATGAAACCCAAACTAGATCTTGTATATAGTGAGCCCTCTATTGAGATGTAAATAGTCCTGGATACAAGTGGAAGAATAGTGCGTGTGTAAGATACTGTATCTTCATATGTCTCACATTTTAATAACGACTCCACCCGAGAGAGACGTTACACTACATGTACCGGTACAAGTACATGTACCTTTGGGTGAAAACGTCAAAACAAGTACACAATTTATAATTTTACCTTGTGTTTTGAAAAGCACAAACTTTTTGTTAATGGTACTGTATGTGCTTCGCGCATGGGCTCTGGAGATGGGCACATGCAGATGCACGCGTTTTGACCTGCTATTCGTATGGTAGACACTATGGCGTGATATTTGATTGGGACTATAACATGGAGCTAATTAACATAAACGTAGGGTCCTGAACCTGACTTCATAGGAGTGTTAAACTGTCTGGGACATGTTTTGTTTGCCATTTATAACATACCCACGTGTCAGGCTCTCAACCAATAGGAATGGCTAAACTGTCTTGATTTGCATACACCCTGGGGATCGAGTTATAGTTGAAACATTTGCTATTTATTGACTGTAGCTACATGTACTGTACATGTATGTTTTCAAGAGGAATCATACTCTTAGAATCGGTACAGAAAACTCTGACCACTCATTTTTAACCGTTGACCTTACATAATGTATTCATGCACACTGTATGATGATCATCATGCAGGAAATGCCAATTAAACATGATACATACGACCACAGTTAAGTTGAAGCAACTGGCATGGTACAGTACAGCAAGTCTTGCAAATGTTTATTGGTCACATTGTCTTGTTCAATCTTGTAAACACGTTGTGCTTGAGGGGGGGGGGGGGGGGTTGAAAACTTGGCCCCACAAATTGAAACGTGTGTATCTAAATTGAGATGTGTGTGTCCTGCGACTTCGGGATTACCATTCCTGATGTGCTCTACCAACTGAGCTAACCAGCCCTATAATCATACAGTGTGTGTTGGCGGTTCCCCCAAAATGTCAATATCTTTATAGTCATCATTAGCCATAAACATGTGTAAATGCCATGTGGCTAGTGATCACGCCCAAAGTCACGATACCAGCTACATGTACCCGGGAAATAGCAAATCGGGATAACTCAAAGAGGAAACAGCTTTTTTTAATTAATACATTTCAAATAATTAAACCATATAAAAAAACTGACTACAGTAAGGTTTATTCGTTGTTCATTATAATACGGTATATTTGTTTTTATTAGAACAAAGAAATACGGTACATGTACGTAAATGTATACATGTAATGCTTGACTTACATGTAGATGTTTTAGGCATTTTTGCTTGATAGTCCAGATCAAATATTGTTAAGTAAATATTGTTAAGGACCGGAACCAGTCCATAACCGACACGCATGGTTTTTTTTGTTACACGAACTGGTCAAATTTGACATCGTAAGATGTAAAAATGCCCGGCAAACAAACGTCGATGAAGAAGTCATTTCCTGCAGGTTAATTCTCAGATCATGGTCACCCTTTTCTGTGTTTGTGTTTTCTGTTTTAATAAGGGAATAAATGTGTGTTCGGTCGGTTTTAATCACTCTGTTTAATACCGCTTGGAGTCTGGGTGCTGATAATTACCCGAGCCGAAGGCGAGGGTAATTATCAGCACCCAGACTCCAAGCGGTATTAAACAGAGTGATTAATACCGACCGAACACACATTTATTCCCATTCATAAATGGGTCATTCCATCAGGTTGGGACACAGAGTGTGACATTACTGACATATGAGTAAAAATTTCAAATTGCTTGCAAGATTACTATTTTATCATTATGGTATCATATACTTATGTACATTCAACATATAATATTTTTATTACCATATAATTAATCATTTTTTTCATAATGGCACCGTAAGGTAGTAATGTCAATAATTTTGTGCAGACGTAACATGGACACCAATTTGAGATTAGATTTTTAATAATCAGCTTGGATCACATTGTATATTGCCATATCTTAGTCAAAATGATAGAAACCATTAAGTTTTTGCAAATAAGTAAACTTTCTTATACATGAATTCTACAAAGGGTTGAAAATCACAACAACAAAATCGTAGCAAATTACTTTTCTCATCGTGTAATTAAAACAAGAAAACTTATACAAAACTTGAATTAACAACAAATACTGTGCTATAAGTAGCATTATATTAGTTTAGTTTATAGACTTGGATAGTATAAATTTAATTTTAGTAGCTATGTTGTACAATTTGTCTTAAATCTTGGGAATTGCATCTTAAAATGGTGTGTTGCAGACGTAACATGGACACCGTGCCCATGTTACATCCTGTGTCAAATATTGAGAACAATCACCTATGATATCATGAAAGCAATGAATTACATGGCTCTAAACTTAGGTGGTCAGTTGTTTGATATGATTATGCATAAAACAGGTAACTAAAACCTAATACAAGAAAATGCCAAACAAAAGTAGCATATTTTACAGTGCAGACGTAACATGGACACGGTGTATAATTATTAAATCACTCATAAATGTTATGCATATTGTTAAAACAAAAATCTTTTCATATTTAAATATCTGAGCATGTCACCATATTCTATTTTTATTGTTTATAAGTTGGTAAATGTTTCATATTGTGTTCAATTGCAACATTTGTTACCAAACCACAGTGCAGACGTAACATGGACACCACAAATCTAAAATGGAATAATTCACACATGAATGAAATGCAAGTCTAGTTTGTGTATTTTGTGTATCTGTTGTGTCCAGTTATTTGGTACAACGTTAGTTCCACACATCCTATTGAGCTTATTTACCAGTTATAGAAACAAATAGTTTTAAATTGTTCAGACGTAACATGGACACCGTACCCCAAAATGACCTGATTTCTCGTCATATTTGAAAAAGTGAAACTATTTTCCAACTTTATGAATAATTTTCTCATAAATCAAGACAGATGTGATGAATTTAAGTCATTTTAGACTTGCTTTGAAGCAAAGGGAAAATACTACACCCCCAAACAAAATGTTACAAAAGTGGACACCTTGTGTTACGTCTACACTACTCATTTTTGGTGAGCTCTAACAAAATAAATGACGTAAACAAGAAAGATATGACTTACAATTACTATTTCTCATGTTCTTTTATGCTACTTTATTAGCAAAGGGGTGTTAAATTATGTATTTATTAATGTGCAAGTTGCATACTTAAAACTACTCAATTTTTGTCACACATGTTACGTCCTAACTAGCCTTGCACGCCACCATGTTTTATGAAATATCTAAAAAATAAAATAACTTATGTCACCAAATTTGGTATCATTCAATAGGTCTTTTTGTAACTCTCTAGTTTCAACCATCATTGACAAGAAAAATAGTTCATTCTTCCCAAGAAAACTAAATCTTATAGGTGAAATGGCAAAATATGCATGTGTCCCAACCTGCTGGAATGACCCATATACCTTTTTTGTAAAATTCAGCCATAAAAGCCCCGAAAATCACGGAAAATTGTCGCAAGTAAATTTCGGTGTTTCGCCATTCTGTGCGTGTCAAATGACATGTTTCCGCCTCTGTCGCTCTACACAATACATGCAATAAAGCGTATTTACTAGGAACCAGACTATTACTGCTATTGGCAACCTCGTTTTCAGCGTGTCAAGCTGTACGCGCCCAACACCACCCTACTATTGGAGACGATGTACGGTTGGAAATAAAGTGAGCCCTGGGGACGGGTATAATGCGACATCGCGTGACGTATTTTGCTGCCAGCTAGTTTTAAACACTTCCAGCCATGTCTTTATCGTCCGTTTAATACCGGCCACGTGTTGGGCTCTCGACCAATAGGAATGCCTAAACTGTCCCAGGTATTTATGAATGTATTTTTTTTTGAGGTACATGTAGTAACGCTCGTCCTTGATCGATACAGCGTAGCGTGTTTTTCCAAAATGTTCTACCGCGGCATGTTTCCTGCATTCAGTTCGTTGCACACGCTTGATCGGCGTCCATCGTGTGAAAGATTTAGTCCTAGGCCCTACTACATTCCCTGTTTTTTCAAAAATGTATAAACCTTAAACCTTTATCATGCTTTTACAATAACTCGGGCAGTTTGGTTGTCACCGGTGAGATTCAGTATGACTGAATGTTTTGATGTGCACACGAATTATTTAGCGCGCGAAATATGTATTGAGCGGAAGTTATACATGACCCCAGAACACAGATAAAACGCTATGAAGTTAAAACTTGCTATACTTAAAACGGTGTCTGAACGCTCGGTGTTTTAATTTTACGAGCGACACAACCCGTGGTGAGCGACCGTTTTAACTAAAACTGTTTTAGCTAAAACGCTGTGTGAACATGGTCATAGTGTTTTGTTTAGATACATAGGTTAATGTCTGCAGACAATGAATTCATGTGAAACTTGTTCAAACAATGTCAAATGAGCAGTTGCATTGTACATCTGACACGCGGACCATTCTCAAAATCATAACTTATAAATCTTCTTATTCCTCCATGGTGGTACCAACCAATAACTGAAATTTGTTATCCTGGCCCATTAGGTAATGCTAGCATTTCAGCTTAAAAATCTTGGTGTGTTTTGTTTGTTTGGATATTTTATTTTATTTTATTTTTTTTTTTGGGGGGGAAAGGGGAGGAAGCAGAACCCTAACAGACAAGTGATTATAACATATTGCAATTAAAGGAAATAAAAACCAGTGATTTGACATACATACATGTACGTATTAGAATCAATTATACATGTAAGTTACTGAAAAATCTACACAAATTAAAGTAAAAGTGAAGAGTCATCCAATGCAAATCACTGCTTCAACAGATGTTTATAAAATAAATTACACTCTAGATTTTCCCAACAAAAATGCCATTTGCATTTGGTGCATGGATGACTGATACATTATGAATTCACCAAGTATGCAAAGTTCAAACAACTGCCATGTGTAAAGCCCAACCAGTTGCTGAAGAGATAACATTTAAAGGTACACTGTAGGATACACCATTGGTAATTGCTTAAATTATCAGAAATGGGTGGATTTGGGGGTTGTATTTTATAGTAAATATCATTTAACTGACCTGTCCAACGTTTTACAACTGGCGTTGGGCAGTTGTTCTTGTTTTTGCAATCACCGGATAAAATTTAATTTTTCATAACAATTACAGGATATCTAGCACAATCATTTTGCTGGATGCCTAGAATCATTATTTACTTTTAAATAAGTAGGATATTTCTTTAAATACTAAATTTTCAATATCTGCAAATAGTGTATCCTACCTTTAAAGTGCAGGGCTTTAATAATTGAAAGGCACGAGTGGAATATTATTTTATTATTTCACAGTTGTTTGTGACTCAATAATACAATTTGTTTTACCATAACTAAATCTATGCAAAAACTGACATTGCAAGGCAACCAAGGCCAGGACAATTGGATGTTGATTATTTTAGTGATGCTACATGTACATGTAGGTGGCACCTGAATCAGTTTTTTTACACAGATAGCTAGCTTGGTTGTTTTTAACTGAGACAACAGCATAGCCTAGAACAAAAATGTTTATTGGATACAATAACTAAATTACGGTTCGTCCAAAGCCTAGCAAGGCATACGGTGATCATGCTTTTAACATGTACACATGTAGTCTACGTATCCTGTGGAACAAACTCCCAGCTTATTTAACATATTTCCAGCTATTAATATAACATGATTTTTTTAATCAACCTAATTAATTTGGGAAACCACCAACATAAGGCTGGATAGATCAGTTGGTAGAGCACCGAACTGGCAATCTGGAGGTCGCTGGTTCAACCCCGCTCCAGTCAATTTCTTTGCTCAATTTACACAATTTCACAATATTATAACTGCACTTACAAAAGTACATGTTCTCAGTTTCACTTGTACAGTAGTTCATTTAAAATACTGTAATTTTTACCCAGTTTCGGAAATACATGTAGATGTACGGTATTTTGACAATTAGTGTTAGAGCTAAAATAAATTTATTCTTAATACCGTACATCGTTTTACATTAACCCTAACCCTAACTTAGATTAATTTAACTTAGATTAGATTTTGTTATATTCTCCTTGCAAAACACAGGATTATTTTGCAGGATTGAGAAAGCTTGAAAGTTGATGCATTGGAGGATTTTGCAGCCTACATGTACACTGCCTATCAATGTACCTGTATGTACATGTACATGTACATGTATAATCATACAATTTAATCACCCTAGCTCTCTCTCCTGAATACACAGCGCACCAGAATAAAAGCCTGAACTTAAGTGGGGATAACCAATTCATATGAGCTACCGGTAGGTTACATTAGTTTGAAGTGCACTTTGGAATTGGGAGATGTTATATTTGTTTAAAAAAGGGGGTAGGGAGTTAGGGTTAATTATTACTACATGTATTAGGACAATTTGTAAATTTTAGATAAACACAAATGCAATGACTTGGTCTTTATTTTAAAAAAAAATTTGCAAGTTGGGTGTGCCTGCCCCAGGCCTTCATTTTAAAGGAGCGCGATCGCGCTCGCGCTCCTCCGCGCTTCTTAAAAAAATTAAGGAGAGCAAAAAAAAGCTCTCCTTACAATTTTAACAAGAGCACAAAACAAAAACAAAAACAAAAAAAAATAAAAAATAAAAAATCTTTCCATCACCGCACATCACCGAAATACCTGGAATTCACGTTCATTGATTGTACCACACCAAACCCACACACCTTGCGAGTTAAAACCGATTCCTCACCATGGAATCACCTACCTGCAACTGATGAGTGTCATAACAGTAAAGACACGAAAGCATTGCTATAAACACAAGAGAATTTGCGATTACAATTCTCTCCTCGCACCCCCAAATAAAATCACATCAGATTTATCTTATACCAACAACGGTCATCTAGTCTTTCGTGTTCGCCCATTCCATTTATTTCGGACATAACGGGCCTAGACTAATTCGCGCTTAATTAAGCCATACAAGTCACACAGAGAGAAATGTCACTGGATGGGAAAGCGCCATCATTCTCTTAAACAAAAGTTGAACTACTGGTGAATGTTGTGTTCCTTTTCTTGAGTATGTGTTTATTAAAAGGCATAGACACCTTTGGTTGTCATTTTGAGTAACTACAGATAGTGTCCAGGGCCTTTAAACTTGCGTTTTGTTAGCGAGAGCAAATCACTCTCCTTAATTCATTGTTTTGATTTAAGGAGAGCGATTTTAAAATCACTCTCCTTAATTCACCTTTTGATTTAAAGGTAGTATACACCATTGGTAATTTGTTGAATTATCAGGAATGGGTGGATTTGGGGGGTTGTATTTTATAGTAAATATCGTTTAACTGACCTGTCCGAATTTTTACATTCATGGATGCCGAGAAAAGCATGAAAAACAGCGTTTGTTTTCCACCGGAGTCGAGCAGTTATTCTTATGTTATCTTTGTTTTTTCGCGCTCGCCGGACGGCGAGAATGAATTTTGGTTTATACAATTCAATTTTGTGGAACAATTACAGGATATCTAGGGCCCTTATTTTGCTGGATGCCTACAATCATTATTTACTTTTAAATAAGTAAGATATTTCTTAATAATTCGGTAGTAAATTTTTTCGATATCTGCAAATGTTTTTTTTTTTTTTTACTACCTTTAAGGAGAGCGATGCACAGCTCGATCTCCTCAGATTTATTAAAATGAAGGCCTGCTGCCCACCCCCAAATGTGACCTTAAGAGGATTAAACTACATGTATATAATCATTATTAGAACATTTGTCACATCTGTCATTTTGTGTCATTCAATACAGGCACTGGTAGCTGGGTTGTCTCTGCACTGATTACACGGGTCAACAGCTGTTACAAATGATTTTTAATTTTTTTAATGAAAATAACATGGAAAATATAGTGACTAACAACACAAAACTGCAGTGATTTGTTTCTACAAAATTATTGGATAATCATAAATGAAGCACTAAACCATGACATTTCTGAATGCATACTGAATTACATACATGAGTACATTATATCGTACATTGTACATGTACATGTAGTATCACTTAGATACCAGTATGTGATAGGTATTAAAAGTGAACAAAAAACAAAGGAAATTTCAATTGCCATTAAACATACACGTAAGAGTAAAGTCGTTTAAACTATAGTAGGATACACCATTTGCAGATATCAAAAATATTTACTACCGAATTATTGGGAAATATCCTACTTATTTAAAAGTAATAAATGATTGTAGGCATCCAGCAAAAATATTGCGCTAGATATCCTGTAATTGTCTCGAAAAATTTAATTTTATAAACAAAAAAACAAAAAAACATAAGAACTATACTGCCTGATGCCGGTTAAAAATGAACGCCATTAAACGCATCCTGTAAAACTTCAGACAGGTCAGTTAAACGGTATTTACTATAAAATACAACCCCCCAAATCCACCCATTCCTGATAATTCAAGCAATTACCAATGGTGCATCCCACCTTTAAAGTATACCTTTTGCAGTTATCCAAAACTGCCTGTGAAATTATTCCTTCTGACGCATTTTGAAAAATGTCCAGTAGTACCGGTAGTTGGTTTGTCTGCGAATGGTGTGCGCAATTATTAGAATGACACAGACACATGATGCATACTGTGTGTAAACACCTTCCATCTTGGAGCCCCTATTATCTCACTTTGGTTTGTACCGTACTTGGAAGGCCTTCCATAGGTTTTTTACACGATTTTGAATCAGGGGCTTTCTGTCAATCGTGGATCCTATTGTCTTCTATTGTTTTAGGTCCACTAATTGAATGCACAAACTTGCGGGGGGGGGGGGGGGGGGGGGGCACACACTTGGCATGCTATTGGAAATCTCAAAATACATGTGGGTATTTCCATTTCTAAAGACAGGACTTGCAGGGGGGGTACCATTGTTCCATTGTTGCCCTTTGTTCCCAGTACTCATACATGTAAGTGCCAATTCGTAATCGCAAAACTACTGGTCGGTTCAGTGACATAAGCTCCGCTGCATCCAGCTTAAACTTAAGGGATCGTATACATGTACGTTTGGTAATTGGAACCCACTGTTTGTTTCAATTCTATATAGTTATAGATAAAACCTGTACAAATTTCATTTTAAAAGGTGGTAGCGATTTTGAGATATTGCCGAAATTCTGGAGCGGTTTTGTCCACGCAGGAAGAATAATCTGCATTGGAATACACACTCTGAGAAACGTCACTGCAGTAACGCTTCCAAGATTCAAATTTTTGGGGATAAAAAGTGATATCTTTTTCCATAACCGCAGTACGGTACTTCGAACTGAAAAGTTTCTAAAAATGCATTATACTATCAAAAGCTGCTCTACTAAACGTAACGTATACGATCCCTTATAATGAGAACGCACCCTGAATTCTGATTGTGGCCGCAATTCGAATTTTGGAATTAAAATCTTAGAACATGAAAATATACAGCATTCACAGACAATGACTGAGATACAATTTCATCAGGTTGAAAGCAACTTTCTTTAGATTTCAAGCACTTTTGCTGCTTCAAATAATAAAAATGCACAACTGAGAAATGGTACATGTAGGATACACCATTTGCAGATATCGAAAACGAAATAATATCTTACTATTTGAAAGTAAATAATGATTCTAAGCATCCAGCAAAATGATGCGCTAAATATCCTGTAATTGTTTAGAAAAATTGAATTTTTATTTTTTTTAAATGACGGTTGCGAAAAAAACAAAGAAAAACAAGAACTGCCCGATGGCGGTTGAAAACAAACGCCCTTTTTCTTGTTTTTTTCTCGGAATCTACAATTGTAAAACTCAAACAAGTCATTTAAATGATATTTACTATAAAATACAACCCCCCAAATCCATCCATTGCTGATAATTCAAGCAAATACCAATAGTGTATTCTACATGTACCTTTAAGTCTACCATTATGTAGTTACATGTACTGGTAAGTACATGTAAGTATTAGGATCAAGTTGCGTTCTACATGTACATGTGTTGTATTTATCTTGGTTTAAATATCTAAGAATTACCAGAGGGTGAGTGTGTCCAGATTATCCCATAAAACAGCCCACAGGAAAATTGCTTGTATTATGTACAAACACACATCCATCTGACTATAGTCAGTAAATTTGCTTTTCTCAACAATATGCACATATTTGTTTTGTAGAAAATCAAACATCAACACAAAAGGCTCAAGGTACTGTACCACTTATAAAATATCCTGTGTGGTATAGTAAGTGCACACAAACTGTATTTCTCCAACAGTACATGTATGATTGTATTTCCTTATTTCAGTTCATCAAATGAAAACGGATCTGCAACTTCCATTATATTATTTATCCAAAAAGAAAAATGATTCCGAACAAATAACATGTAGGCCAATATGGAAACTATTAAAGGATCTCTTCTTACAAACTGAACGTCCAGGAAACAAATAAAGCCAACATGATGCCAGTACATATTGATCGAGGTCCAGTAACATCTGATTCACCCATGTGGTATTCTCTTATAAATATTGTGCATTTTGCAAAATTCTCGATATACATGTAAATAAACAGCTGATGTGCAACAGGATTGCAGTTATACTGGGCGTCTCTAAAAAAGTACATTGTACACCCATTTTCAAATTCATATTATCGCAAAACTACTTTCATATATTTAACTATCGTACTACTATATTAAAGAAAAAGACAAATGTCTGTGAAAAGTGTAGAATGTCCTCTTTCTAATGGTATAAGGTTCATTGTGTTATTGCAGGCCTGGAATTACAATTTTTTTAGGGCAAGGCCACTTTGGCCTTGGAGTATTCAAAATTTGGGAGGGCACCAAGGCCAGTAGAAAGGGCACCAAGGCCAATAGAAAGGGCACCAAGGCCAAAATTTGAAAATAAAAAGGGCACGAAGGCCACTTAGTTATGAAAGTTTTTCTAGTCATGCGGTGCAACAATTGCACCAGAAGAGGGCGTTCAAACAACAGAGAGCGCCCTCTGTTGGTCAATGTTTTTTATTTTAGACTGGTCCCTTGTTTAAAGACGTCGGGTGTTCGTGTACAACGGGTGCCGAGAGAGTCGCGAATGCGTTGAACGTAAACAATTTACGCTAGTGCAACTTCCTTTGACTCGTTCGAGCGGATTGTGCTGGATATACATTAAAACACGTCACAAGCACAAGATGCATCGTAGGCTGAAAACTAACACAAGTAAATATTTAACTTTCATAAAAAGGGCACGACGGCCAATGGGGGAAAGGGCACGACGGCCAACAGGGGGAAAGGGCACGACATTATGGCCGAGGCCTGTTATTGGCATGGATGACTGAACAAACAAGACAGTTATGAAAAGTACTGAAATCAACACTGTGATAAGTTTGAGTGATAAGGCGGGCAGTAAAAGACATGAGACAAAGATGCCAGCTTGGCATTACTGTGTGGCCATGTGAAGGGCAAAGTATGTTACATTAAAAAAGAAAGGGATCAGAAAAAATGATTCATCCACCCTGTCATCATTTTTCCAATGTGTTCCAACAGCTGATCAGATTTCAGGTCATTAAATGAGTGATTTTAAAAGTAGTCTACAACATTTGCTTTTGCTATACATGTACAGTTGGTGTCTAAAAGAAATGTCCTTATTTTTTTTATTTACTACAAATAACATGAATTAGGTGTTTTGTTTTTTGTGTGCAGATACTTCATATATGCTTAGCATAATTTCCTACAAGTTCTATTTAATTTCAGTCCTGCACTCAGGCCTTGCGCTAACTTTTTTCCTGGGGAGCCCACCGGGCTAGCAAACTGCAGATTTTACTAGCCCGTTTACATTTTTGCTAGCCCGTATGCACAATGCACAAAACTATTCGATTGGCGCCCGCGCGCACGTACGTACCACTGACCTCTAGAGGTCAGTGGTACGTACATTCGTAGTCACGTACACAGAGGGCGCTGTTCTGAACAGACTCTTTATCAGACGCTACTACTAGTGACATGGCAGAACGCTTAGGTACTATACAGCTACCCAGTGGGCCGTTATGGTAAGAATAGTGCACATATGTGCGGTACTCTGCGCCGTAGTTTATACTATACTAATCTCACTGAAGCCCACCAGTCTACTCTGTTCGTTAGATCGCACTGCATGCACGCGTGGATCGAGCGCTCCCAGGCTATCGATAATCATTCCGAAAAACACAAACAAAAGACAGTTTATACTCAGTTTATTTTGATCCGATATTTATTTAATACACAAAAAGACAATAACAATTTTAACATGTATTTTGAACTAAACCTTTACAGGTAGGTTACTGAATTTTTCACTAGCCCACCGGGCAACCAAGGAAGTGGGTCTGGGTAGCCCGGAGCAGTTTTCGCTAGACTTTGTACACCGGGCTAGTACTATTTCGAGGCCTGCGCACTACTACACAAAATTTGTCAATTGATCACAACAAATTGTTTTGGACACTGTACTAGTGTACTGTGATCAAGTGTTGAATTTCACTGCTGCGTTATGTACGTATGTGTTTTGTAAACTGTTTAAAATCCTGCATGTTGTGAAAAGGGATGCATTTGGGATTTGAATCATTTGCCTGTCTATAAGTCATCACGTCAAGACCTCAGTTTAATGCTCAAGAACATATAATTCAAATCTCAAACCTCAAACCAAATTTCAGCTTTGTTTCACAACATCCAGGATTTTACACAGCTTACACTTGGTCACAGTGTCCAATTGACCATTGTGAAGTGATGTGTGACTAAAATTAATTTAAACTCATAGGGATTGAGACCACATTAAACATTTTTCAAAATACCCGGTAGACTTCATGGTTTTGTAATTACAATGTACACGTATTTAAAAAAAGTCAGACAGACATGTTTAGGGGACATACCTGTACATGTACTTAAATGGAATGAATGGATGGAATTGGGTGTTGTTTTTATGGTGACCTGTTAAAATGTTTGTATTTATACCGTTAATTGTACAAGTACAAGTACTGGTAGATGCTTGAAACGTTTGTTTCCTTACAAAAATGGTTGTTTAGACAGGGGAAACGATTAAGTTTCCAACATTGTATCAATGGCCACCATAAAAAACATTAGACTGTTTTCATAACATTCCACAACACAAGGACCTTTCTGTTACCTGCACAAACGTGTCCATTACAATGCAACAGGTAGGAACATGTACTTGTACTGTAAACTAAAAACCAAGCTCACATCTCCCAGCAGGACAGGGTGTCTATAGCCCCTGGGCTCTAGCACTGGAAAGCATACCAAACCTAACAAAACTTCAACAACTCCACACAGGTTCAGTAATTATTGGTACTGAACCTAAACAGTACTAAACCTGCCAAACTCTAACTTGTTGAAGTTTGATTGACTTGATACAGATGGGTCTATGCATTGTTCAGTGTTCAGGATCAGGATCAGGGATGTGACGACTGGCCATTAGTTCTGTGTGTTGGGCTATGGAGGAATATAATGTTCTTACATGTATTTCTCCATGGTTGGGCTGTGTTTGAGTAGGGACACACAGGGTGTACACATCACACTTTTACAGTTCACCAGGAACTGTGCTGTGACTAGCCTGATCTCACCAATGCCTGTGCGTTCCCCCAAACTTGAACATTTTTACAAGTCTCTTTTATAATGTCTCTGCCCTCGTTCCTTGCTCTATGCTGCCCTGAATCTAACATAATTCAACAGGGTCTGCCTTGGCCTTTTTAGACACAAACAAAGTCTAACACCAAGTTGCTAATACCAAACCTGCCAAAACCTAGCAAAACGTGCAGTAATTTTTATGATGGGCTTGGGATAGTTACATGTAGGGTTAATGCGGGCTGGAGGTGAAAAGGATGCAATCGTTTAGAAACAAATAAATGTTCCCTGAACCAGCATTAATCAAGCATCATACTTTTGTAAGCCAATGATTGGCCGAATGCAACAGTCCTACGGTAACTTGTAACAAGGACACGTCAAATCTTGATACTGCGCGCTATAAATGTACGCGTATAATGTTTGTACTACATTGTATACGCGCGGCATTATTCAAAATGCGAGTGTCGTCTGTTAACGCTAGCGCGATGCTCTGAACTTAAGTGAACAAAAGTGGGGATAACCAATTCATATTAGCTAGGTTGTACATCAGTTTTAACACTTTGGAATTGGGAGATTTTGTTATATTTGTCAAAAAAATGGGGTAGGGAGTTAGGGTTAATTATTACTATTAGGAGAATTTGTCAATTTACCGGTACCATAAACAAAAATGTAATGACTCAGTCATTATTTAATGATTTGTTTGCAAATTGGGTGTGCCTGCCCACCCCCAAATGTGACCTTAAGAGGATTAAACTATATAATCATTATTAGAACATTTGTCGCATCTGTCATTTTGTGTCAATCGATACGGGTACCGGTAGCAGTACATGTAGCTGGGTTGTCTCTGTATTGATCACACGGGTCAACAACTGTTACAAATGATTTTTTTTTAATGAAATTAACAAGAAAATATAGTGACTAACAATTCAAAACTGCAGTGATTTGTTTATCCATACAAACTTATTGGACAATCATAAATGAAGCACTAAACCATGACATTTCTGAATGCATACTGAATTACATACATGAGTACATTATACCATACACATTGTACATAATATCACTTACCGGTAGATACCAGTACGTGACAAGTATTGAGAGTGAACAAAAAACAAAGGAAATTTCAATTGCCACTAAACATGTACCGTACATGTTTAAACATCAGTTTAAACATCAGAAGAGATTTTTATTGTTCCCATTCCATCCCCCTTCCCCTATTGTCACCTATTATGGGTGCGTGGGTTTAGTTTACCCGAGTCGACACGGGTAAAATCGTCGGGTCAGACACAGGTTAGCCACGAGATTCGGTTTTAACGAACACTCAAATGCAGGTCATCACAATCCTCACGTGATATTCGTAGCCGCAGCCGTAGCCATCGACAAAATGCTCTTTGAAAACTAAGGTTTACCTTCAAATTTATCGCTTTTCTGTAAACAATTGTTTAGACTTCCAATAAAGTAGATTTTTGAGCCCTGACTTGAAGTTATTCACAACCTGGTCGCCATATTTGTCCATTGCTTGGAATGAACATCGCATGCGTGCGACATATTGCACCAATGACCCTGCTCCTCAAGCAGGGTCTGTGGTGGCAGGGTCTGTGGTGGCAGGGTCTGTGGTGGCAGGGTCTGTGGTGGCAGGGTCTGTGGTGGCAGGGTCTGTGGTGGCAGGGTCTGTGGTGGCAGGGTCTGTGGTGGCAGGGTCTGTGGTGGCAGGGTCTGTGGTGGCAGGGTCTGTGGTGGCAGGGTCTGTGGTGGCAGGGTCTGTGGTGGCAGGGTCTGTGGTGGCAGGGTCTGTGGTGGCAGGGTCTGTGGTGGCTGACCCGGGTGAGCCCGGTGAGTATGACATCAGAGCTAAACGAACGACCAGGGGCTAACCCATGTCAACTCGGGTGATAAGCTACCAAAGGAACGCACCCAAAAAGAGTGTCCAACTTAATAAGGATTTTAGGGGAATATGCTAGTACCAGTCTTTCTAAAAGTAACCTTGGCACAGCATGCACACATCATGCTTACTGTACACAAACATGTGCATCACACCATAATACTAGAGAAAGGACCACACAATCTATGGTAACTGTATTGCGGGTTTTTTTTGCACCAAACCTACAGGTCTAGTGGTGTAACAGTATTTCAAGTGTCACAACTGCACTGCTGGGACATTCAACTCGTCCAATTGTGCTCCCAGTTCACCCCATTGTTATCCTCTGTTTATACAGCTAAACATGACAAGTGGACCACTGAAAAAAACCTCAACCATTTACATAATAGCGCCGTTCAGGCATAAAATCTACCGTTTGTGCTTGAAACTCTTTCAGGTGAAAAGCATGACCTATAATCTTTTTTTTCACAACCCATTAGAAACGAGAAATGAGCAAGGTAAATACATGTACCTGTATTGGTTGGAGTTTACATAGTACAGGTGAAATTAATGCATTGGTACCAGGATATGATTCAGGACCAGTATTTTTAAAGGTGATAATATACAATTTGCAAACATTAAAAGTACCAAATTATTAGAAAATACAGGGACTTTTTTACTTGACTGTAAACATTATGGCATTTGGTGTTCGTGCTACATGTACATGTATCATTTTCAAGAATTCTGTATCAATCTTCAACAATCTTCAGCCAACCATTGTTTGGGGGGAACTGACTTTGTTTTCAAGTATTGCCCCAAATTTACCAAAATTAATTAGTTTGTGTTCTTTGTCCAATTGGCTACACATCTGTGAACAGCTGCAAGTCTGGTTTCCTGAGCTATGGTATACATGTCCATGCATTATGTACCGGTACATGTAATTCCCTCACATCTGTTTCAATTGCTCTGTTTTGTCTGAAGAAGGGGCGGCAGGGAACCAGACTACTACTGTACGGTACATGTAGAACAGCATTTACAAAAGAAATTCCAGCATCTACCGGTATGATCACAAAACTTTAAATACGTCATTGTTTTTTCTTAAAAATACTAACCCCAAATTCATTCGTTTTTGAGCATTTCAGGTCACTAGACAGTCGACTTTATTAACCAAAATCATAAAATAAAATTTGTTGAATAATGTACAAGTATGTACACGGTTCTACAAAAAAAAATTAAACAACCGATTTCTTTTTAAATGATCACCTAGGCAGTTTACACTCGGCATGTTTACAAAACAATTAAGTGGAAATACATTCAATAACTAGTTTGTGCTGTGATTATTTTAACATTGACCGGGCCCAGACGCGGGATATTTTTTTACAAAACTTGGTCCGAGGCGGGTTCAGGCCGGCATCCGTGGGTAGAACACCCTGATATTTCCGTCCTTGCTCGCTGAATGCCGGCCGCTAACAGATATTTTCCGGCCTTGTTCGTGACGTGTTTACATGTGTCCGTCATTCGTTTTGAATCCCCGGACAAACTTTGCTTGTATACACGGCATGCAATGCGAACTGGTTTTAAAACAATGGGATCATCCAACCATTTCTCATCAAGTCCACCATTTTGGTTGCTATGGCAATAACTCGTCCCTTTCACCAAGAGATCAAGGTCAAGGTCACAGGTAATAATGAACTGAACAGCACTATTCATAATGTGCATATACTCAGTTAAATTAATCTCATTTTAAAGTACACGTACACTCCCGGTATGTGTACAGTGTGCTTGTTAGCATTAGACGCTACACAATTATAATTATTATTATTATTATTATAATAAACAATTTCCACTAAAATATTTTACAATTTTTACCCTGTGGTAAGTCAAGTAAATCACCATGTTATTATAACGTGGGGATTTAGTTGATTTACCACAGACAAATAATTATAAATTATTTGTCTATAAATTGTAATTAGCAAGCTAGGGTAAGTCTCATTTTCGTTTTTAACCAGACCTAAAAACATAATTTTTTTCAAGCAAACAAGTTGTTGTCAGAATACGTTTTAAATCTTTGTTCCGTTTGATGTTTGTATTATTAAAGCAACCAACTATTGATTCAAAGCCTATAAATGTGTATGTGGCATGGTTTTTAATCCAAAAACCTGGACACTACTACTGTAGTGTTAGCATGTTGTTATACAACTACGGTTAACATTTCCTATGGTTATTTTCGTAAAAAAATAATTTCATAATAGGTTGGTAGTATAACTACACATACATGTATATATATGTAATTATACGGCTTCTCAAAATGTATGTGTTTACAAAATTTACCACCTAATATTTTTGTAATTTTAATTGTAAATTTTATCTTTGTTTTCGTTGTGTAGTTTTACATGTACATGTAACTTGTACCCCAATATATCACATACAAATTCAAAACCCTGCCTAACATACCGGTACTTGTTGGTTTATGATGTCGCAAGCTAAGTTTGGTTACTTCCAGAACTGTAAGGTTTTACAAACCTTCCAGCAAGCAGAGAGTGAAATTTTGCTAATCCAGCAATGCATTGTCAACTCTGTTTAAAGGATCACAGAAATAGAAAATAAAAAATACTTATATGATATAAAACATAGGTTACAGTATTAATACACCCAATAAAAAAAATTGTGTGTGATTTTAGGGTTATTTGAGCCATTACAAATTTCAAATTTCTCTTCGATCGCCCCGCCCAGAAAAATTCCTCCTTTGACAGAATGCCTGGATGTCGAAGTCGTGACGTCACGTAAAGAATAGCTTTCTTCGCGATTGATTGCGATCGCGTGGTTACGTATGTACGCACGCGATCGCGATCAATCGCGAAGAAAGCTATTCTTTACGTGACGTCACGACTTCGACAGGAGGAATTTTTCTGGGCGGGGCGATCGAAGAGAAATTTGAAATTTGTAATGGCTCAAATAACCCTAAAATCACACACAATTTTTTGTATTGGGTGTATTGATACTGTAACCTATGTTTTATATCATATAAGTACTTTTTATTTTTCTATTTCTGTAATCCTTTAAATGTGAAATAACTCATGAGAGACTAAACTTTCAGGCCCACTATTTCATATACACTATTTTGGTGGGTACATACAGTATATAGGCACTCGCTGGATTGGTTGTATTTCCTAAAATGTAAAACAAAAAGGAAAATTTTAAGAAAATTTTGCTCACCGACATCGGTCGTGCTTAGCAGTATAATATATCACTGCGCCCAACACTCGCATTGAAATTTCTTTTAAAGAGGGCTCGCGTCGGTGAGTCACACAAACGGATTTGACAATGCTGGAATAGCAAACTTTCACTCTGCTTGCTATAGGTTAGTAAAACCCTAAAGTTCTGGAAGTAAAGTTTGGTAAGTTCAATAACTTCAAAGTGGATTTTGTTCTCATAAGAACGGGACCCATATTACACATTTTTTCTTTTCACGCTAAACTAAAGTTCATTTTATATAAACAATGGACAAAAAACAGGTTCCTGGATATTCTCGTGGTCGGCATGATGTCACAAATGGACAAGCAGTTGAAATGATAGCAACAAGCATTTTTAAACCTCAAAATTTTTCTCTTGGAGCTAGGCCTAGTAATATAGTAGTAAATACATTTAAAATAAACAAGGTTCCCGGAAATGGATGATCAACTGGGTCAGTCCTTGATCTTGTGTCACTGTAGTAATTACCATGGAGGAAGGAAAACCTCCTCCATGGTAATTACACACATTTGATCATTAATAATGCACAGCGTTAGCAAATTCAATCAAATGTGCACACTGTGGTCGTTATTCAACGCACCAAAACGCCATCGATAGACAGAACACGTGAACTGCTCAAGCGCAAAGCCAAAGTGCAGATAAATTAGTGTTTTGACACTGAGTGACATGCGTATAGTTACGCACGCACATTGTACAGCACGTACTGCGTAGAGCTTTTTTTGGTTAAACGCCGGTCCCCAATTTACTGCTTGCAAACAAACCGTACATTATATGCATACAGTCCACAGAAAGACAGGGCCCGGGCTAGGTTCCCGATTAGTATGTTTTACAAAATACTCGTTGTTAATGTAAAATTATCCGTCAGTAAGGGTGGAATTACAGCGAAATACTCACCGAGTCCACTGCAGTTTCCAGAGTTGCCACCGTCGTCCATGATTTGTGAGTCTCGCAAAGGATTGTGGGAAGTATTCTAAAAGTGTACGTGTCGCGCGCGTCGTCTGCAATTATTTTTTTCGACTATCGATTTCAACATTGACAGTTGTTTTCTATTTTAAGTGTTGCTTGTTATGCAAATAATCATGCATAATTAACCCAGGATTATTAATTACGATTACTGTATGCTCCAGACGAATAAAATAATCATTTATTATACATTAATATAATTAATACATACAAATAATAACGTAAATAGCGCACCATGGTGGATATAATGCCGACACTGTACCGTACTAGTACTATGCCACAAAGACAAGTAATGTTTAATAACCGGCCTGTGATTAGCTGTATAGACGATGTTCTCTCTCTATTTTAACATGTGCCCCGTGGTAGGCGCACGCATCGTGTTTTGCACTTTTAACTACTTTTTCGCCCAATTTATGGACACACCATTTGTGACCCGCTCCATCGAAATCAGGAATAAGTTTCAAAATGAGATATGCACATGGTGAGAAAGGGAATTTCATATGCTTTCTAATGATACCCATCACAAGTGTGTATCTGTTTAGGTTAACGGGTTATGGTCTGATGAAGATGACAGGTGTATATTTATTTGCCAAATCCACATTCCGAGAAAAACAGCTTTGAAATAAACAAAATTTACAAAAATCATACGGACAGCGCACACAAATCCTCTTGATTTTCCATCTTTATTTATCGTTTTTACATACAAGACATTAAGACAATAATCTGTGATAACTACACATGTGATAAAATACAATGTTCAGAAATTCGACTTGGTCACGATTTTCACCTATGCGTTCACTTCAACGGCCGGCGATTGCGTAAAACGGCCTCAGCGACTGGCCTGATTACGATAGAGCGGGTCACATTTTCCCCAGTTTCTGTTTGTTGGGCTAAATATCACAATGTTTGATTTTTCATAAAGTTTTAATTTGATAACTGTGCCAGTAAGCAACTTGGTGAATTTGAAGCTCACCAATACTGACTATACTTGATGATATCTGGAGACAGTGTAATGTGCGCACATTTATGGGTTCACAAAGTTGTCATTTTGGATAATTACTGTGTTCTCATAATTATTCAGTCACTTGCTTTTAATTAGAAAATCTTATTGAAATAAGGATATGTAAGTAGAATCACAAAAATAAACTTTTCAAAAAAATAAATAAAAATAATACATGTATACCCAGATATAGGAATAAATATATTACGCGGCAGGGATTAACGATTTAAGCAAATTAGTCATATTTCCACCACTTGGATTTATTGAGATTTTTAGTAGAGAGCTTAAAGAAGTGCACTGTGGTGAAAAATATTCTGTTGCAATTTGTGCGAGGTCAAAACTTGTTTTCCCTGGACAAAATGAGATATTGTTTGTTTCTTTCTTTCATGTTGAGAACGGGGATGTATTCATATTGTTCAACAGGATCTTCTCCCTAACCAACGTCTGATAATGAGCATGCACTAGATTTTTATTTTATTTTTGTATTTAACTTAAAGGTAGGATACACCATTTGCAGATATCGAAAATATTTACTACCGAATTATTAAGAAATATCTTACTCATTTGAAAGTAAATAATGATTCTAGGCATCCAGCAAAATGATTGCGCTAGATATCCTGTAATTATTCCGAAAAATTTAATTTTATAAAGACAAATTTGCGATTGCCGGATGGCGATCGCGAAGAAAACAACAATAACATAAGAATAACTGCTCGACGCCCGTTAAAAACAAACGCTGTTTTTATGCTTTTCTCGGCATCCATGAAACTTCGGACAAAAATATAACCCCAAAATCTACCCATTCATGATAATTCAAGCAATTACCAATGATGTATCAACCTTTAAGACACAGTCTTGTTTTGCAGTAGTCGCCGAATCTGCTCGTATTATTCTATAGAACCTTGCTGTAACGGCATCAAATTATGTCAAATCAGTCATCTGATTATCCATTCAAGAAGATCTCAAAGTTCCCCCTTTTCACATTTACAGACGCACGCTGCGCGAATTAATTAACCAGGACACAGACAGCCTGCAGTATTTTTAAGGGAAAAAAAATCCTTTTTATTTCAAAAAAACTCATTACACAGTAATTTACACAGTAGTTTCCACAGTGATTACCACAGTGATGCAAAGTTATCTAATAATTTAAAGATATAGAATCTCAGTATGATTGCATCATAATGAAGCTCGATATGTGGCAGAACCCCCCCCCCCCCCCCCCCCCCCCCCCCACCCCCTTTTTGTGTTGGCCATGTGTTCCCTGGATCTTAGGAATTCTTGTCAGGTTTTAAGGGGGGGGGGGGGTGATGTGTTAGGTAACAATAGTGTGGAGTGTGTATAGGATAGGGTATAGAAATGGGAGGGTGGGGTACCCCTGCCACATATCGTGCAGGGTATAGATATCATGCCTAAATGCAAATAGATGGGAGAAATTAAAAATATAAAGCAGTGAAATCCATAAAAACAAAACAAAATGGACAATATTCAGTTTACAAAGATGTTAATAGATAGTTCCTTTAAATGTCCACTCCAACTTTCAGTTTTAAACCACGAGGGGGCGATAAGTATATGTTACCATAGAGCTAATCAGCTGAATGTTACACACAAAAATGCCCATATCAGTGCTGGCCGTTGTCTAAACCCCGGCTTAATTTTGCTTGGGTACAGGCACGTAATGTAGTTTTGGTTTCAGCCCATTGCTAAACTGCATGAACGAAGCCACAAACGAAGACAAAGCAAGGGTTTGGAAAACGACCATTGTCAGTTCAAGCCAGCCTGTTCATTATGGGGTCTTAACTTTTTTCCAACTCAAATAAAATAGCTCTTTACTCGATACATATTGCTTTCAAGCATTAACTTACACAATACATGTGTATGTATAAGGTTGTGAATAAAGGGATAGTATACGTTTTGCAACTGTCCAAAAAGTAACCAACCAGTGTAAAAATATGATCTAAACTCCTTGTAAAATTAATCTTTCTGGAATGCTGTCATTTTGAAGAAAAGGAGTCCAAAAATGCACGTCAGAGATGCATTTGTTATTGAGTAGTTGGTTCAAAATTGAAATATTTAAAAATTATTTTCTCAGAATATCCGCATTTACAGATCTAAAACGTCAAAGGTTAGTTGTCGAGCACCATTATTTAGCTTTTAAGAACTTTTGCTGGTTCAAATAATAAAAATGTACAACCAACAAATGATATATTTTCTCTAAAATTAATTAATAAACTAATGGCATTGACTATTAAAGCAAACAATCTGAAAAGTTTTATTTTATTAAATCCGTTTCATTCCTTCTAAGTAAAAAACATTTCAGGTAAAAAATATACAGGGTCGCCTGTAAACTGAATTACCATTTCGATTGGTTGAAAGAATTACTCCCTCTTGAGGACATTATCTTTTATTGCTCCCCACATTCCCTCCAAGAATCCTGTCTCACTCATCTACACTTTATTAAAGCTTCTGGCAGATAACTGGGACTTGATTTTACTTGGGCCTTAGCCTAGACTGACATTAGGCGAGCCGGAATCATTACAATAATAGGGTATTACCTTTCAGAACAATAGCCCGTAATCATAAAACGTAGCAATTGCTAGGTAGCAAAGGGTTTAAGCAAAAGCAATTGCTCAACAAGTAAAAAGTCTAGCTCAAGTAATTGATAAAAAAGCTATTTATAACCTTTTGCTTTGACTAACACCTGTTGCTTGCCATTGCTAGCAAATGCTTACTTGCATAACAATAGCATTTACTTATGTCTAGGAGTGTGTATATGCCTAGATGAGTGTGTATAAGCAATCGCTTATTTGACTAGCATTTGCTTAAAATAATCAGTAATTGCTTTTGCTAATTATATCTGGCTTTTACTTGTAAGTCTTTGCTTATTTTGTTGTATAAAGATTTAAGTAAAAGCTAAGAAAAGCCTAGTAAAAGCAATTGCCTATGTTTATGAATACGGTCTATTGGCCCAGCCTTGACCTGAAAATGTCTGAATTCCTGGATTATGTTTTAGACAAAGTTGAGGTTTGGAAATTTCAAAATCCTTTCAGACCTTCTTGGTTCTTATAGTGATGAGCATCTATTTCACTCTCAGACGTCCTAGGTACTTGGCGTGGTAAGACCCAAAGTAAAGGTAGTCCCCTGTGTCCAGGACACTACTGACTGAGGCAATGTTGCGTCCAGTAGTGTCATGAAGGCTCTCAATGATGCGACCGTTCTGGTCCAATCCGACCACAAGGCCGTGTTTGGGTAAAAGCTTCACCACCCAATCCGAGTCGAAAAACTGTGACAAAATGACAAACGGATAAAAAAAAAAGAGGGGAAATTAAATTGTAGATTTAAAAAACAATTTGGGGTCCGATATAGCAAATGTGTATTTTTGTGTTTTTCTCTTATTTTTATTTTCTTTTTCTGTCATTATCTACTGTATCTAAGATGAGTTGTTTTATTGTTAGAAATAGAAACTACCACACTCATCTGGTCTTTTAAACAATGCAAATTCAATTGAGCCATTTATAGTATGTTACTAAAAGCCACACGTGTGCACACATGCCGTATCGCTTTTAAAAGGTAGGATATACCATTGAATATTGACTACCGAATTATTAAGAAATATCTTACTAATTTGAAAGTAAATAATGATTCTAGGCATCCAGCAAAATTATTGCGCTAGATATCCTGTAATTATTCCGAAAAACATAATTTTCTAAAGAATCGCCGTTAAAAACAAAGTTAACATACCCTTGCAGAAATTTCTGTACAAATTCCTGTTTTGTTCCTGTTTGGAACATGTTTGGAACATGTTTTTATCCTGTTTTTGTACCGTAAACCAGTATTAAAACATGTTTTTATCCCGTTTAGATGAAATACCAGGGAGTATTAACCTGTTTGTTTCCTATTTGTCCCCGAACAAACCTGTTTGTTTCCTGTTTTTCCTCAGTCATCCTGTTTCGAACCTGTTTTTGGTTAAAACAGGAATAAAACATGTTTTGTATCTGTTTTCTATACATGTACATGTGTGTTGAACATACCGGTATGCATGCACTGCTCTTAAAACAGGATTGAAACATGTTTTATTCCTACTTTCTAGAAAATGGATCCTGTTTTCAAGAAAACAGGAACCTGTTTGAAAACTGTTTTCCGGTACCCTGTTTTTATCCTGTTTAAATCCTGTTTTTTCCCTGCTTTTAGCCGTTCCAAATACAATCGTTTCAAACATGTTTTTAAAAAACATGTTTGCAACAGGATACAAACATGTTTTTAAAAAACATGTTTGCAACAGGATACAAACATGTTTTATTCCTGTTTAAATTGGACGAGGGTAAGAATAACTGCGTGGCGCCGGTTGAAAACAAACGCTGTTTTTCATGCTTTTCTCGGCATCCATGATTGTAAAACTTCGGACAGGTCAGTTAAACGATATTTACTATAAAATACAACCCCCCAAATCTACCCATTCATGATAATTCAAGCAATTACCAATGGTGTATCCTACCTTTAAGTAAAAGGCCTTAACTCAAAAACAGAATTAAAATAGGCAGACAAATCCTGCGCTTTAACCAGTAAACACATAATACTTGGTACGGTGTACGCATGCACATACGCCAATATTCTCCGCTTAACCGTAAAATACGCTTACCGTAGCATGAAATATTTGGCTACAATAAGCATGAGGGACTGCAACTTTAAGAGTGAGATAATACACCAGTTTACACCTCAGCGGCAATCTTGGCCTTGTTTTGAAGTTACAATGAAAACGGTAACGTCACTCGTGCCAAACGCACGGTCGTAATCACTTAATTCATTATTTTCACCACTTCCTGCAGGGTCTTGCTCGTGGAGATTTGTGTAAAAGGGCACACGTACTGAACAGAAAAATACTAACAAATATCCAACAGGAATTGTTGACGAGAATCTTTTATAGGCCAATGGAATTCTCAACGGGACGATCAGCGCGGCACTTCTAAATACCGCCACAGGCGTTCACAGGTCTATCCTTGGCCAGTTGACTTGACTGATTCAAGAATGATTAGGAAAGAAAACTACAATTTAAATACTACAATGAACACAGGAATATAAGATTTAATGTATCAGCCTAATTAAGGACACAAACCTTTGATCTTGTCCGATTCACTGGGAAATCATTTGGGAAATTTAGCAATGCATGACATTGATCACAACTTTAAAACGAGGCTCTTTCACGCATGCGCATCTTTCAATGTGTAAACCCATGCATTATGTTGGCTTCTGAGCAACAGAAACAATCCAATCCAATCCAATCTGTATTTGTAAAGCGCCATCAATCTAGTTGCCTATTCCGAGGCGCTGCCAGGAACACCGGGGCAAACCCCTTCTCTTAGCGAAGAGTGTTACTGGGTTCTTTTACGTGCATTACACAACGCACGGGACTTACAGCTTTACGTCCCATCCGAAGGACGAAGCAAAGGACACACGTGTCGACACCAGGACTCAAACTCACTCCCTGCGGAACAGAAAACCGAGTTCTTAATCGCCCGGCCACGACACTATATCTTAGGTCCTACCTTTGTGAATAATCTACTCAGCCAGGGCCTTGCGGCTATGACATCATAGAGGACAATTGGCGGTTTCCTGACGATAGCCATTCCCACCCAGTAACCTCCTGCTTGTCTGGGTCGGATGTTGTCGACCAATCCCGGAAGGTTGTCCGCAAATATCTCAACCTGTCCTTTCTTTGGACCCTTCAGCCAATATCTGTTGATACAGCGCGAGAGAGAAATCACAATGAGAACTGGACAATATTATATCTACACTAGGAATTAATTATGCCCCATTTTTAGAATGAGGTGCCATTATCATTTTGTCAACAGGCTCCTACACATTCGTAATATATGGCAGAATTTTTATTACTCGAGTCACAATCTTTGGCGACTAGAGTTGAGTTGAGTCCTGATGGGTGAATCCCTCAACTCGAGTCACTGCGAGCAAATGACTTCACTCGACTGGAGTCCCTCATCAGAATGACTCGACTTGACTTGAGTGCAGGCTAATAATAAGACTCAAGTCCCAAACATTAAAGCAAAACTTGTTTGCAATGACCTACGCCAGTGCCAGTTTTATGTTCACGTCTCGTTTATGTTCGCGAACACAGTATACACTCTGTTTTCCTTCCTCCATGATACAACAAACACACCGCGTGTTGCGGATTCCCACATTATGGTTCTGTAGCAAGTAATGCTAAATGCTAACCCGGGCTCGACTTGGTGACAAGTTGCTCTCAGACTTGGTTTTTCTGAAGTCAAACCACAGTTACATGTACCCGTGGTTTGAACAGTGGCCCCATTTAGATGGATGGCGATCAGCTGCCACCTCCTTATTTTTATTAAGAGTAAATGTGGTGTCACCATGTAGAAGACCGGATGTAAATTACAAAAAGCTAACAAAATGACATTCTCTCTTGTGCTTACATTATTTTGTATTGTGTTTGAATATTTGACTCAAATTTACTCAAGCTAAATACTTGACTCGACTCACTATACACACTGACTCGATCGACTCGACCTTTTTCACCTAAATGACTTGACTCGACTCGAATCACTTCTTCAAAACTCTGATATATGGGTCATAAATTAGGGGTTCAATTTTTCATTACCCTGTAAATTCTGCCGAACGATTGTTTTTAATTCAGAACACATTCTTTGATGCAAGTTCGTGTCATGAAATTGACTTCACACATTTGTATTTGTTTTGCTGGTAATTTGCATTATGTGTATGGACACTCTTGGAGATAGATCGAAGGCATCAAAATATGTGTCCTGAATTTAAAAAAGTTTACGTTAGATCAGTGTATTAATAAAGACACTTCCTACGTTTGTGGTATGAATTCTCAATGCTCAAGCTCATTATACAAACACTACTGAATTGCCCGCACAAAACTGTGAAAAGATTAGCGATTCATAAACAATTAGCATACATTTTACTAGTGTGGGCACAACAAATAAAATGGCATCTGCTTGGAATGGTGAGCTATATGCTATCTCAAACGTTATCTAATTCAGGCACTTTTATTACGGTTAAATTCTAAACTCAACTTACTTTTGTATCCGAGCATACGTTGTTTCTGTTACTAGGAGAAAGTCTTCATCCGGGGACAGCTGTACTCCATTAGCAAAGCAAAGGTTGTCCATTATCACTGACGTTTCGCCGGTCTTGGGATTAAACTTAAACACTCTAAAAGAAACACACACCCAAAAGAAAGGGTCATATTTGGATGATAATTGTATTTTTTAATAATACAATTTTAGTAAAAATTATTATTGCATTAACCAGTTCGCCGTCGGATGCCGTGTATACATGCAAAGTTTATTTACAGAATTCAAAACGGATGACGGATAAACACGTCACGAGCGAGGACCAAACAAATCTGTCAAGGACCAAGGCCAAAAAATCTGTCAGCGACCAGCTTAAAGCGAGCAAGGCCGGAAATATCAGGATGTGCTAACCACAGATGCCGGCCTAAAACCGCCTCGAATCAATTAAGTACCTCGTGAAAAACAATCCTGCGTCTGGCCAATGTCAAAATAATCCGAACTTTTTGAATATCCAGTTTTAAACAAATATGTTTAAAACTGGCTCATCAGGTGAATGGGCCTTTATCCAGTTCTAAACATACTTGTTTATATAAAACATTGTGCCTCGCTGTGAAATAGGCTATGGTTAAAGGTAGGATTTGGTAATTGCTTGATTTATCAGCAATGGGTAAACTTGGGGAGTTGTATTTTATAGTAAATATCGTTTAACTGACCTGTCCGAAGTTTTACAATCATGGATGCCGAGAAAAAAAAAAAACATTTGTATTTGTATTTGTTTTGCTGGTAATTTGCATTATGTGTATGGACACTCTTGGAGATAGATCGAAGGTATAGAAAGAATGTGTCCTGAATTAAAAACAGGCTTTGAAATAGTCGGCTCTGTTGTAGAACGACAGAACGATGCACACAAAATGATCGTTTTTTCCCACTTTATTCATAATAATCTACATTTCTGTGAATGAAACCTGAAACTGTAGATATTAAAGATGGATCATTCATAAAATAAAAACATTTTGACAAACATTTTATGCTCTTAACGTTGAGTGGGCCATGACACTTGATAATGCACAGCGTGACTTGATACCCTTTTTTGTGGAGCCGGTCACATTATGATTTACCTTGCAGTGTTTGTGTTTTCTAGAACAGCAAGTCTGTTTTGACGGCGTTGCCAACGATAACTGGAGTCGCTGAAATAAATGACTCCGTCTGAGTCGATGTCCAGGTCATTCAGGAACTTCATGGGTTTGCCTTCAATCGGATCCTCGCCTGACAAGAGCTTTGTGGTCTCACCTTTTGGAATAAATTCAATAATGAGGTATTGATTAGGAGAAACCAAAATACACTGATGTACACATGGCAAGCTTTCAAGCAGACCCAGCTGAGACAAGTAGAATCAACAATTTTAAAAAAGGACAAAATGTGACCTGTTCCAACGAAATCGGACAAAGTCGACTTTTTAGTTTTTCCGATTTTGTTTTTTCAAATTCTCTAGGTTCTCAGCTTTAAAATGATGTATCATTTACATATGTACCCCCACCCTATCTTCCCTGGGGTCTGGATTTAGTGATAAAACCCTGACAACCTAATTATGAGATAAACAGCTTTGAAGTTCAGAAAAGCGTATTATTTCTATACACAAATGTTTCACAAAATTGACCAAAAAACACACTTCTGGTAGACGGATTTTGTTACAATTTGAGGAGATTGTAGATTAATAGTGAGTGACTTAGGAAAACCTAAAACCTCAAAATGGTAAAATCCATCCAGAAATGACTTTAGGAGTACATTGTGACAAAACACATTGTGCGACTTTGTCCGGGTTTCGTTGGAACAGGTCACAAATAGACTTTTGAGGGCTTTCAGGAGTAGTTTTCATTAATACTCACCCATGTCCACAGCATCATAAACATCATTGGGCATGTACGTTCTGCATGTTCTTTTGTAACATTTGCGCTTCATTTGCAACTAACCTCTTTCAAGTATGAATAAGATTAAAACTTCTGCAAGATTAAAACTCTTCCGTATCGTTGCAGTACTCTAGTACCTGAAGCCCTTCATAGCTGCAAAATGTATACTAAAAGCTTTAAACCACTTCAACTTTTCCCACTTGCTCATACCTGTATCCACGTCTACTTTGTAAAGTCCAAGATATGCATCCAACACGTAGAGAAATCCGTCTGTGTGGAACCTCAGTCCAAGAGGGCGACCACAGGTGTGTTCATCTTTTTGAAGTCCTGCACAGATGCAATCCAATCAAGCCAAAACAATGTGTGTTATTACATGGCACTAGTTTGGCACATCTTATCCATCCTGAAATTATCCTCTAAGAACATCATATTCATAATTGGGTCATTCCATGAAGTACTTTTGGGTCACAAAGTGTGACATGTTGCTACACTTCTAGTTGCATGCAATCTATCGACTTTTGTAATTATGTGAACATTCATTCCTGATATTTGTATCGAATGTTGGACAGAATTGGGCAAGTTTTGTACCATTCGAACATTAGTTTCCTGAAAAATCTGGCATTTTATGACAAATTTAGTACTCCGATGTAACGGGATGCCGTGTGTTTAGATTGTTTTTTTTCATGTTGCAAGATTTATTGTACAAACCTCTGCATGTTTACTAACTGCCCACAAAATGGAACCATACGTATTTGTATAATGTTATTTTCAATAAATTTATAAGGATAGGCCTATAATGAAAAATATGTTAAATGTCACACTAGGGTACTATGTTTAAATGTCACACTACGATACTATGTTAAATTGTTTATAGCTACCGGTACTGATTATTAAACTTGTATTTTAGTAAGAGTAAATAACTTTCTGTGTGTTGTACTTCAATGCAGAATAAAACTGTATATAGAATATGCAGAAGTACTGAAATTGTCTCACAACAGTTTCTGAACATAATAGGGACACATCGTTGCGCCGTGTCCCAACTTCACGGATACCATTGGTTTAGCCATTCATATCGGTCAAGAGCCCATCATGTGGGCAGTTTTTAAACAGCCGATAAAACACCAGGGCCAGTTTTAAACATTTTCCCAGTGTCACATAAAATGTTGACGCCAGTGAAACCTGGTCGCTTTTCCAAAAGAAAAAAATCCCAATTGAACAGTCTATTCTTACACCAAAACCTGCGGAGAAGGTTGTGACCCGATTTGTGCTGCTGACAATCACACACAACCATGGTGGTGACGTCAATGGTTATATAAAAGAAATATTGAGTGGCTTTAAATTGTGAAATGAAAGGAATATTTTCACTTTGTGAAATCTGAACTTTATCCATTTCACTCAGCTGGAAAAGTCTCGATTTTACCCTGCAGTAATATTTCTTTTATTCCACTCTGAGCCACTCAATATTTGTATACTATTTTCACCGTGCACAATTATTTTAACCCTTACCCTGCCAGACACAGCGCAGTGCATCAGGTAAAAAAAGTCTGAGGCACTTTGATGCATTTAGTTGTCAACACCAACGACCACAGTCTAGGACTACGAGATGGATTCTGCGGCGTTGGGTGACCACGGACTCTGAAGCAATTTGAGCTTGAGATTTCTGACCTGATGGATCTCGCTGCACTCTGCAGCTATATTAAAGTCACTTTGACAAACGATGCAATCTGATGCATTTGGCAGGGTTACTAGGCAAATAGGCCTACTGTGGAGGGTACTAAACAAAGACCTACCACATGGTGGGGTTCCAAACTTGGCGATGGTTGTTATTTTGTTGTTCTTTATCCTGATGACTTGCCCATCTCCTGTTCCAGTGTATATTGCACCTGTCATCAATTAAGGGGAGAGATATATTATGCATTGACACCTGCACTTTACTGCCCTCCTAGTGAAAAGTCAATATTCAGAGTAATTATTTAAAACCTAATTCAAAACCGACCTGACCCAGCACCAACTACATGCAAGATTGGGTCAGTTTTGTTAACATTGCAGAGTCATATGTGACCTGTCATCACAAAATGAGCGTAAAGTCGCACGGAGTGATTTCCCAGTACGGCCAGTCAAAGTCAAAATTTGAAGGGGTGGTCGATTTTGAGACTATATGGTTTTTTTAAAGACTAAATCCCCAACAATCAATTCCCAATTTTTCAGGACAATCAGATAAAAACTAAATTAGTTTGAGACAATTTTGACTATGCCTTTCTATGCCTTTCACACAATTTCTCGCAAGACTAATGCCCGTTTTCTCATAATCTCTGTATTAAGACTCCAGACTAAAAAAAGAAAAAGAAAAAAAATATTGAGTATCAATTCCTCCAAGTGTTATATACCATTGGAAAGCTCCGTTTCCACAGAATTTAGAAATAACCATATCTCAATTTTTGATTTTGCCGACTTTACGCTCATTTTGTAATGACAGGTCACATATGTGCCCGTTTGTTGCATTTGTATATGTATCATCAACCCCTTTGTGACGCAGAGTCTTTGTAAATATTCCATATTTGACATGGATTTGAATTCTTGTAGATTTTCCTGAAGAAAAAAACGCACAACTTTGCGATCTATCAATCTACCAAAGATATGAGCTAATTACCATCTCGGATCTCTAATGCCTCAGGCCCAACCAGTTTTCCATTAAGCAATATCTCAGCTTCTTGAAGCAATGTATTAGGTGCTAGAGGGCCTTCCAGTGCGGGAGGGGAGGGCAAGCTAAAGGTTAAAATAAGAGACAATTAATACATTGCAAAAAGGCAAACAGTAGCTGATCAATGGCCATCACATCACATCACATCATACATGTTGGTTCCCCAAAAACAAAAACAAGCATACCTCAATGGACAAGCATATAAAATGCGCAAGCTTAGTAAGGCGGTTGATGTCAACTTTGTCTAGCTGGGTCTTGGAGGAGCCTAAAGTCGGGGCACATCTGGCACTGTCGGGAAGAAGATTCCACTCAGAAATAGTCCATGGATATAGGGACTGGAGATAACAGTTATATACCTCAATGGACAGGCATACCTCAATGGATAAGCATACCCCAATGGCATACCTCAATAGACATTAGACAATTAAGCATACCTCAATAGACAAGCATACCTCAATAGACAAGCATACCTCAATAGACAAGCATACCTCAATGGACAAGCATACCTCAATGGACAAGCATACCTCAACAACATACCTCAATAGACATTAGACAATTAAGCATACCTCAATAGACGATGTGCCTCTGTTTACATCTGTATTTAAATGTGCCCGTCAATATGCGCACGCATCATGGTTTACATAAATTTGGTTAAGAGATGACATTAGAGGTCACATAATTCAAAGGCGATCTGACCTGCGACGTCACTCTTAAAGCGAATTTTATGTAAAACACGATGGGTGCGCATCACTGCCGGGCACATTTAAATAAAGATGTAAACACGTGACGTCAGAGGGCACATCATCTATAGACAAGCATACCTCAATAGACAAGCATACCTCAATGGACAAGCATACCTCAATGGACAGGCATACCTCAATGGACAGGCATACCTCGATATGCATTAGACAAGCATACCTCATTAGACAAGCATACCTCATTAGACAAGCATACCTCATTAGACAAGCATACCTCAATAGACAAGCATACCTCAATAGACAAGCATACCTCAATAGACAAGCATACCTCAATAGACAAGCATACCTCAATAGACAAGCATACCTCAATAGACAAGCATACCTCAATGGACAAGCATACCTCAATGGACAAGCATACCTCAATGGGCAAGCATACCTCAATGGACAAGCATACCTCAATAAACAAGCATACCTCAATAAGCAAGCATACCTCAATAAGCAAGCATACCTCAATGGGCAAGCATACCTCAATGGACAAGCATACCTCAATGGACAAGCATACCTCAATGGACAAGCATACCCCCACTAGAGGCCAAAACTACCTATACCATGCCAATGAATGGAGCCATAAAAAATGATACCCAACTATCCCGATTTTGGCCAGTAGTTTTAGCACTAGACCCTATTTTGTGAAGCGAAGTTAGAGGTCCTTTTGCACAGAGAAATAACCCAGCCATGTTATGTTATGTTCAATTCGCAGGCATGGTACCGGTAACTATTCCTCGGTGGGAAAGGACCCGACTTTGCTTCACAAAATAGGTTCTATAGCTAAAACTATACTAGCCCAAATCGAGATATCTTGGTATCATTTTGCTTCTAGAAAGAATTGCCATTCATTGGTGTATATAAAGGTAGTACTAGGGTAGTATGCTTATTTTAGTGTGGGCCACCCTGTATACCGGTTTAAAAAGAATACGGCATTAAAGGTAGGATACACCATTGGTAAATTGCTTGAATTATCAGGAATGAGTGGATTTGGGAGGTTGTATTTTATAGTAAGTATCGTTTAACTGGCCTTTCCGAAGTTTGACAATCATGGATGACGAGGTGATCAAGAAAAACAACACTCGTTTTAACCGGCGTCGGGCAGCGGTTTAAACAAAATTGCAATCACCATCCGGGAATTGTGATTAAATTTCTTATAAATTCATTTTTTCAGAATAATTATAAAATATCTAGCGCAATCATTTTGCTGGATGCCTACAATAATTATTTACTTCCAAATAAGCAAGATATTTCTTAATAATTGGGAGTAAAAATGTGCGATATCTGCAAATGGTACGTGTTTCCTACCTTTAAGATAAAAATTACGTCAACACTTTGACAATAAGAGCACAACTAATTTAAAGGCATAGTATACCATTGTATTTGCCAGCTGTGCATTTTTATGATTTAAAGCAGCCAAAGTGCTCAAATTTAAAAAAAATGGGGCTGGACAAACAACCTGATGAAGTTTAAAAGTTATGTGAATGCTTTATATTAGAATATAAAAAATTATAAGATTTTGAGCTCGATTCAAAATTTGAATTGTGACCATGCACATTGCAGCTACGCGCCTGTGCGGCATTTTAACCCTTGCGTGCACCATTGATCGGATAAACCAAATTCTGATAAAAATTTGCAAAAAACAGGTCTCTGAGACGCATCTTTGGAAATTACCTTTTATCATATTTTCTTCAAAATGATAACATACCAAAAGAAAACAATTCACTTATCTTTACAAGAAGTATTTACATTTTAACAGTACTGTATTTGGTTCCTTTTTGGATACTTGTGTCCTGCTCCCACAAATTCAGAGTAAAGTTGACCTTTTGAGATATTGGTATTTCCAGATTCCTTGATTTCTTAGCTTTAAAATGATATATAATTAAAAATATTTTAAAAATATGTAATATTGAGCAAAACCAGCAGTCATTACACACATTAAATTAAGTAGTTACTAAAAAAACAGACTACATTTTACTTCTTGGGTATGCTCAGTAAAATCAAATTTAGATTTGATCTGCTAATCTTTTGCAAAAAAATACTTAGCAGTTTGAAAGAAAACATATGTGGGAAGTGTATCATGCCAAAGCCCCAAAACGATTCCCCGCTGTCAAATCGGCTATTTTCAATCATAACTCAATGTAGCATAGCGCAACTTTACGCCGTTTTTGTGGGAGCAGGTCACACTTCAGCTTTAGAAATAATTGATTATGAAATAAGACCAGAATGACTAAACTAGCTTAAACAAATTTTGAATTGTTTTCATTCACATGCAAACTTACCTAACGGGTACTGGGTCAATTGGGCTAGGTAGAAGATACACCACGATGCCAAAAGCAATAGCCATGACAGCAAATACGGTCAGAGTTCTACTCCATGAAGACCTAGTAAATTAGTAATAATATATACGTAACATAAGTTGAAAACAAAATAAAAGCTTCTGCACAACTGTCAAGAATTAATCTTATACAAAATGGCAATCTCGAAATGCAAAAGCATTTTGGAAACGTACTTTATTTTGAAGCTGCTAATTCAACATGCTATTGCCATAGATGATAACCTCTCAATCTGTATTCTTTAAATCCATTCAGACACGGTTCTTGAGTGATTTTTTTTTTTTTTTTTTTTTCTTTGGGGGGGGGGGGGGGGGGGGCGATACCCTTTGCATGTGACGTCACCTGTTAACTTTTGCTAAAGCTTAAGGCCATTTTGTATCTTAACAAATATAATAATAACAGAAATTATATTTTATGTGAATATGCAACATAATGTTGCTGGTATCGTGTCTTTAGGCTTTATGATCCGGATCCCTGGCCACATTTGTGACTTCTGACTAGTGCCCAACCAAGAACAACCCACCCAAGAACAAAGAAATTTACTAATTTGGGGGAATTACCGCCAACACAGGGCTGGATAGCTCAATCAATTGGTAGAGCATTAGGATGGCAATCCAGAGGTTGCTGGTTCAAGTCCCGCTTTAGTCAAATTCTTGGTTAAATTTTTTAAATAGTGGTTAATTTGAAATGTTGTAAGAAAATTTCCCATCACATATGAAAACACCCTGTTTTTTTTCAGCATTTGCTAGGGTTTAGAGGAATTGTCAATGTTATGTACAGAGGCTTGACGAATTTAACACAAATATATTGATAGAACCTCTTGGTTGTCGTTTTAGCTGGCTTCTGCACAGATGGTTGGGAAGCAGGACCACTCTTTTTCCCTCTTCGATGTTTTGCACCGCTCTTCATTCTTGCTAATCATAACTGCATAGAAATATAGAAAATAACTTGACACTATGGTTCAGCCGGTCTGTTTTTAAAACACGAAACTCGCGAAACCTTTACAGGTAAACCCACCTTTAGGACAACACTTCCGGAATTCTAGATTGAAAAAGCAATTCTTAAAAAATTATGTAGAATCAAGACAAAATATCCTGACAAATCTCACCCCCTGACTACATGTATTATATTGTGGTTGCTTCCAAGGTTGCTTCCAGATGTAGTGTCTGAGAAGATTGACTGGCTTCAGCCATAACAGTGTGTTTTAAGCAGGGTTGTAGTCGAGTCCCTGCAAGTCCGTTCACAAGTCCTTTCGTGAAGCCAGTCACAAGTCCCTTCACAAAGGCAGTCACAAGTAACTGGATGAACAATGACAAAGGAATGCTTTTGTCAAAGCTGATTTGAATAGCTTGTGATTTGAATTGGAACTGAAGGACTTGTGATGGACTTGTGATGGACTTGCAGGGACTTGTGATGGACTCGACTACATCCCTGGTTTTAAGGGGAACCTTATCATCAGCAGGGCAGTAAAGGAGTATGTCAACAAGGTGTGGTGAAGTGTGAGAATATTAGAGGATATCATCAATCATGAAATAAGTGAGTGAGTGATTGAGTTTTGGGTTTAACGCCGTACCGGCATCAGTGGCCATATTCACGGTGGGAATGTGTACAAATATAGACAATAGTTAGTAATGAAAAACAATCATTACAAGTAAACTGTGGAGAATATAAAGACTTGGAGTCAGAAGGAACAATTTTCACACTGGAAAAAAATGAGAACGTTTCAAAAGAATGAAAGAACCATTGTATAGAAGTATAACAATAGACTGATTCTAGGAAGTTTTCCCGGAGAATCCCGTGGGAAGCGGGCCACGAAGGGTTCCCCAGACTCCCTGTCTACCCGCAAGGCCGGCAGTTTCCCTTGCAGCTTAAGGGCCCGGGCCCCGCCGTCATTTTCACAGGTCCATGTACCTCCGGGTGATGAGGGGACAATTGCACCAAGTGTCTGGTCAATCCTTCATGACCAGTCCTCCAGGACTAATAGGGCTCCCTGTTTAACTGTCCAGTTAATTATAATATATTAATTGTGCCAATAAAATGTATAGAAAGTGTATGAATTATGTCTAGATTTATTTTGTGAAACTCATCTCAAGGGCAGAGCAACCTCTTGTCTCACCAGGGTGAGCTAACCCCGAGATGAGTCTCAGACCATACAAAGACAACTTTGTACGGTTAAAAAAAGTGTGGAAATTATGTTTGTATATGATTTGGAAAAATCATCCCAAGGGCAGAATAACATCTTGTCTCACCGGGGTGAGCAAACCCCGGGATGAGCCCCAAACCAGACAAAGATGTGTTATGTTCATTTACGTTTTGGGTAATGTAGCTGGTTATGTCAGAGAAAATGTTATTTGATATTAGATCTGGGAGATCTACTTCTTTCGTTTGTTTGTGTGGGATGCCATATTAGTTTGAGTTATATTTCACCATCTCTGCTCTCCACCCACCATGGAGCCAAACAAGGGGATGCACAGAGCTACTCAAAATTGATGTAGTTGTACACCAGAGATACAGGGATGGTAAACTCAAGCATATATATATATCTTGGATAGCACTTTTCACACCCGAAGGGTATATCAAAGCGCTTCCAACATTATTACCCATGGTCACTGGGCCATTTTCAATCCTTAAACCATCTCAGCTCCCTGGGGAGTATACAGCCTGTGCTGCAATATATGCGCTATACTAGGCTAAATCAATCACAATAACCATCTCTGCCCTCACAGGTACCCATTTTTACCCCTGGGTGGGGAGAAGCAATTATAGTTAAGTGTCTTGCTCAGGGACACAAGTGTCACGACCGGGACTCGAACCCAGGCACTCTGCTGAACAGAAACACCAGAGCTTGAGTTCGGTGTTCTTATCCACTTGGCCATGGCACCCTAATGATTAGATCATACTTGATTGACCCATAAGCCGCCGCCTATTATGGTTAAGGTTAGAGAAGATTGACTAAATCGGATTGGTAACAAATAGAATAAGTACTTGGAAAGTACAATGTTATGTGAAGCATCACATTTATAATCTCAGCACATGGGCTAGGCACGACCAACCTGATCTGAACGGACCATTCAGACCGCTCGTCTAGATGAAATAAGGGCCAAAGAGGTGTGTTGGATATCATGGGAGCCGCAGCTCACCAGAATCCTCAACCCCCAGGATCCCGTCTTCCATCGACACGAGTCACAAGGTGTAGAGGTCAGTTGATTTACTCTGTACATTTTGTATTTATAAACATTACGTCATACGTACCGTACCCACTGAACTCTACACCTGGACATTTCATTGGCTCACAGAGTGGCGTCGTGTGTCCGCCATGTTGCACTTCCAGTTCGCGCCGACTATAAGTGTGAAACAATGATGATCTGTCCATGTGTAGAGGTCAGTGGTCGCAACTCACGGCAAACGAGTTGCCTCCATTTTTTCGCCTTTTACGAAATGCAAGGAGGATGCAGGGTACCTATTCTAAACCCGGGTCCCCACGGGGAAATTATAAAATAAATCGATTAACATGGATGCTTAACAAAGGGCACAACAAGTGTCAGGAAAAATGTTGGGTTAGATGGTGTTAATTTGTGGAACTATTAACCAAATTCATCAACACCACCAGATTAAAATCAACTGGTAAAGCGACTAAATTGTATATGGCTGCTTTTAATTACTAAAATATAATTGCTATATCTGGTATGAATAAGATATAGCTGCATATTGGTTTGGAACAAGCAATTGAGGGGTCAGGTGGACCATGGAGGAATAAGACCTGCTCTTATTCCTCCATGGGTGGACCATGGAGGAATAATGGGTGGACACCATACATCCAGATTCCAGACAATATTTACTGATATCAATGTATTATACTAGCACAATATAGTTCATACTCACACAAACTTGTAGAGCTAGCTGTAGGCCTAATAAGCACAGCAGTTATGGAGACGCCTGATAATAACACATGTCCTTTGTACCGTGTACAGTACAGTTACATACTATTCCAAGGCCAGTACACTGTTTGTGGAACCTTTTGTTCCCATGCATACTCCAATCATGGAGGAATAAGAGCAGATTGTCTGGTGTTAGGACCTTTGTAACTAAAAGTAAATACACTTAGCAATCACAAGAGATAAAGATTAAACCATATTTGATATTTATCATATGAAGCACGAATGTGGCAGAGAAAACCCCCCCTCTTTTGTGTTGACCATTGTGTTCCCGGAATCTCAGGAATTTCTTTTAGATTTCAAGGGGGGGGGGGGGGGTTAGGTTACAATAGTGTTGAGTGCGTATAAAGTATAGGGATAAGAGGTGGGGGGGGGGGGGTACCCCTCTGCCACATATCGTGCTGGGTATAATATTTAATATTTATATACGCGAGTCCAGACAAGGTTTTTTTTTCAGACCAAGGAAGAGAATTATAACTACATACAGTAGTCTGGGAGCCAAGTTCAAAAAGAAGCTTGTTTTAGTTTCACCCCTGAAGGGGAAAAGGTTTGGCACAAGTTGTACCGGGAGAGGGGTGTCTCTGGATTATTATAAGACCGGGTGTAAGCATCCAAAGCGGCAGCAAGGTACTGTATTTCACCAACCTTTCAAGGTACCCCCACCTTGCTACTCACATCCCCCATATTTATATCTAGCTCCCAGACCAACAAGGTGTCCCAAAAATAATGCTTTGGTTTGTCAGTACAGCGATTTAAAACTACCCAAAATCGATGTTGTGTCCTTTTTATTTCCAGTTTGAATAATTAGTCTAATACGAAGACAAAACACATCTAATTACACCTGTAGGATTGGACTTCAAAGGACTGAGATCAGATAGAGAGGTGTGAACATGTATTATAGCTCAACTGATCCTGTATTATGATAACTCAATTGATCTTGAGGTTGAATAGGTTCCCGGGTTTCAAAGGAAATGTAGTTCTCTACACAATCATCACCCATGTGTAAAATGCTGCTATCGTTTGGCGCTTTTAGCATTTTTTGTTTCTCTAAAAGTAGCATTATACTCGCGGTTTTGAGTGCATCAAACATGTCTCTGAATTTACAAAAGCAAATAGGGTAAAAACAAACGATCGACACTTGAAAGATAATTCAGTTAGCTTGAAGCGTACAGACATTAAGGCCAAATTAAAAAAAAAAAATGTTTAGCGTCCTGCCTTTTTGACTTTTTGAAAAAAAGGAAGGAGGCCCTTTTTCCCCCCTTTTTTTTCTTTCCAAAATGGCCGCCCAACACATTTTTCAAGACAACCTGCCAGGCTATTTTTTAATATGGTCTCCAACAGACGTACGCACTAATGGACTATTTCCACAACATGTATTTTTTTTTCAAAAAAGATAATAAAATGTATAATTTGTTCCATTTTTTTTCAAAAGAAAAAAGAAAAAAGGAGACGGCCTTAAAAAATGGCCTAGCAAATGCTGTATATTCAATGATCGAGCAAAATGACTTGTTCTACTTGCACCCTTTTTGTTTGGGACACCTCATAAGTTCAGCAATGGTTCAATGGTATTGGTTTTTACTCATAAAAAGGTTCAATTCTTATTCCTCACTGGTTTTATTAGCTGAGCAGAAAGGTTCTTATTCACAGCAAATCTCAATGGTATAAATTAACAAAATAAAAATTCTTTATTGATTCGTTATTGGCAAATTTAGCTTTTGATAAAATGGCGGCTAATTTCATCATGCCCTGGTTTATAGTTGTGAACTGCAAGAGAAACATTGACACTGAGTTGCATGAAGTCAGTGTTGGAGTTAAAAATAACTTGGAACTTTGCATAAAGATACTTTTTAATCAAAGTTTGGAAACGAAAGTACTCGGTTGAGTACTTACCGAATGCTTTTGTCTTAAAAGCTTAATTCATACAAGATTCTGATTTTTTCAGTCTTTCACTCCCTAGGGTGTGTGCAAAATCACATTGATTTAGGAGGATTGACTGTTAGGGTTTTTAATGTCCAGTGTCTGTGTTATACAGCTTTATCCATATAAAACCATCTTAATATATTTTTAATCAAGCAGTTTGCATCAGTTTTAATCCTATTCATCCTAATATCTGGTAGTTTAATCTGTACTCGGGAAGTACTAAACTACAACAGAATATTTTTGACCAAAATTTACTTGAGCAAAATATTTGACTTGACGCGACTACAAACTGTAACTCGACTTAACTCAACTAATGACTTCAAGTCACAAAATTCAGTGAATTGTTACAACTTCAAGAACAGAGAATATACATACATACCTCCCCTCACAAATGTCAAGAGTTGTCACTGAAACGAACATCTACAGAACCTCTTTTTAAGAGCCCAAATCAAATAACTATGATGGCAAAAATGAGCAAGGCATAAAACAAAAAACAACTTCGTACATTGAATGCCGAGTGTTACTTTTTTTCAGGGCTAGTTAGCTCAGTTGGTAGAGCACCGGAACTAGCAATCTGGAGGTCACAGGTTCAAGCCCTGCTCCAGTCAATTTACCTGTTCAAATCTAAAAATGTATTATTATATTATAATTATAATAAACCTTTAAAATGTATTGCCGTTTGCTATTTCCCAGGTTTGCAACATTGCTAAACAGTATCCTAACTTCAAGTTGGGCATGATCCCTGGCCACATGACGGCTTCTGAATAATGCTGCACTGATCAAATATATTGATATACAAATTTGGGGAACGTGCCAACACAGGTCTGGGAAAGAGTATTTCGACACTACTTCATCAGCCGTTGTGTACTAAGTCAATTGTATTTCCCAACAAAATTGAAAACGTTTTTCAGTCCCAGATTTATGTCCTTTCAACATTTTTGCACTCTGATTAACCTTCATTGAGATGCTATATGAAGAAAAAAACCACAGCGTTGGGAAACATTCTTACAGGAAAAAAACACAAGGGGACACACGCGCATTATTAATTCTTTCTGGTAATGAAACAAATTTGGAATCCCTCAATGTAGCTCACAAGCCTGAATAATCCTGCAGAGAGAAGACAATGAGAAGGTACCATTTTGAGAGGTAGAAGGAAAACCCCAGAAGAATATCCCGGGGAAAGCCCACAGAATCAGACAGGGACTGAAAACCCAATCCACATAATATGTGACCTGTCATCACAAAATAAGCGTAAAGTCGCACGGAGTGATTTCCCAGTACAACCAGTCAAAGTCAAAATTCGAAGGGGTGGTCGATTTTGAGATTATATGGGGTTTTTAAAGACTAAAACCCCAACAATCAATTCCCATTTTTTTAGGACGATCAGATAAAACAAAATTAGTTTGAGACAATTTTGACTATGCCTTTCTATGCCTTTCACAAATGCCCGTTTTCTCATAATCTCTGTATTAAGACTCCAGACTAAAAAATAAAAATAACAAAAATATTGAGTATCAAACCTCCAAGTGTTATATACCATTGGAAAGCTCTGCTTCCACAGAATTTAGAAATACCCGACTTAGAAATAGATTTTGCCGACCTTACGCTCATTTTGTGATGACGGGTCACATATTGGCCCAGGCGGGATTGGAACCTGTGTCACAGCAAGACCACTTAAATTAAAATTGACTTCAAACTCTTTATTTGTTGTGCAGTTACTGTACTTTGCTTTATGTAATCACTCTTGGAGAAAATAGCGTGGAAATAATGTAGTATCCTGATGCTACTTCAGTGGTTGTGCACACAGTCTATGGAGAGTCAAGCCAATTTTCCAAGTAATTGGGAAATGGAAATGGAAACGAAATTGGAAATGTTTCTCAGTCCCAGATTCATGTCTTTTAAACATTTTTGAACTAATTGACCTTCATTGAGATGCTATATATGAAGGAAACAGAAGCGTCAGGTTGCAACATTTTTTTCAGAAAGCAATTAAGGAATGTGTCCTAAATTAAAAGAAAATCTTGTCCGATGTAAACGGGGACACACATAAATTATACCATTAATTTATGGATTGATCCTGATGTAATCTTGTACAAAAAAAATCCCTTCAACATTTCTAAACCACCCCTTTCAAGAAATGTTTGAACCGAGCTTTAGTAGCACAAACACTAGAAAACAATACGAGCATGGCCCACATAGGCACACATATATGTGACGCAGCACGAGTAAATGAGACACTTTGCGGCAAAAATGAAAATTGAGATTTTGATTTCAACATTTAAAGCTTGTTTAGCTTTAAATGATGAAATCTAAATCTCAAATTTTATTTTTGCCTCAAAGTGTCTCATTTACTCGTGCTGGGTCACATATGCATTTCCACACGATACTGGTTGCTATGCATATATCATGCACAGCAAGATAGCAATAGTGAATGACATGTGACTGGCTCGCGGCCAATGAAGATACAGAATCTGCACCATCATTTTAACTACCAAACTTTGGCCAACTGCAGCATCCTTCCCTGAGGTTTCTTTAAAATACCATTTATTTTGTGCGCCATCAATTTACAATTGAGACTATAATAAACTGCGGAGATGAAATACACCCAACCAAAGAATATGCAGTTTACACCTTAAAAACACACTGTACACACTGTATCTTGCTGTATTGACTCACCGCTGTGGTAGTGCAAGCTTAACCAGTTTGCGCCGGGATTATTTTAACATCACCGAGCCGAGGCGCAGGATTATTTTTATCGCTACATGATCCGAGGCGGAATCAGGCCAATGGTACCCACGCATTTCTGGCCTTGCTCGCTGCTGACAGACATTTCCGGCCTTGCTCGTGACGTATTTATGGGTTATCATCCGTTTTGAATCTGGACAAAACTTTGCGTGTATACGTCCTCCGGCGTGAACTGGTTAACAGCAAATTTCTGAGATTTGAATTTTGAAGTTGGGTTTGAATAACGGGTACCTGTGTTGTTTTTAAATGAATACCCGTAAATGCACACCTCTATCTCAAATGCACACCTCTATCCCGCGAGTCCCCTATTCTTCAAACCAAGTGAACAATCATAAAAGGATATAATGGTGCCAGTAAAGAACAATTTCTTTTCTAAATAAATTTGTGTTTTTGTAAACCTTTGAGAAAGCAATAATCAGCAAAGATAGATTTGGTTTCTTAAATGCAAATATCCCTATGAAACACCAATATGATTTTTCTCTATAGAGCATGTATAAAATTGACCTCAGTTTCGAGATCTTTCGGGATTTTACGAGAATACACCACATCCAGGCATCGTGTATAGGATCTACATCGCGTCAAACATCTCGGTTTTTTGCATTTCTTTTGCATCATGACTGGGCCCATCTGATCAAGGCCAAAAAATGGGAGTAATGAAAGAAAATAAAGCATTCCCGATTTCAGTGTTTGGTACCAAGACACTCACAGAAAAAGTGAACGTGAACTGGCAAAGACTCACACGGTCTATTTCAGTCAGTGCACAGCCTTCTTAAAAGTGCTTTCTTTAATTTGCTACGTATGCATAACTCTCCCGGTAAAATGATTATTCATGAGATGGGACACCACATTTCAAAACTTGTTTTCACGATACAGGTCTTTAAAACAAAGATTTTATTTAACAAACAGGTGGAAAATCCTGCATTATTGTTTAGAGAGATTATTTAAGTGTTCTAAACAAAGTTGGACAGAATAATCTGACAGTCTGGTGATAAGATATAATATTTAATTATATACCTATCTTAAAAATTATGGCTTTCTTGGTTACCCAAAACAGTCAGGGTCACTAAAAATGACCACCTTACCATTCTGAATGCAAGGCTCACAAAAATAATGCTGCTCAGAAAGCACGTAAATGCTATAAGTGCACTGTCCCCATTGGTTCAATCCCCAAACGACCTGTTATCTTAACCAATCATGCATTTCTATACTAAACTCAAGAGCGCTTTCTCATGTCGGGTCCCCTGCTCTACATAGACGTACAAGTAGTGTAAACCTGGAATAAAGGCACCCAACTAGAACATGTGGGAGCGTGACAAGTTTGCAGCAAATGAGAAATGTTGCCTCAAAATATCCCAAAACAGTCAGGGTCACCAAAAACGTGCTGGTATTCTAAAGAAAATGTATTTTCAAACTTCATTTCACAAGCCTCGTAAATAGCCTTGACAAATACTAGTAATCGACTCAAATTTTTGTCACTTAACACCCCATGTTGACCCAACACTCTTCCATGCTCACAAAACCATAAATTTGCTGCAAATGAAACTTTGCGGTGTGCCTCGTTAACGACTACGCTGCGTTCTGACTGATTTTCAAGTTAGAGTTTACAAACACTATGGACATTTACGTATGTACATATTTACACTTACGTCAATAAAATATTCTACAAATGTATTGTTAAATAACTTGGTCTTTTTGTTATTGGGGACACTGTTGATGAAAATAAAGGCTGGTTCATACTCAATGCAAAAGTGAATGTCAACTGAAATTTGTGTCGTCACGGGAAATGTTTGCACTACGAATTCGCAAAAGCCGAACACATATCAACTCCAGGCAAATTTTCGCAGTGAATGATTCATGACATCAAAATTCATATTAGCGTAAAGTACGAACCGGCCTTTTCAACATTTTTAAAAAGGAGAAAATTCTCATGAGTCGAAATTTAAATGATTTTGGTCTGCCAGTACTTTCCCCGGCGTGTAGAGATTTGCTGTTCCCAGGTTGTTCAAGTCAATGACAGCACTGTGGGTGCTGGCAAGGGGCCGGCTGTTTGCCATGTTGGGCGGCAATGTCCTGGGCCCCATGCCTCCTGTTCTCAAGATGCCTTTCAGGTGCGTGTCTGCGCCGTATCTGTCAAGCGAGGACATGGCGGACTCCCCAAGGGACGCTATCGGCGCGATCCCGGAGTGGAAGCTCAGATCTCGGCTGGGCGTCCCGTAAGGGGTACTGGAAGCCCGGCTCGGGGTAGTGGGGAACTGGAAGTCGTACAAACCCTTCTTCTGTTGTTGTAACGCAGCGGCGGTAGAGTACGCCGTGTTCGGTCCAGGGTTACTGGCGACAAAGTTTGGGTTGAGGGGTGCCGGGGGCGGGAGCTTGGAGGCCAGGGCCTCCCCTGGGAAGGAAGAGGAGAGGGGAGCCAGGCGGGTCCAGTCGTCTTTGATGACTTGGATGGTGAGGGTAGAGATTAGGTGGGATAGCTTGTTGGCAACGTGAGCAAGAACCATCTAGGGAAATCAAGAAAAAAAAAGGTTAAACAGACATATAAAAGATATTAGATATTAGGTATTAGGTAAGGTATTAGGTAAGGTAAGAGGTAAGGTATTAGGTAAGGTATTAGGTAAGGTAAGAGGTAAGGTAAGAGGTAAGGTAAGAGGTAAGCTAAGGTATTAGGTAATTTGCAACTTCCTGTAATAAGATTTGCCTCTGAAAAATGTGTATGTTAGGAGCATTTGGGGGTAAAAGTGGGAAACTAGACTTTTTGAGCCCAATTCAGGTATGCTGATTCCGATAAACCCGGTTCCAAAGTTAATTGTTTTTATCGTCTATCAAGTTTTTAATCGTCTAATCTGCATAAATCATTAATACCTGCCATGTATGTAATATATTTAAGTTTATTTTGGTGATTCTACTTACATATCCTTACCTCAATAACATTTGTTAAAGCAGATAAGTGACTAAATAATTATGCGAACACAGTAATGATCCAAACTGACTACTAGTATACCCTATACAGTTGTGCGTATTTAACATATTCAATTAGTCTTGCAAAACCTCAGTATTAATGAGCTTAAAGTTCACCAAGTTGCTTACTGGCTCAGTTACCCTATTAATGAACAATCATGTGAACATTGACTGTGAAGTTTAGCTCAGCAAACAAAAACTGGGGCAAATGTGTTGTCCGTAAATTTGGCTAAAAAGTATGTGAAGAAATTTTTTTTACGTTGACAGAATTACTGTAAGCAATAATAATCTTTTATTTGGGGGGATTTCCTTTAACTAGTTTAAGTCTCCCAAGTTGGGCAACCCTTCACCTACTTTTTATTCCAATTTACGGACAACTCGTTTGTCCCAATCACAATGTCATCATTGTTCACAGGATTTTCCATAAAATTGTAATATGGTAACTGAGCCAGTAAGCAACTTGGTGAACTTGAAGCTCATCAATACTGAGGTTTAGCAAAACTGCATGATATTTTAAGACAAGATCAATGCGCGAGACTGAGTGCCACATCATGACAAAGAGACCGGATTTAATAGAAGACCAGAATTCGTACCAGAACACCGGCCCCTGCAGTAACACGAATTGTGTCTCGATGTTGGCATTTTGCAGAACACGTTCGTACTCCTGGAACGCCTGGAATGCCAAAAAACCCTGCGGAGTAAGTACGTACGCCGCATCGTGTTTGATGGACGATCATGGCGGTACTTACAGAAAGCTTTGGCGGTGTTCGAAAGCTGTTTGAGCGTACCTTTGGCAACATGTTTTTTGTGCCTTAATTTTTTGCCGATTTTATTGTCATATCGGTGATATCACACACACAAAAAATCAACTACAAAAAAAAATTATATTGCCAGCCCTACTAGGGCTTTAGCAGATTTGTTTTTTGCACTGGCAGCCATTTTGAAAATGTCTTGTTATTCTACCTATATAGCCAAATATCTTTCTCATGACATACTCTGACTGTGTGCCAAAGTTCATACTAGTTCACAAAAGAATAAGATGGTCAGATAACAACAATAGTCGTTGGTTTTTCAGTGTAACAAAATAAAAGAACTTGATAATTAAATTTCCCAAATAAAAATTCTATAAATAAATTGATAAAAAAACTATCCTGGGCATTAGTTGCAACTCCTTGTATCAAACATCGACCAACAGGAATATCAAAATTTAACACAGTGAAGGAAGAATGTTGCAAATTGGGTTTTCAGGTATTGCAATTATACATTAATGATTTTGCGGCCAGTTTCTTGCCCATTTTGTTCATTTTTGAACATGAGATAGCCAAGCATCTGTGGGTAGCACACCATGATATTTCTGGCCTGGCTCGCTGCGAGCCAGTCGCCGACAGATATTTTTGACCTTGCTCCTGAATTCCTGAAAACTTTGTGTGTATACAACATCCTCCGATGCGAACTGGTTATAAAAGCACTAATAATCTGGAGAGACCATCCCGCATTCAAACTGTCTAGAACATTCACAATTCCAATGCAACATCCATTTTTAACTTCCAATCTCGAGAAAAAAATCTGACTGCCGATAAATGAGTAGAGAATCTAACCTGTTCATTTGCATCCCTGCGCACTCGAACATGGAGCGAGCCAGCTATGGCGCCAAACGAGACTGTCCAGAAATGCTCGTTGCGAAACTCCAGCACACCATCAAGGGTCGAAGCCTGCAAAGGAACAGAGATGTACACATCAATAGAAATCACAAGTTATGCGCCGAAACTTGGTAATGACGACAATATATAATGAGTAAATATACGAGTTACCTAGAGATATCTAAAAGTGGTATGAGGTATGATCATACAAGGTATGATGATGCCCCTCTTTATTGCAACTGATGAAGTAACTGTAGCTACGAAAGCTAATGCACACTTTTACTCAAGTAAGTCATTTAAAGTGCTAACTTACTTTTATATATTCTAGAGATATCTTGAAAGGTAGGAAGTAATTACCAAGGGTGTATCCTACCGTAGGATACACCCTTGGTAATTACTTGAATTATCATAAATAGCTAGATTAAGGGGGTTGTAATTTATAGTAAATATCGTTTAACTGACCGGTCTAAAGTTTTACAATCATGGATGCCGAGAAACGCATGAAAAACAGCGTTTGTTTCCAACCGGCGTCGAGTAGTTATTCTATTTTATAAAGAAAAATTTGCGAGCGCCGCAAATTTTCCTTTTTAAAACTTATTTTTGAGGATAATTACAGGATATTTAGCGCAATCATTTTGCTGGATGCCTTGACTCATTATTTACTTTCAGACGAGTAAGATATTTCCTAATAATTCGGTAGTAAATTTTTTCAATATCTGCAAATGGTGTATACTATCTTTAAATGAATTGGATATCTCTTTAATTATTTAGAAATATCTCTAATTTAATAGAGATATCTCCAAATAACTCGTCCCGAAAATATCGTCGCGTAAGCAATAAATGGTCTCGCTACAGACGAATCTTGTGAGCCGACATTAATACCAATTTTCAGTGAATTACTACTTTCGTTGCAACACCTGTTTGGAACAAACAATTAGCACGGGTAAAGGCTGGTTTATACTCGGTGCGAACATTAACGAGAATGCAAATTTGTAATGTCGAGGGGAAATTTTCGCGCTGTGAAATCACAAAAGTTGAACACATTTCAACTCCAACAAATTTTCGAAGAGAATGCTTTGTGATGTTAAATTTATGAACCGGCTTTAATCTGTGTGATATGCTGCGTTCCAAAAGCGTCGTGTTTCTCGTGTTCACCGTTAATTTATCTTAGTTCACGAGTAAATCCAAACGCTACTCACCAATACACACGCGCACACAAACAGTCATGTATAGACCGGCAATCGTGGACGGGGCATAGTCCGACCGTCTTCCCTCTTTTGTTTGTACTCTAACATTTTCGGATGATCGCCATAGGATTTGTACACGAGAAAAGATCGTGGACGTTGTGTCAATCGTGGACCCATTGTTTGACTCTCAATTCTTTTGTCCGACGACCACGATTGCCGGTCAATACAAACGCACACACCCAACACGCTATAGAGTGTGGGGTACCGGTACCTCTATTGTCCGACCCGTCTTTCCTTCTTTTGTTTTTCTTTGTCCCCTTAGAAATCTCGAAATACATAGCGTAACGAGTGTGGGGTACTTCCATTCCTAAAGAAGGGACTGTGGGGTACCATTGTTCCCCTTTTGTTGCCAGTACCCCGTAAGTGCCATTTCGTAAATGCAGTCGAGTCAGTTGTGTGTAAAAGGACACATATTCTTTTGGTACATAGCGTTATGGGGACAACCCATAGGGTTTGTGTGTAAACTGAAATCTCTCTAATCTCAAACTCAGAACACTCTAAAATTCTAAAACTTTCAGCATCACCCTAATTTGTTCTCTTCTTCATTTTCTTTCATTATACCCTAACCCAATTTTCTCTTGTTCTACCTTTACTGAAGACCCAACGCGCTATGGGGACTCGAAAATGTCCCCACTACTCGGTCTGTCTTTTCCAAACAAAAGAGCCTGTCCCCCTAACGCGGTGAGTGCCTACCCACCCGTCCTCGCGCAGTGTGAACTCGGATGTAAACCAACACGCATTCGCAAGTATTCCATTCGTTTGAAAAGTCTTAAACTCAAGAAAATTTCACCACTGGTGAACTCGAGTTACCAGGGGCCTATTTCATAAAACATGTAAGCACAAAAAATTGTTTAGCATTAAAATTCTTCCTTGGCAAAAACAGGGTTACAAAACAGGTGATGTATATTGTTCGTGACTGGTATTCAGCTGGATTTTGCTTAGCATAAAAAGCACATGGAGTTTTGGCTGGTAACCTGATTCTACTAAGCAAGACTTTTTTGCAAAGCTATTTTTTGTGCTTACACGTTTTATAAAATTGGCCCCACACGATAAGAATGCAAAAATACGACTAGTGAACTCGTGCACATGAGAAACACAACGCGATTTAAGCGCAGCAATTGTCTCCTGCCCATATTTACTCTCCATATGAACACATGCATGCGAGTTTAGTGAGCAGCAAACAAAAAGAGTAGCTGGCACATGACAGTGAATGGACCAGTGAGAATTCAGCTCTCAATCATGAATATATATATATATATGTATGGGTATAGTAATCTTGAATGGGTGTAAGAATCTCAGTAAATTCTCCCAACCTCTCTTAGACTCTTGTCCAGCTGTCCAATGATGTGTGTCGGCGAGGTCTGCAGTAGTATGGTACCCGTGTAGATGCTCATTGGAAACATGGTACCAAACATCATCAGGGCTATACAAACGGCTGCCAGGGAGTCCGCCACAAAATAATTGCTTTGGTAGAAAAAGGGGAAATTGTCAAGTACAATAACGATCAGTTTAGTATAAAAACTAAATTAACTCAAAATATACCAGTGATTCAATTCTGTTCTCAAGTACAGTACGATACAATAAATTGCCCCTGTTGTCAGGCCAGCACATGGCCCAGTGACACGTAAGTGACGTCGCTACGGGCAAGACACATTTTTTTTCATTTTTTTTACTCTTTCTCTCTCTCAAAAGCAAGATTTAAATTTGTGTGTTCATTGTTTATATTGAATCCTAAATTAATTGCAGATAATGACCTTTATTTTATGATTTATTGCTCTGCAGACTTCCTTTTGCATTCGGTTCCGATTCCTATCCCACAATGACAATGAAGGCATGGAACCAGACAAAATTGGTCATGTTAAAACTGTTCAAGTCCCCCAGAATACTCACTGCGCATGTGACTGCCAGCCAATATCAACTGCCTTTTTTTTCGTCCTAGGACTTTTACCAATAACCTAAATCCCAAATACTCAGATGACATTGTCTATTTTTTTCTAGATTCGTGCAGTTTCGATGGCACGAAAAACAATGAACAGAAAGTGGATTCAGTTAATACCAAGTCCCCCATAGCATTGTGTGCATTTATCTACAATTATCCCAAGAGAAAAAAACACGGAATCTTGTTGTGCAAATGGGCAGTTAGAATACCAAATTGGCTTATAAATTCCAAACTGGCTTATAAATTCAACAAAAATCAGTCTTATCTGTGACCCACTCCAGTAAAAGGTGATATACAAATAAGTTGGGCAAAGCATTTGCGTGTAATGGCCAGCTCAAAGTTAAGAGGGTGACTTTTTTGTCAAATTTTTGTTGTTGTCTTAAATGACATTTTTAATATCTAAAGTTTAAGGTTTAATCAACAAAAAAGTTCATTGCGATAAATAAAGTGAAAAATACCTCTTTTTAAAGAGTGTATCGTTCCGATGTATTTTCTTAGTTACCCGTTTTCTTAGTTGTGTAATTTGAATCCATTAAAGTTATTAATGAGCAAAAACGTTATATCCCAGAAATGGTAAGGGCTATGGAGCTGTACTATGTACCAAATGAAAGCTTATATCCTGGACTTTTCAACCATGTACCGGTATATAACTTTTTTTCCCATTTATTTGCGACATAATATTCTCTTTTTTTTCTTCAGAGTGGGTCACATTTATCAAAAGAATATCGTGAAATATTTACTTGACATCCACCAGCAGGTTCGTGATAAGGAGTGACAGGGCACCGGCCGTGGCAATCAAGACAAAAGGGTTGACTCTTGGAAGTAGAAGGCGATCAAACCCTGGAACTATCGCACAGAAACTGACAAGAAAAATGATTGACATTGAAAAAAATGTTAAATGAAGATAATTCCTGAATTCTCAATTCATCAACCCTAAAGCCGTGTTCCCATTGGACTTTTTCTTCCGCGGCCACGCGGAAACTTACCGCGGCATTCCTTAGCGTGAATCTACCGCGCGTTCCCACCTGGACTTATATTCCGCGACGGAACGGTTCATTCGCTGTTCGAGACTGGCAGAATGTCACACATTGCGGGCGCTGTGCACAGTCACCTTTGACCTATGCGGGATATGACGTGCCTGTGACGTATTTTTCGCGCGCTAGATTCGTTGGCAACGTAAACAACATACAACAACACTGACGCGACGCAACGCTAGCACGTACAACTGCAGTAACTGGACGAGATTGAAAAAAAGCGCTGACCGTATTGCATCTACACACGGTAATTCCTACACACGCTGCGTACGGTACATACCACACCGCCATCAATGAAAACGAGACAGGAAACCATACTACCATTTTCGTGCGAGTTCTGTGTATAGTTGTGACGTATACAGGAAGTGTTGTTTGCATAGCGTTTTACAGCGTGGTCGCGGTAGGTTTACAGCGCGGAGCGTTCCCATTGGACTTTTTAGCGGCCCTAATAATTTACCGTGGCTGCGCGGAAGTCTTCCGCGACCTCTTTCGGCCTGTTTTTTTTACATCACGGTCGCGGTAAATAGACAGGGAGGTGTGTTTACCGTGCGTCCCCATTGGATTTAATTTTGTCGTTCTAAAGAAAAGTCGCGGTACTCTAACAAAATTAAGTCCAATGGGAACATGCCTTAACACTACTAGACGCAACACAGTGCATCAGGTGAAAAAGTCTGGTGCACTTTGATGCATTCTGCTGTCAACACCAGTGCATAAACCACAACAGTCTAAGAATACAAGAACTGTTTGAACTGTCAACATTGAACAATGCCAGAGATGGATTCTACTGAAGCAGTTTGACCTTGTGATTTCTAATCTGATGGATCTCGCTGCACTGGGCAGGGTTGTCACTTTGACAAATGACGCAGTTTGCTGCGTGTGGCAGCGTGTGGCAAGGAACTTGGGGGTTAGGGTTAAGGGAATAAATGTGTGGTTGGGATTTATAAACACTATGTTTAAACACTATGTTTAAAACGTTGAACTTAATTGCAGACATTCAGTCGAACTTAAATGAAAGTGACTCTCCAACTCTTCCTTTATAGCCAGGTGCGGATCCAGGGAAGGGGTCCTGGGGGTCCGGACTTCCAAATTTTTGGACTGGATTTTTATTTATTTTTTATTATTTTTATTTATTTTTTGTTTTTTTTGTTTAATGTATTTTTATATCAGAGCAAAATAGCCGCGTGGTGCTTTCTGTAAAAGATTCCCAATAGATGAAAACGATCAAAATATATAAGAAAAATAGGCTCATAATGTCCCATAATGCACCTCATAGCTTCTACTGTAAAACAAATTCGAGCGGAGAGCCCCCACACCCCCTGCCCATGGCTAGGACCCCCACATTCATAAATTCCTGCATCCGCCCCTGATAGCCATTGAGGGGGTACTTGTGCAAGAAGCTTTCAGGGGGGGGGGCAAACAACAGAAAGCGTGACAAAGAAAACTAATTTTGTTTTTTGATTTTCTTTATTTTGATTACTCGCACTTATGCTGTGAGCATGCGCATTTCTAATTATAAACGATATTTGGGCCAACTTCAAATTGGAATTGTATTCGACACGGCACAAGCACAACGTTTAAAACTCTGCCGTGCTTCTGCGGTGCTCAATTGAATAAGCATGGCAGATCCTGTCGAGCTTAATTCTTCTGCCGAGCCGACATTAATTTGCTGAGCCAAATTGGTTTCAAACGTCGTGCTTGTGCTGTGTTGAATAATTTTTTTAAAATCTAAGTTGAATAGTATTCGACATGGCACAAGCGATACGTCAATTTTATCGTGACGATACGATATTCGCCAAAAAAAAAAAAATCGGCGATATCGTTTTTGAAATCGGCAATTTTTTTGTGACTCGCATTTTTCTTTAATAAAATCGGCGATACTTGTGTTTTAAACTTTTATCCACGTATAGGTCTGAAAGCAGGGAACCGGCAGTCATTGTGTCCCATGCGTGGTGTAGCATGACATTTTACCAACACAACGCGCGCATGGTCCTGAGCTGACTGCGCGTGGCCTGATGACCCGGTTACCGGTGTGGTGTGCAATTTGTACTCAACAAAAAGACTTGTTTAAGTGTATCGCGCATGTCTCAGTGTAACCAATACTCGCAAACACGTGACAAATAGACCAGATTTAACCCTAACCCTACCTAATGCTACTTTTTACTACTAATAGTAAAAAGTAGTATGCAGTACTCTCACTGACTTGTGTGCAATGCCTGTAGTCATTTTTAGTATTTGGTACTTCACCCCTAATTGCACTCGTAGTACTTTTTAGCATTGGGTCCCTCTGCTTGCTGAGTGTGCATGGCCCATGTATGCTGTGTAGGGTGTTTTAAACTCTACAGCAAAAATTGTCACTTGGGACACAGCTATATGGGTCAAGGCTGGACTACTGCATTTGTTGCCAGGTAAGTATTACTGACCTGTATTGCCACTATTAGTATTTTGTAGTTGGCAGTATCTGTACTCTGTCAGTACACACCCAATCATCAGTCACGGGGAGACCCAGTGCTACAAAATACTAAGTAGTATTCTGTAGTACGCAGTTCTTTAGCCCAAAGTAAGGCCTAGGGGGTTAGGGTTAATAGAAGACCAGAATTCATACAACACCGGCCCCTGCAGTAACATGAATTGTGTCTGGATGTGGGTATTTTGCAGAACACGTTCGTACTCCCGGAACTCCTGGAATGCCAGAAAACCCTGGCGGTGTTCGAAAGCTGTTTGAGCGTACCTTTGGCGACATTTTTTTTCATGCACTAATTCGTTGCCAATTTGTTATCGCCATATCGGCGATATCGCGGATGAAAACAAAATCGACTACGAAAAAAAATTAATATCGCTAGCCCTAAGCGCGACATTGGAAAAAGGCCTTATTATCAGCTACGTGCATAATTATCAGCTACGTGCATAATTATCAGCTACGTGCATAATTATCAGCTACGTGGTAATTTGAGCGTCAACTTGTACAACGCACATTGGCTGCGCCATATTTCGAACACATTTCAAGCAACAAGTGTGCGTGTCTGAAAATTTTTCCACACTGCGCAACAGAATTCTTAATTGCGTAGAATACACAGTTGCAGTTGCGTTTGCGTTTTCGAGAGAGGTCAACACAATTCACTTCTACATTTCAGAAACTCGCACGTAAATTGAAATATAGCTAAAAACAATTACCTGTTACCACATCTCTTTTATCAGTGAACTTTGTCTTTGTATTTATTATCTTTCGATACAGAATGCACTGCCACTCTGTATTACTATATTTACTACTTTCGTCATTCTATTGAATACATTAACATATTTTCTTCCTTATCAGGCATTGGATGCTGTGTACACTATGCCAATTCGCAAACGTGCCATGGCTTAGTGGTCTTGAGCATTGAATTTGTGGTCTGCAGGCTGTAGATTCGCGCCAAGCCTGCATGGGCTATGACACTTCTACGCCTAATATGGGTAGTGGCCTTATTGTAAAATGCCATTGCCTAGTGGTTGGCGTCATGTTCGATGGTGCAAGGGTTCAAACACTGCCAGAAACATGGCGTTTGTGTCCTTGGGCAAGACACTTAACTACGATCAATTGCCTCTCTCTCCACCAAGTATTATAAATACAAGAGAAGGGTCGGAGCTGATTTAAGCGCCTATATATCGGCAGCCGTGTGGTCCAGGGCCTGATGAACAAAGTAACAATTGTAAAGCGCTTTGAGATCATTGATACGATGGAAATCGCTATAAGCATGACAATTATTATTATGCCATGCAGTGGACTAGTTACCCATTCCAACCCCGATCCTACTGTGAAGAGATACTGTGAAGAGATACTGTGAAGAGATACTGTGAAGAGATACTGTGAAGAGATCAGATTGTCTTGTTTCAGTGTGCACGAGGGGCTGGTTCTTCCACACATTCCTCTATCTAGTAGCCCACACCTCAAGTGGCCTGTGGCCTGTGGCCTTCTGATGGGCAATTTGCATAAAAAAAAGAAGATATCTCAACTCACTTTCTGCTCATATCGGCAAAGTGTTCCTGCAGCCAGCTAGACCGAGAAGCCTCAATGACATGCCTGAATGCTTTACTGTTGGCTCCGTAGGTCACCGTGATGTGGCAGAAGAAGCCTAAACCAGCGCCCAGCATCAGGCGACCAGTGTGGATATCAACCGGCTGAAACAATCGCTCCGTGCTGAAGGAAATAAGGCCAAATTGTGTTCAACCCTGACACGCTAGACATTATTTTGGGTCGAAGAACTAAGTACTACATAATGTTAATTTTCAAAATACAAATATAAAAGAGAATTAACCTTTCTTTCATGATGAATATTGCACCAAATATTGCCAGCATTGTGCAGGAAAACACAGCCAGAGCTTCAAATCTCTCAAACCTGCATTTGCCAAGAAAAATCCCTCATAAATGTTATAAATACAGCAACACATTGTTAACATAAATATGACACAATAAGAATGCCATGATTATTAACAAACTTTATGGGGTACACATTTTGGGTGGTTTTTTTTTAATCCGTTTGCTTTTACCTCACACTTTTAAACCATAAACCTCTTCAATCCATTACAATCCTACAGGTCGTTTAGGAAGATTGAGACTGAACGGCAAAAAAGTGTTGGTTGATTTTAGAGGATGCACTGTGCCAAGTTCGTAGGCTGTCCCAAACATTTTTTTTAGCCAAGATGCAAACTGATGAGCCCTGCATATGCTTGATATTAATATTATCAACACTACCTCTGAATGTCATCGGCACTGACTCAACCCATTACAGTGATGGTTGGAGGTTTTTTTAGGGAAAGGTCATCCCATCACTGAACAAAAGTGATCGGCTCCACAAAAAAAGGGTATTACCGGTAAGTCGCGCTGTGCATTATCATGTAATGGCCCGATCAATGTTGAGAGGGTGACAGTTTTGTCATGAATGACACCTTTAATGCCTACATTTCCAGGTTTTATTCACAGAAATGTTGATTTTGATTAATAACTGAGGAAAACCAACCATTTTGTATGAATCATTCTGCTGTTCTCCAACAGAGCCAAGTATTTTCAATCATAAAAGTTATTAAAGAGGGCCTTATATTTCAATATTAACAAGAATGAAATAACCATGTATTTCAAAGCCCGTTTTTTCAGCTGTGTAATTTGAACTCCAAGGAAGCAATTAATATTATGTACATGTACTATGGGTCACAAATGATATGTGACCGTCCACGACGAAAGGGCTGTAAAGTAGGCATCTCGACAATTTGAGATATTTAAATCTACAAGAAATAAGCTTTAATATGATGTACCGTAATTTCCTGCGGTAAAGCCGCACGGCGGTTAAGGCGCAGGTCCCTAAAATCACCCAAAAATGTTTTAAACGTCAACAGATAAAGCGCACTGCCGAATAAGGCGCATGCTTGAACGCACCCAGAAGAACACCAGCAGCCGATTTCACGAAAAGTGCGTAGCTTGCGCCATTTTCAAAAGTGGCGTAAGGCTTACGCAACAAAAAAGTTGCGTAGCTGCGCCATTTCCTTACGGAGCATTTCACGAAACTTGGCGTAGCTGCGCAACGTTTTAAACAGCGTTTACGACGACTGTTTGCGTATTATTGTGTTCTTTCACGAAATCGTCGTTGTATCACCTTCGCCCACCATTTTGAAAATAGTTTTGTCCGACTTTCCCCAAAATCGCGTGGCAACATTAACAATTCTGTCACGGGTAAAATAGTGATTCTTTTACTTCAATCATGAAACTGTGAGTGTCTTTTATCAAGCTTAATAAGTTGAGCAATGGCGGGCTCCACGTCAATTACGATTTGCTGGTAAAAAAGGTAATTTTCAGTCGCTACGCCATATCTTACGCCACCCAAATTGACTGCGCAAGCTACGCCATAATTTGTTGCGTAAGCCGCGGACTTACGCACTGTCCAACTTTCGTGAAACTGTCGTAAGCGAAATGTTGCGCAGCAAACAAAAGTAGCGCAGCTTACGCAATAAATTGTGGCGCAAGGCGGCTTACGCAATTGCGTAAGGTTTCGTGAAATCGGCTGCAGGCGCCACCCGGTGTAGGTACATCGCCACAAAGGGGTCATTTTGTTGCCTTAGAAGGATCCCACTATTCCAAGCAAGAATTTGCTGAGTACTTGAGTTTATCTGGCACGCAAACAATGTATGAAAACTTCAAACCAGTAGTCACAATATCGCACGAGGTTTGCCGATACATATCATGTATCACTGCAGTATAAACTGCATGCACATGTACATCACATGCAGCGATCGCGTGCCGGTATCCCTAATTGCGACACCCCCTAGTCTTTTTTCCAGTCGTTGTGAATGCTCCGCGCTGTGTAGTTCAGATGGTGAATTGCATGAAGCCGGAACGTAGACGAAAAAACGTTTAGAAAAAGGCCACATAGTACGGGCCAGCTTTTTATCGCTGTTGTACGCGTCATGCAGCGCACGCTGTAGTCTTGTTTGCAAGACGATCTTAACCAGTTCGCGCCGGATGACGTATATAAACGCAAAAATTTCCCCAGATTCAAAACGGATGACGGATAAACACGCCAAGTTCAAGTTCGGAAATGTATGTCAGCAGCGGGCAAGGCCGGAAATGCGTGGGTGTGCTTCCCGGCACTATCAGCCTGAACACGCTTCGGATTGAGTTTCGTTAAAAATAATCCCGCCCGTGGGCTCGGCGATGTTAAAATAATCCCGGCGCGAACTGGTTAATCGCAGTATATGCAGCGCGCGTAGGCCGCCGATGCGGTAATTCGCGCGTGGTCTACGGCGTACGTTAGAGGGCGCCCCGCATCGCGAAAAACGTCTTGCAAACAAGACTACGCACGCTGCCGAGTGCTAAATCACATAAATGTACGGTCGTAGGGGGATCAACACATCGCGGCATTGTTAATGGAAACGCGGTCACAATGTCCGGAGAGTTGGGCTAATTGGTTGACGGCATTATTGAGTAAGATTGCGGCGTTCAAAGAATTCTTCACACAAAGACCATCACTTTGAACTCAAGCGACATCATATACGGCGCACTGAAAGATAAGGCGCGGCGATGTTTTTGTGGTCTAGAAAGTCAGATAAGCCGCGTCTTTACCGCAGGAAATTACGGTATTACAAGACATAGTTGGTATTTATGGTTAGCTTCGGTACAACAAGTACGCTGAATATGAGAATTCTTTGTTTTTTATTGTTTTTCACATATTTTAATGGTCCTTTTCTCAAAATAAGCTCTGGCAACTTTACAGAACTTTTGTCGTGGATGGTCACATATGTACATCATAAATTATATGGACATGCCAAATGCCGAACAACAAATTGTAGTCAACTGCATACATCCATTATTCCATTTCTTACCCAAATGAATACACCGAGACTGATTTCTGTTGAGACACCCATATCGTTATTAGGCAAGTCACCAGCAGCATTAGGTCACATACTGTCAGATAGGTATAGGCGCTCAGCGCTGAAATATGAAACACAAAACCAAAATTAAGTTAATCCTAACAATCCCCATGGGCGGATACAGGGGGGGGGGTCCAAGGGGTCCGGACCCCCCTTTTTTCTTGAGTGAAAAAAAAAAAAAAAAACGAAAAAAAACGAAAAGAAAAAAAATGTATTTCACCTAACAAGCAACGTACATACATGTACACACATACATAGGCCTACGTGTATTATTCTGAAACCACACACACAAAATAACAACCATATAGACTATGATTTGACTTTTTCTGCTTAGGTTTTCGAGCCGCTAGTTTGTTTATTCCTTCTTATTGCATTTCAGGCAATTACATATTTTAATTTTGTTAACGCTTTCATAAGCTTGAACGGGGCAGGCTTGCCCCAAATGCCATGCTTGGCTCACCACTGGGCCCATTTACTTGGCAGACTTGCCAATAAAAACACTGGAATTTCACCGTTTGAAGTGACGGTTGAGTAGCCCCAGCAGAACGAGTGCAATAGTGCAATAACCACAGTGTTTATATATTTGTCACGTGACCTAAATTTAAGCTAAATTTATGTAAATTACTAAACACTAAATTGGAACAAACACGCCGCTTTTTCCACCGTTTGTAGAGACGGTCGGAATAAACCTCGCTAGCACAAGCGGGCGTTTGGCGTGTAGTTTTTTAAAGATTAAACACAACTTGTAACATTTTATTTTAACATTCAACTTTAAATTAAACTTACTTAATAACTATTAGGGCTTGTAATTTGTTTATTATTTTAAATGGAGTCACTGCCGGTCGCTCCCAGCCAAATCCTGCCTATGTTAAGTATGCCTAAGGTTTATGACCAATTAACCGTTACCTCATTTTACATGTAGTGTGAGTCAGTGTGCGCTGTTTTTAAATCCAAACTTCCAATACCGGTATCCATAATATACTCCTCTGGTCAAAATTTATTTCAAGTTATCATTCCAGCTAAAAATGGTAAATATTAGATTTAAAAAAAAAATTGTATAAAAATCAGGCTTCATATTGCCACAACATTAACAAAAAATAGGTAGAAATTGGCCTCCGATTGCGCCAGAGAGCACCTAATAAACCCCGGCCGCAGGGACTTCGCGCTACGCGCTCGTGATGTGCGCTTCGCGTACATGCTTCCCAGTTACATGTACTCAAATTGTTACACACCCACATTTTTTTTTTACACACCCAATTCACAAAATCCTGCCTAAGACCTTGGGTGGACCCCCCCTTTACAAAAATCCTGGATCCGCCCATGAATCCCCATCCAATTAAACTCCAACACCAGTATTTGTTGGAATCTGTTAGGATGGGTACTGGACCCTCTAAACTGACTGTCTTTTTATACACTGGGTTATATATATATCTCCAAAAACAAAGTTCATCAGTTTGTGTGTACATACCGGTAGAATTTGCCATCTTAATTAATTCGGGGTATTCAGACCACTAGTTTGTATCAATCTTGCATTTAATTCAATTTGTAATTTTGAATGTACTTTTTTATAAACTTGTGGGAATGCAACTTAATTTTAACAAAATGTTGTTCTTTTGAAAAGGGGGGGGGGGGGGGTTGCCCTGTATATTGATGATGTCATGTTTTAAATAGGCATATCCGTCTTCCTTGTATTTAATGTTGTTATCGTTTCTTGTTGTGTCTTTAATGTTGAGACCCCAATGGAAATAAGCCTGTAAAATTGGCTTTTTGGGGCTATCCCAGGTTAAATCAACTACTTTTGTGTTTCGTAAATAATCTGATTAAATAAATCAAAATCAAATCGTATCGTCTTGGAATTTGCAAGGATGGGTATGGTTCTTAGTAAATTATACTGGGAGTTTATGTTATTATATATTACATTATAAAACTGTCTCACATTGTATACATGTACTTAAACTCAAATAACCTTGTTTTATATAACTTTTAACAATACCTTGCAACTTCATATGGGTCATATTCTCCATATACATGAGGACTCACTAAATTGGAGCAGTACTTGAAACCAGTCTTATTTTTTTCAATGATAGTCTACATGTACCAAGCATCGTTGGAAATTGATACAAAAATGCCACTTTCTTAAAAATGACAGCACACCAGGTGCTTATTAAGACTATTATTCGCATACACCCTGACCCAGTGTGCAATTTGTGTTAGTTTGCAGATGTTGTACATGTACATGTATATATTGCATCGCTTTGAGGGGATAATAATAATAGTATCCCCCCCAAAAAAAGCCATCTAATATTATTATTATTATTACCCTTCCTCTATGAGGGCAGATCACTGCATGGCAGTGGCACATGCCAATTCACTTCAGCTGTGTGTACTGAAGAATTGTACACAGCAAGAGTTAAGAAAATAAAATGGGGTTAGCAAACCGGCCGTCTTGTTGTATAAACATTAACATCGTTAACGTTAGAACTCGACATCTGCTTTTCTCACTTCCACATAAAAGCTTGCAAGCGTAGGCTTATTGACCGTTTTAAAGTAGATTTTTCTCTGTCCTAGGAAGGTTCTCAGAATATATGTGACCTGTCACCACAAAATGAGAGTAAAGTCAGAAATATTGAAAATTGAGATATTGGTATTTTCAAATTCTTCAGAAAGAGAGCTTTCTAATGGTACATAACACTTGGGGGTTTTGCGATAAATACTTTTTACAGCGCTCTAGAAAGTCATGGGTTTCACAAAATGTGTTTGTGAAAAAACTTACTTTTTTAAAAGTAAGTTTTTTCACAAACACATTTTAAAACATCTAAAACAAAACACGCAAAAGATTACAAAACAGGACAAGTAAGGTTCGGTTGAGCATAGCAACGGCTATGTTCTAATCATAATTTATTCTTGAAATTTTCCACACATACAAACTATTGTATAAACAACAAAATATCAAAATTTCGAAAACGTGGGATACTTACGAGGACCTGATTTGCATATTTAATTACCGTGTTAATTAGACCACTAATGGACTTTAATCCAACACTTACTACGCAAAATCGCGTAATTTAAGAGGTTTTCGATCATCTGATCTCACCCAAAAAATTGAAATATGTAGAGGAGGACTTGGGCTTTCTAAATTACGCAAAATCTCAAAATTGACCACCCCTTCATATTTTCACTTTCGATGGCCATATCTCGTATTGTGCGACTTTACTCTCATTTTGTGGTGACAGGTCACATATACCGGTACTGCCCGTTTTGTGGCCTTCAGAGTATTTTTGTTCATTTAAAGTTTTTCGTAAACCGAAGAAAACCTCGCGCTGCAGGAAGCAGCCATGTTGACTATTACTGCGGCTCCGTTCAAAGGTTAACAACTGTGAGTATCCTGTTGGGTGCTCTGGGCTGTGTGGGAACCAGCGAATAAACCAGTTCGTGCCGGGATTATTTTAACATCACCGAGTCGAGGGGCGGGATTTTTTTAAACAAAACTCGATCCGAAGCGTGTTCAGGCCGATAGTGCCGGGAAGCACACCCACGCGTTTCCGGCCTTGCTCGCTGCTGACAGACATTTCCGAACTTGAACTTGGCGTGTTTATGCGTCATCCGTTTTGAATTTGGGGAAAACTTTGCATTTATATACTGTACGTCATCCGGCGCGAACTGGTTAAAATGCTTATACGAGGACAATATCGAAAGTAATATTGCTGTCATCCGGGTACTTTTTTACGAAAGAATACAATACGCTGATTTATTTTAACCGCTGAAAGCCTTAGGATGAGTGGAACACAAAATAAGGTAGTGCGTCTGTGTTCCATATACCACGAGGCTGAGACCGAGTGATAAATGGAACATAGACGCACTACATTTTCCATGTTCCACGAGCGCGAGCCGGATAAAGTATTTATCTTTAAGCAATCTAGACACGCAGTAAACACGCACAGTGCTGTGTGCGAAACCACAATGTACATGTACCACACGTTAACATAAATACAAATTTGCAGAATGTAACAATCCACATGGGACGCAAACGCGCAGCTTGTAAATTTCCAATGGTTTGTGCAGCACTGCGTTTCGCGCAAATGCGCAGTACATGAAGTTAGAACAGTGCAACACGCAAAGTTTGATATGGGCCGTGCAATATAGTGTCATATCACACTGGTTGTTGCCATGGATCGACCAAATCCTCAAATTCATCCCCCCAAATTGTCAAATTTTAGCAGACTTGGTCTGCAATTTAGCAATTTGGCCCAGGATCCAGTGGTGTTTAACCAGTTCGCGCCGGATGACGTATATAAACGCAAACATTTCCCCAGATTCAAAACGGATGACGCATAAACACGCCAAGTTCAAGTTCGGAAATGTATGTCAGCAGCGGGCAAGGCCGGAAATGCGTGGGTGTGCTTCCCGGCACTATCAGCCTGAACACGCTTCAGATTGAGTTTCGTTAAAAATAATCCCGCCCGTGGGCTCGGCGATGTTAAAATAATCCCGGCGCGAACTGGTTAAGTCCATCAACATTAATACACCTTTTTGTAGAGCTGGTCACATATGGACTGGCAGTGAGGTCACTAGAGCACGTCTATTCCCTCGGGGAATGTTAGTGACTAGAAGGGGGACCTATTTCCCGAGGCCAAAGGCCGAGGAAAATAGGTCCCCATTCTGGTCACTCACAGGCCCGAGGGGGGATAGACGTGCTCTAGTGACCGAATCATGCCAGTCCATACATGTAGATGTTTTATCACACCTAGGTCCAAAATATCCAGACGCTGCCATTTTTCATATTAAGATGAGCCTGGCAAACCTCTTGAGGGTGCTGTAACCAGTCAAAAATGTTAAGTCGGTAACCGCAAGAGGTGTGTTATAATACCTTTTATAATGTACCAATGAGAGCAAACAGAAATGCTTACCCATACTATTGGTAGATTGGCACCATAGCAGAAGCACCAGCATACAGGCAATGTCAAAGACCCCTAGGATGACCACCCTCCTTGCCTGTCAAAATGTCAACCAGGAATTACTGTCATTGGCAGACACTTCAATTTCACAAATGCTAAGATCAATCTTACGAAGAGTAACTCATCCTAAACTTGCAATAGATCCAATGAGTTAGTCTTCCCAAGATTGATCTTAGTTTTCCGTGAAATCCTACAGGTCACTTCCACAAGATTTCTCAAAAGTTGAACACTTTTCTCTTCTGGCAAATTTGTGACATCGAACTTGCATCGCATTCACTTTCATTTGAGGTATGATCCGGCCTTAAGAGGTGAGCCTGATTGAGTTAATCCTGTCCGATCGGTTCAGTCCAAAGTTCCAATCCCTTCGACTTTATCGGGTGGGCTAGACCCCAAACGGTCCAGGAAGGGATACTTGTATTTGATTGTCCGCCTAACTTACTTCTTTTTCGCCGATTACAGACCAGAATTCCTGCATGATCTTTGATATGACTCCCTGCTGCGGTCTGGCAAAGGGCTGGATCGGCCCAGTGATGTGGTCCTTAGTCCCTCCATTTAACACTGCTCTCTGTCGTAAATCTAAACACAAACACAATTTCTTTAATAAATAAATAAATGAGGAAAAGAAAAGGCAAGTTGCATCATGGCAGTCATGTTTTAGTGGGGACACACAAGGTGTACACATCACACTTACAGTTGACCATGAACTGAGCTGTGACCTGAGCTCGCCCACTAATAAATGCCTGTGCATTCCCCAAAACTCCAACATTTTTACAAGTCTCGTACCTTTCTGCCCTGAACCTCACAGAATTAAACAGGGTCTTCCAAGTCCACAAACAAGTTGCTAATGTTTATTACCAAACCTGTCAAAACCTAGCAAAACCTGCAGTTGAAGTTTGATGGGTTTGGGGGTAAGTTCAGTTAAGGCTGGGGCAGTTAAGGCTGGGGCAGTTAAGGCTGGGGCAGTTAAGGCTGGGGCAGTTAAGGCTGGGGCAGTTAAGGCTGGGGCAGTTAAGGCTGGGGCAGTTAAGGCTGGGGCAGTTAAGGCTGGGGCAGTTAAGGCTGGGGCAGTTAAGGCTGGGGCAGTTAAGGCTGGGGCAGTTAAGGCTGGGGCAGTTAAGGCTGGGGCAGTTAAGGCTGGGGCAGTTAAGGCTGGGGCAGTTAAGGCTGGGGCAGTTAAGGCTGGGGCAGTTAAGGCTGGGGCAGTTAAGGCTGGGGCAGTTAAGGCTGGGGCAGTTAAGGCTGGGGCAGTTAAGGCTGGGGCAGTTAAGGCTGGGGCAGTTAAGGCTGGGGCAGTTAAGGCTGGGGCAGTTAAGGCTGGGGCAGTTAAGGCTGGGCAGTTAAGGCTGGGGCAGTTAAGGCTGCATCCGAATCAGCTGTCTAGAGCTACATGTAGGTCTAGGTCTGCGCCCATTTAAAAATAAGCGAGGACACGCTGACAAGAGCGTAGCCGCAGCTCTGGAATCATGTTTCGGACAGAAACTAATGTTGGTGAAATATTACGAAGACTAGGCGCAGCAAGTACATGTAAGTCCATTCGATAACTGAGCTGATACACAGGTACATGTAGTCTTGGTTCCAAGACGTTACTATTGTACTTGAGCAATTGCAATTGAAAATATATCAACAGAGCACAATTTACAGGTAGACAGCACGATCTGATTTTGTATCTTAAACATCTTGAATTTTTTTGCAATTCGGGGATGTGACCAGACTATGGTAACCAGACTATGCAGTATTCATATCACGTGACAATGATGGATGGTTATGCAGATATGTGCAGACATTTACAGGTAGGTTGTGCATTAAGCAATGTAATAAATCATAATAATATTATACGATACACACATCGCGCGATATCGACACAGTACTGGCATGGAAAACATAAAGAGGACAAAAATAGCTTTCATTTGAGTGGTGCGACAGTGATTTTTTAGGAAAAAAACGTGTTTCAGGTACTGTGTATCTCATTTGAGCAAATTGTTTATGCAAAGACATTACATTTGTATCCATGTCTTTTTTGGTAACGTTACTAACTGATTTAAACAATAACCATCACAACTCCAGTGTATGTTGAAATATTTGTATTCTTGACTGTATAGTAGACCTAGGTACATGTAGGATGTACTTATTGTAACATAACTGGGACTTGAAACTCACACATCTTGGTGTAAGAGACAAATAAGATATTGTAACTTGCTAAAAATGTAACGTTTAACTAACCGTGGAATGGCACAGCACCAGTTTCACTACACGATTCGTTCACATCATTTTAGCATTGTTGCCAGTCACAAATAGTTTTGTATATCAATGTGCGAGGCTAGGGCTGTTTTCCAAACCCCAGCTTAGGCTCCATTCTGGCTCCATCACCATCGTCAAATTCCATGAACCATGCCAAAAATGGAAATGAAGCTTGGGTACATAGAAAACGGCCTTACCCTCGCACTTTGATATGAAAGCCTATTTGCGATTGAAGGTTAACCAGTTCGCGCTGGATGACGTATATAAATGCAAAGTTGTTTCCAGATTTAAAATGGATGACGCATAAACACACCACGAGCAAGGCCGGAAATGTCTGTCAGCAGCGAGCAAGGCTGGAAATGCGTGGGTGTGCTTCCCGGTACTATCGGCCTGAACCCGCCTTGAATAGTTTCGTTTAAATAAATCCCGCGCGTCGGCTCGGTGATGTTAAAATAATCTTGGCGCAAACTGGTTAACGAGGCTCCCCTACAGATATACAATGTTTAGCAAATGTGGTGCAGGGCCACAATAAATCGCAAGTGACTAGGGCCTACATATACGTCATAATGCTCACTTATGCAACAATGGAACAATGGAAACGCATTCCTGCATGTTTAGACAATGAGCAGTATCAGTGATGCATGCGTGATTATGACGTAGCACTTTATTACGAACCAGATAACAACACAACGGTATACACAGGTAAAAACTATTCCCGTTCTGCACACAATAGCATGGGCGGATACAGGGGGGGGGTCCAAGGGGTCCGGACCCCCCCTTTTTTCTTGAGTGAAAAAAAAAAAAAAATAACGAAAAAAACGAAAAAAAAAATGTATTTCACCTAACAAGCAACGTACATACATGTACACGCACGTTTGTTTATGGTGTAAATCGAGGAGTTTCCTTTGTTCCTCTCGAAAATTTCCTTTGTGTGTACTCTAACGTTTTTCGACGGCTCTCATTGGTTTTGTACACGAATCTCAATCGAGGTCGTCCTCGATTCTAACCCTAACCCCAATTCACCTTCGTGTCGCCAGGTATGTGTCCTCGATTTACACCATAAACAGACGCACGCACACATACGTGTATTATTCTCAAACCACACACACAAAATAACAACCATATAGACTATGATTTGACTTTTTTGGCTTAGTTTTTCGAGCCGCTAGTTTGTTTATTCCTTCTTATTGCATTTCAGGCAATTACATATTTTAATTTTTTTAACGCTTTCATAAGCTTGAACGGGGCAGGCTTGCCCCAAATGCCATGCTTGGCTCACCACTGGGCCATTTACTTGGCAGACTTGCCAATAAAAACACTGGAATTTCACCGTTTGAAGTGACGGTTGAGTAGCCCCAGCAGAACGAGTGCAATAGGCGCTAACCACAGTGTTTATATATTTGTCACGTGACCTAAATTTAAGCTAAATTTATGTAAATTACTAAACACTAAATTGGAACAAACACGCCGTTTTTCCACCGTTTGTAGAGACGGTCGGAATAAACCCCGCTAGCACAAGCGGGCGTTTGGCGTGTAGTTTTTTTAAAGATTAAACACAACTTGTAACATTTTATTTTAACATACAACTCTAAATTAAACTTACTTAATAACTATTAGGGCTTGTAATTTGTTTATTATTTTAAATGGAGTCACTGCCGGTCGCTCCCAGCCAAATCCTGCCTATGTTAAGTATGCCTAAGGTTTATGACCAATTAACCGTTACCTCATTTTACACGTAGTGTGAGTCAATGTGCGCTGTTTTTAAATCCAAACTTCCAATCCGGTATCCATAATATACTCCTCTGGTCAAAATTTATTTCAAGTTATCATTCCAGCTAAAAATGGTAAATATTAGATTTTTTTTAAAAATGGTATAAAAATCAGGCTTCATATTGCCACAACATTAACAAAAAATAGGTAGAAATTGGCCTCAGATTGCACCAGAGAGCACCTAATAAACCAAAAAATTTCAGGGCCCTTAAGCGGGCCCTGAACCCCGGCCGCAGGGAATTCGCGCTACGCGCTCGTGCTGTGCGCTTCGCGTACATGCTTCCCAGTTACATGTACTCAAATTGTTACACACCCACATTTTTTTTTTACACACCCAATTCACAAAATCCTGCCTAAGACCTTGGGTGGACCCCCCCTTTAAAAAAATCCTGGATCCGCCCATGAATAGTCTTTGCTCAGTCATACCCAAATAAAAACAAGATTGTGTCTGGTGCGGCGGGTCTAACGATAATGCACAGTTTGTGACCCCGGGGTCGGGCGTGGGCCAATCACCAATCACATGGCTTGATTGGCCCGCGCCCGACAACGGGGTCACAAACTGTGCATTATCGTTAGACCCGCCGCACTAACAACTGTTTATTGTATACTTTGTTAGTCTTGGTTGCAAGTAGTGATGGGAGAAATTGGAGATTTCCAAATCCGGTTATCCAAATTTTTGTCGAACCGAATACCGTTTATTTGATTTTACCGGCAGTTCTCATCCAGCTCACAATATACCAGCAAAAAGTAATGAGTGAGGTGCCACAAGAAATGCCCTCTCAATGACTGGTTATAGTGGGGAGAATTCAGTGACCACTGGTCTTTACAAAAACACCCCAGAGCTGTAGGCCTAATTTGGGGAAAAAATAAGTCAAATGGGCAGGCTAATAATGAAACCACTAGTACAATCTAAGACCATGGAGCAATATGGAAGATGTTACAATTGTCTTTTTCAGCCTGTGTCACACACAAATGTAAGTCGTAACCGAACAGTGGAATTAAAACCGAATATAAAAATATCCGGTTTTAAATACCAGCACTAGTTGCAAGACGTCCTAATCGCGGTATGCAGCGCATGTGGGCCGCTGATGTGGGCGCCCTAAAACGTACGCCGTAGACCACGTGCCCTAACCTTAGAATAGGACGTCTTGGCTAACTGACATTATCGCATGAGAAATTTCGAATTATATCGCATTTGCATGCGCATGTGCAATAATTACGGGACGTAACAGAAACTTGACCAATAAGTGACCAATTATAAATGTTTCGCCATGCGTTTATACACGCAACGTCACACGCGCATGCAAATGCGACACAAATTTGCTCGTAATTTTTCAAGCGATTATGTCAGTTAGCCAAAACGTCCTATTCGCGGGTTATGGCGTGGTCTACGGCGTATGTTAGTGGGCGCCCACATCGGCAGCCTACGCACGCTGCATACCACGATTAGGATGTCTTGAAACCAAGACTAATAGTTCCTGCGTTATCGACAGGGCAGCCGCGTGCCACGCCGTGCTAGACAAACACAATCTTGTTTTGGGGTATGACTAGGCAAAGAGTGTGTGGAACGGGGAACATTTTCACCCATTATAAGGAAATCATGCAGATTACGACCGGATGTGTATTGAGATGACAAAATAGTAGGCCCTAGGGCTAACAAACAGACGAATTTTGGTAGACCGAGCAGCGGTTTTGAGAGAAAATACCTACAAAGTGGGGGTATATTCAACTGAACCCGACCCATCATTACCACACTAAAACCCTAAGTCCGTTATGGTTCATACTTGGCTACAAACATAGTCATAACTGCTGCATGGTCTACCTCCCAAATAAAAAGAATATTTTATCAACTCACACAGCTGTTGCGCCAATAAAACCGGTCGAATCTCGCCCAATTTTTTTTTAAAGGTGAAAACTATCCCTGTTCCGCAAACGCGACTGTTACAAGATGGTGGATAATGAAGTTCAATGAACCGTACGTAACCCCAGCAGGGGTCAGTGCGGATCCAAACCCTGGCTTCGGTTCTGTTGTGGCTCTGGCGCATTGCTAAACTGTATGAATAAGGCCTCCGCAAGATGAAGCTTGTGTTTGGAAAACGGCCAATGCGGGTGCAGCTTTAAAATTGTTATTAACCATCTGGTGTAACAGTCGCGTTTGCGGAACGGGATAGTTTTCACCTTTTCACAGAAATTGGGTAGACCGTGTAGCAGTTTAGGAGTAATTGCCTGTAGTTTGTGCATGGTTTCTATTGTTTAACGTTGTTAACCTGTAAAAACCCTCTCTAACTATGGGGCCCCGCCCTGTGGGTGTCGGGAGCACATTAGTTGACTAGGGGTAGTCCAGGACTAGAGAGAGTAAGACCGCTGTAGATCAACACGACTTGCTTTTTTAGGCGATTATCAAAAATGTTGTTTGATAAAGTGAAATTCTAGGTCAAATAATGGTGGTTTTGTTAACCCCCTTGAGTTACGGTGTCCCAAATTGACACTTGTTGGAACTTAAGTAGGGTATTCACGCGGTCGGCATGACGTCGCCGGGCCTTGTTTCTTGCCTCTTGGTGGCTGTTAGTTATCGCCCCCTCTGGGCTCAAAGGGGAATGAGTAGCAAAGATGAATGAATAGTGTTGTGGTCAATAAGCCTTATCGCAAATAGGCCTACTACTAAATGAGTACTGCATTGTAGCTGCTTGAGTGAATTTGCACAGTGGATAACAAGAATTGTGGGAAGAGAAAGGGAGCAGATACTGCTCCCTTTTTCTTCCCACAGTGCTTTGTATCATTCAAGCGGTATTTGCGATAAGGCTTATGTGAACAAAATCTAAATAATTAATTATTGTCCAACACTACACCGAAATATTTCCAAATTTCATTGTTTTAAAGGTAGGATACACCATTGGTAATTGCTTGAATTATCATGGATTTGGGGGGTTGTATTTCATAGTAAATATTGACCTGTCCGAAGTTTTACTATCACGGATGCCGAGAAAAGCACGAAAAACAGCGTCTGTTTTCAACCGGCGTTGGGCAGTTATTCTTATGTTATCTTTGTTTTTTCGCGATCGCCGTCCGGTGATCGGGAATTTCTCTTTATAAAATTATATTTTTCGGAATAATTACAGGATATCTAGCGCAATCATTTTGCTGGATGCCTAGAATTATTATTTACTTTCAAATGAGTAAGATATTTCTTAATAATTCGGTAGTAAATATTTTTGATATCTGCAAATGGTGTATACTACCTTTTTTAAAGGTAGTATACACCATTTGCAGATATCAAAAATATTTACTACCGAATTATTAAGAAATATCTTACTTATTTAAAAGTAAATAATGATTGTAGGCATCCAGCAAAATAAGGGCCCTAGATATCCTGTAATTGTTCCAAAAAATTGAATTGTATAAACCAAAATTCATTCTCGCCGTCCGGCGAGCGCGAAAAAACAAAGATAACATAAGAATAACTGCTCGACTATGGTGGAAAACAAACGCTGTTTTTCATGCTTTTCTCGGCATCCATGAATGTAAAAAATTCGGACAGGTCAGTTAAACGATATTTACTATAAAATACCAGCAATATACCAGCAAATCATGCAGATTACGACCGGATGTGTATTGAGATGACAAAATAGTAGGCCCTAGGGCTAACAAACAGACGAATTTTGGTAGACCGAGCAGCGGTTTTGAGAGAAAATACCTACAAAGTGGGGGTATATTCAACTGAACCCGACCCATCATTACCACACTAAAACCCTAAGTCCGTTATGGTTCATACTTGGCTACAAACATAGTCATAACTGCTGCATGGTCTACCTCCCAAATAAAAAGAATATTTTATCAACTCACACAGCTGTTGCGCCAATAAAACCGGTCGAATCTCGCCCAATTTTTTTTTAAAGGTGAAAACTATCCCTGTTCCGCAAACGCGACTGTTACAAGATGGTGGATAATGAAGTTCAATGAACCGTACGTAACCCCAGCAGGGGTCAGTGCGGATCCAAACCCTGGCTTCGGTTCTGTTGTGGCTCTGGCGCATTGCTAAACTGTATGAATAAGGCCTCCGCAAGATGAAGCTTGTGTTTGGAAAACGGCCAATGCGGGTGCAGCTTTAAAATTGTTATTAACCATCTGGTGTAACAGTCGCGTTTGCGGAACGGGATAGTTTTCACCTTTTCACAGAAATTGGGTAGACCGTGTAGCAGTTTAGGAGTAATTGCCTGTAGTTTGTGCATGGTTTCTATTGTTTAACGTTGTTAACCTGTAAAAACCCTCTCTAACTATGGGGCCCCGCCCTGTGGGTGTCGGGAGCACATTAGTTGACTAGGGGTAGTCCAGGACTAGAGAGAGTAAGACCGCTGTAGATCAACACGACTTGCTTTTTTAGGCGATTATCAAAAATGTTGTTTGATAAAGTGAAATTCTAGGTCAAATAATGGTGGTTTTGTTAACCCCCTTGAGTTACGGTGTCCCAAATTGACACTTGTTGGAACTTAAGTAGGGTATTCACGCGGTCGGCATGACGTCGCCGGGCCTTGTTTCTTGCCTCTTGGTGGCTGTTAGTTATCGCCCCCTCTGGGCTCAAAGGGGAATGAGTAGCAAAGATGAATGAATAGTGTTGTGGTCAATAAGCCTTATCGCAAATAGGCCTACTACTAAATGAGTACTGCATTGTAGCTGCTTGAGTGAATTTGCACAGTGGATAACAAGAATTGTGGGAAGAGAAAGGGAGCAGATACTGCTCCCTTTTTCTTCCCACAGTGCTTTGTATCATTCAAGCGGTATTTGCGATAAGGCTTATGTGAACAAAATCTAAATAATTAATTATTGTCCAACACTACACCGAAATATTTCCAAATTTCATTGTTTTAAAGGTAGGATACACCATTGGTAATTGCTTGAATTATCATGGATTTGGGGGGTTGTATTTCATAGTAAATATTGACCTGTCCGAAGTTTTACTATCACGGATGCCGAGAAAAGCACGAAAAACAGCGTCTGTTTTCAACCGGCGTTGGGCAGTTATTCTTATGTTATCTTTGTTTTTTCGCGATCGCCGTCCGGTGATCGGGAATTTCTCTTTATAAAATTATATTTTTCGGAATAATTACAGGATATCTAGCGCAATCATTTTGCTGGATGCCTAGAATTATTATTTACTTTCAAATGAGTAAGATATTTCTTAATAATTCGGTAGTAAATATTTTTGATATCTGCAAATGGTGTATACTACCTTTTTTAAAGGTAGTATACACCATTTGCAGATATCAAAAATATTTACTACCGAATTATTAAGAAATATCTTACTTATTTAAAAGTAAATAATGATTGTAGGCATCCAGCAAAATAAGGGCCCTAGATATCCTGTAATTGTTCCAAAAAATTGAATTGTATAAACCAAAATTCATTCTCGCCGTCCGGCGAGCGCGAAAAAACAAAGATAACATAAGAATAACTGCTCGACTATGGTGGAAAACAAACGCTGTTTTTCATGCTTTTCTCGGCATCCATGAATGTAAAAAATTCGGACAGGTCAGTTAAACGATATTTACTATAAAATACAACCCCCCAAATCCACCCATTCCTGATAATTCAACAAATAAGGTTGTTTCACGTTCCGCGGCCATCTTGGATTCAGCGCAAAAAGGGGTACGCAACTTACCCGGATGATAGCGTGTTTATATGGGTGTTCCCCTCTCCTACATGTAGTAGGCCTACAGAGGGCGCTCTACTGAGCATGCGCAACTGGAACGTGAAACAACCTTATTACCAATACTACCTTTAAGTTTAAGTAACAAAATCTCCCACGTTTTAAATACACCGAAGAAAAAAAGTATTAATTTTGTATTGCTGTAAAAAAATGAAAAAAATACGTAATTCCCTGTACAAATTGAATGGTGGAGGGCTTCCCCTTTGCCCGGCGCCGTGGGCAATAGGTGGAACAGCCTCCGACCATGACAATGCTTACCTGATGAGGCTGACGTCGACGTCGTTGGAGCAATATCCATCGATGTGTCATACGCGTCTATGTCAATTTTGAAGGCGTCCCGTTCTAACGGTTCGGGAAAATCACTACTGTCGGGTCTCTGGTAATATCTCGTTGCAGTCTGAGCCATTTTAGGGACATATCTTTCACGGAAGTGATCGTTTTCGGGCTCCAACGTGGACACTTCTGTTCTGGCGGACGTGGGCGCCGCCATCTTTTATTGATAATTATCGGTCATAGGGCGATCGCCTGTGTAATTTGATTGGTTTAAAATACGGAACGTTAATATTGAGCGCCAATAAGCAATGCCCTTTCATAGTAGCGGTGAGAAAAAAATCACGAGAGGGCGGGCAACCTTTGCGGTTGGCAATGAGTGGTAGATTTGTCATTGTGTCACGGCCTAAATTGAGTATTCATTTTCAATTGTTAAAGTTTCAATTTACATATTTTGCATGAATTTGGTTGTATTGCACAGTGGGAGGTTTCAACCAACGAAAGGAGTCTAAATTAGAGTCCAAATTGAATGCGACACTGAAAAAAGGTTTAAACCGACTGGATCATGTTTTATCCGCCGTTTAAAAACAGGAAAATAGTCTCTAAAATAGTCGACCAATATCAATAAGAATCTGTCTCAGGTATTTAGGAATTTTATTTTAATGTATTATCTCTCCCATTTTAAAGACATATCGGGGAGATATGTCTGTGAATTGTTGTAACATGCATGTAGTGCGTTTCGCAGGTATAACGGTTCTACTGTTAAGAAACTAGACCACCTGGTATCAATTTCATGGAGCTGCTAAGCACAACAAGATTGCTCAGCGTGACATTTCTTCCTTTAAAAAACCCAAAACAGGGTTATTTACCAATTTTCAGGTGATGTATAGTTGTCAGTGACTGATTCAGCTGTGTTTTGCTTAGCATGAAAAGCACAGGAAGGTTTGGCTGGTAACCTCATTTTACTGAGCAAGATTTGTTTGTTGTGCGAAGTAAATTGTTGTTACATGTATTAGCATCTCCATAAAATTGGCCCCTGGTTCAGTATGTTACTTTAGTTAACACATAAATTAATTCCAATGATTGACAGACATACAATGAAGCTGCACATTTAACGAAATCGATTGTTGATAAATTAATTAAAAGGAACACAGGATTAAAGATGTGCATTTGAATTCGCGCTAAAATAAATTATCAATATACTAAAATCAGTGCACATTCGGGAATTCGTACGCAGATTGTTTACGACTGAATGCACCTTTATGGGAAAAGAATTATCAGTTGTAAAATAGAAAACGGGATTGTGAACGTTTATACTATTTCACACGAAAATGAATGCATCGTTTACAAATGATTGTGCACATTTCTCGATATCGTATAACCTATATTTTGAAATCTCTGTTAAAAAAATTCAATTTTTCGCTCTAATGGAAATTTCCAATAGAATAAAAGAACCTACAAAGAATACTTTACTATTTGCACAAGAATTAAAAGACCTACATGATTTGTACAAAGAATACTTTACTATAAGATAGCATAAGATAAGTTTTTACGAAGTAGAACTTACGAATGAACAGTGTCGATTTAACGGTTTATAATTCCTTTCAATGCAACACGTTTTTATTATTTGTATAGTTTTATGTAGATAAAGCTATTAGTTCCGTTGTATGAAATCAGTGTCGTTCTATTTCACCACACCCTTTTAAGCCCGAATTAATGTTTACATAAAAACCCTCCACATCTATTAATTTATAATGCAACAGGTTAGTGAATATTTTTGTTTATAACGCCAAAGCATAGACAGCAATGTTTAAGGCTTGGGTGTGTAATGCAGGGGACCGCCTGGTGTCGTTAGTGCATCGAAGTTTCCTGAAAATGAACAAGAAAAAAACCCAAAGAAGTCAGTGTCGGTATCACTCAAACAATGCTGTGTGTATTCATTTTACTGGCGCCACTCAGGCTGCCTTCGATGTTTTTGACGGTGCTGGGTGCTGTCCGTACTGATAAACTCTGTTAAATTACTCCAACAAAATTGGTAATTTAACAGGCGACTTTTTCGAGCCGCACAATTATGTATCCCGTCCGTGTATCAATCTCTAATTTCCCCTTGTATCAGCGCGTTAACGTCCGCAGGGTTACTTTCCTTGATCTCCATAATAGTCTTGCATGGCCGTTCATGATCCACTCCGTGTGAAGTGCGCGTGGTTCAAGTTTAAGTGACGTCATATTTATGAACCAGATAAGCCTCTCATGTAGATATCAATATATATATCTATGAATCCTCTTTATGATGGCACAATTTGTTTACGTGTGCAATTTTCTGAGGAGCTATACAAACCGTCGGCCCCACACTCCCAACATATACATCGACATTCGCGGACCCCCTATTGTCCCCCTTTTTGTACTCTAATTTTGTTCAGAGGGCCTCTGTTCCAACACACATTTTGCGTTGTTATTTCATTTGGTACACTATTAGCAACTCATCTCAAGAAGTTAAAATGTATATTGTAAAACTGATGAAATTATCAAACAAAATGGCGATTTAACAGGTGACTTTTTTCGGAGCCTCATTATGTATTCCGTATGCGTATCAAATCTAATGGTCCCCACTATAAATAAGTACTGCGCGTTTGGCCAATGGGCAATAGTAATCGGTGATGTGTGTGCGTATGGCGCAGTCACTTTTTGCAGATTTCCAACGCGCGCCTTGCCACGCGACGAAACTATTAAAGCAGGCCTGCAATATATGCCCCCCCCCCCGCCCCCATAAAAACAAAACAAAAACAAAACAAAAACAAAACAAAAACATAACAAAAACAAAACAAAACAAAAACAAAAACAAAAACAAAAACAAAAACAAAACAAAAACAAAACAAAAACAAAACAAAAACAAAACAAAAACAAAACAAAACAAAAACAAAAACAAAACAAAACTAGACATGTGTTTGTGGACAAACACAGAGCTGTTTCGAGTGCCTAACGTTACTTTCAATATGTGTGTGTGGTGGTCTACATGTATGTGTGTGCCAAGTCTGAAGTCCATGGGATTTATACAAGTGCCAAAGATATATTAGTTGAAAAAACGTGTACAAATCCTATGGGGGAAAATTGCACCTTTAATGTGACGTCACATGACACCCGATGATGTTATCATGATGTCATCTTAATTTTCGTCTGTAACACATCCTGGAATACTTGCATACCAAGCTTGACCCCAATCGGGCCTGTACTTCCAGAGATAGAGGGTCCTTAAAACTGCACCTTTAATGTGACGTCACATGACCCACAATGACGTCATTATGACAATTTTTTTCTTGGCCCTCCTGGGGATGGTGGTCGAACTGTGTGCTAAGTCTCAAGTCGATCAAATGTACGAAAGTATCAAAGTCAATAGTCTCAAGAAAAACTGGTACAAAACCTATGGGGGAAACATTAAACCTTTAACGTGACGTCAGGTGACCTTGAATGACGCAATCGTGCCGAATTTCTACCAGGAACATTTGGGGGTGGTGTTCTAAGTGTATGCCAAGTTTCAATTCGGTCGGATTTACTAAAGTGTCAAAGTCAATAGTCTGAAGAAAAACGTGTACAAAACCTATGGGGAAAATTTCACCTTTAACGCGAAGTCACGTGACCTTGAATGACGGAATCGCGACGAATTTCTTCTAGGACCGTCCTTGGGTGGTTGTCTAAATGTATGCCAAGTCTCAAATCGATCGGATTTACCAAAGTGTCAAAGTGCTATGGCAGAAAAAACGTGTGCAAATCCTATGGGAAAAAGTCTGAAAGTGGAAAAGAAAAAAAAGAAATAAACTAGATATGTGTTTGTGGACAAACACAGAGCTGTTTCGGATGTCTAAAATGTCTTTCATTATTATATATATGTGTGTGTGGTGGTCTAAGTGTGTGCCAAGTCTAAAGTCGATCGGATTTACCAAAGTGCCAAAGATATATTGGTTGAACAAAAACGTGTACAAATCCTATGGGAAAAACTGAACCTTTAATGTGATGTAACATGACACCCGGCGATGTCATCATAACGTCATCTTAATTTTCGTCTATAACACATCCCCGAATACTTGCAAACCAAGTTTGACCCCAACCGGACTTGTACTTTCAGAGTTAGAGGGTCTTAAAAACTACACCTTTAATGTGACGTCACATGACCCGCGATGACGTCATCTTGATTATTTTTTTCTTGGCCCTCCTAAGGATGGTGGTCGAGGTCTGTGCTAAGTCTCAAGTCGATCGAATTGACAGAAGTGTAAAATTCAATATTTTGAAGAAAAACATGTACAAAACCTATGGAGAAAATTGAACCTTTAATGTGACGTCACATGACACCCGGTGATGTCATAATTAATTCATCTTAATTTTCGTCTATAACACACCCTCGAATACTTGCAAACCAAGTTTGACCCCAACCGGACTTGTACTTTCAGAGTTAGAGGGTCTTAAAAACTACACCTTTAATGTGACGTCACATGACCCGCGATGACGTCATCTTGATAATTTTTTTCTTGGCCCTCCTAAGGATGGTGGTCGAGGTCTGTGCTAAGTCTCAATCGATCAAATTTACAGAAGTGTCAAATTCAATATTTTAAAGAAAAACGTGTACAAACCCTATGGGGAAATAAATTACACCTTTAACGTCACGTCACGTGACCTTGAATGACGCAATCGTGCCGAATTTCGTCCAGGACTATCTGTGAGTGGTGTTCTAAGTGTATGCTAAGTCTCAAGTCGATCGAATTCATTAAAGTGTCAAAGTCAACAGTTTGAAGAAAAACGTGTACAAAACCTATGGGGAAAATGTTACCTTTAACATGACGTCACGTGACCTTGAATGACGGAATCGCGACAAATTTCTTCTAGGACCGTCCTTGGGTGGTTGTCTAAATGTATGCCAAGTCTCAGGTCGATCGGATTTACCAAAGTGTCAAAGTGTATTGGCAGAAAAAACGTGTACAAATCCTATGGGAAAAAGTGACAAAAAAAAAAAAAAAAAAAAAAAAAAAAAGAAACTAGAAATGTGTTTGTGGACAAACACAGAGCTGTTTCGGATGCCTAATTTGTTTTGTAATAAGTGGGTGGTGGTCTAAGTGTGTCGCAAATCTGAAGTCAATCTGATTTACCCAAGTGCCAAAGATATATTGGTTGAAAAAAAACCGTGTACAAATCCTTTGGGGAAAACTACACCTTTAATATGACGTTCCGTGACCCACGATGACGTCATAATTACTTCATCTTAATTTTCGTCTATAACACATACTCGATTACTTGCATACCAAGTATGACCCCAATCGGACCTGTACTTCTAGAGATAGAGGGTCTTATCAACTGAACCTTTAATGTGACGTCACATGTCCAACGATGACGTCATCCTGACGAAGTTCCCCTTGGCCATCCTGGGGATGGTGGTCGAGGCGATCAGATTGACCAAAGTGTCAAATTCAATAGTCTGAATAAAAACGTGTACAAAACCAATGGGGAAAATTGAACCTTTAATGTGACGTCACATGACACCCGATGATGTCATAATTACGTCATCTTAATTTTCGTCTATAACACATCCTCGAATACTTGCAAACCAAGTTTGACCCCAACCGGAATTGTACTTTCAGAGTTAGAGGGTCTTAAAAAACTACACCTTTAATGTGACGTCACATGACCCGCGATGACGTCATCTTGATTATTTTTTTCTTGGCCCTCCTAAGGATGGTGGTCGAGGTCTGTGCTAAGTCTCAAGTCGATCGAATTGACAGAAGTGTAAAATTCAATATTTTGAAGAAAAACGTGTACAAAACCTATGGAGAAAATTGAACCTTTAATGTGACGTCACATGACACCCGATGATGTCATAATTACGTCATCTTAATTTTCGTCTATAACACATCCTCGAATACTTGCAAACCAAATTTGACCCCAATCGGACGTGTACTTCCAGAGATAGAGGGTCTTATAAACTGCACCTTTAATGTGACGTCAAATGACCCACGATGACGTCATCATGGCGATTTTTCTTCTGGCCCCTCTGGGGATGGTGGTCGAGGTGTGTCTCAAGTCTCAAGTCGATCGGATTCACCGAAGTGTCAAATTCAATATTCTGAAGAAAAACGTGTACAAATCCTATGGGGAAAAACTAAACCTTTAACGTGACGTCACGTGACCACGAATGACGTAATCGTGACAAATTTCTTCTAGGATCATCTGTGGGTGGTGGTCTAAGAGTAGGCCAAGTCTCAAGTCGATCGGATTTACCAAAGTGCCAAAGTGTATTGTCCGAACAAAAAACGTGTACAAACCCTATGGAGAAGAGTCTGAAGGAGAAAAAAAAAAAATAACGTGACGCCCCGTGACCTTGAATGACGTAATCGTGCCGAATTTCTTCTAGGGCCGTCTGTGGATGGTGGTCTCAGTGTGTGCCAAGTTTCAAGTCGATCGGATTTACTAAAGTGTCAAAGTCAATAGTCTAAAGAAAAACGTGTACAAAACCAATAGGAGAAAAATGTGAACCTTTAATGTGACGTCACATGACACCCGATGATATCATCACAATGTCATCTTAATTTTCGTCTATAACACATCCCGGAATACCTGAATACTAAGTTTGACCCTAATTGGACTTGTACTTCCAGAGATAGAGGGTCTTAAAAACTACACCTTTAATGTGACGTCGCATGACCCACGATGATGTCATCATGACGTCACCCTGATTTTCGTCTATAACACATCCTGGAATACTTGCATACCAAGTTTGACCCCAATCGGGCCTGTACTTCCAGAGATAGAGGGGCCTAACAACTGCACCTTTAATGTGACGTCACATGACCCACGATGACGTCATCGTGACGATTTTTCCCTTGGCCCTCCTGGGGATGGTGGTTGAGGTGTGTGCTAAGTCTGAAGTCGATAAAATTTACGAAAATTTCAAAGTTAATATTCTGAAGAAAAACGTGTACAAAACCTATGGGGGAATAATTTTCACATTTAACGTGACGTCACGTGACCTTGAAAGACGCAATCGTGCCGAATTTCTTCCAATATCATTTGTGGGTGGTGTTCTAAGTTTATGCCAAGTCTCAAGTCGGTCGGATTTACCGAAGTGCCAAAGTCAATAGTCTGAATAAAAACGTGTACAAAACCAATGGGAGAAAAATGTGAACCTTTAATGTGACGTCACGTGACCTTGAATGACGCAATCGTGCCGAATTTCTTCTAGGACCGTCTGTGAATGGTGGTCTAAGTGTGTGCTAAGTCTCAAGGCGATCGGATTTACTAAAGTGTCAAAGTCAATAGTCTAAACAAAAACGTGTACAAAACCAATGGGAGAAAAATGTGAACCTTTAATGTGACGTCACGTGACCTTGAATGACGCAATCGTGCCGAATTTATTTCAGAAACATCTGGGGGTGGTATTCTAAGTGTATGCCAAGTTTCAAGTCGGTCGGATTTACCGAAGTGCCAAAGTCAATAGTCTAAAGAAAAACGTGTACAAAACCTATGGGGACAAATTGAACCTTTAACGTGACGTCACGTGACCTTGAATGACGCAATCGTGCCAAATTTCTTCTAGGACCATCTGTGGGTGGTGTTCTAAGTGTATGCCAAGTCTTAAGTCGATCGGGTTTACCAAAGTGCCAAAGTGTATTGGCAGAACAAACGTGTGTAAATCCTATGGGTAAAAACACTGAAAGTGGAAAAAAAAAAAAAAAAGAAAAAAAAAAACTTTAACGAAAACAAAAGCTGTTTCGGTGAAAAACCGAAACAGCTAAAAAAAAAACTTTAACGAAAACAAAAGCTGTTTCGGCTGAAAGGCCGAAACAGCTAACAACCCAGTCCGTCTGACTGTTTTGAAATAATCACAACATTGCGATAAATTCTTGTTGAGTGTGCAGATACTCTCTATCCTTGGCCTATTAATCCCTATGAGTTTCAACGAACTTCAGTCACGCATCACTACACACTGGTCAATTGACTACAACAACATTTTTGGACACTGTGACCAAGTTTCTTGTCATAATCAAGTGCTGGGTTGTGTAATCTGTGTAAAATCTTAGATGACAGCATGCCCGAAGGTAACATTTCACAGGGAGTTTAGAGTCATCACTATCTTTACATCAAATAAGATTTTGACTAATAGTTAATTTTGGTTGGTTACTTTTTGGATAGACGCAAAAGGTATAATCGAAAAATCTTACTACCGAATTAATAAGAAATATCTTACGTATTTGAAAATAAATAATGAATGTATGCATTTCGCAAAATGATTGCGCTAGATATCCTGTAATTGTTACGAAAAATTGATCGGACGGCGATCGCGAACAAAAACCTAAAGAACAACATAAGAACCCTGCCCGACGCCGGTTGAAAACGAACGCCGTTTTTCTTGATTTTCTCAGCATCCATGATCGAAAAACTTAGGACATGTCAGTTAAACGATATTTACTATAAAATAGAACCCCCCAAATTCACCAATTCCCGACAATTCAAGCAATTACCAAGAGTGTATCAAACCTTTAAACTTTTTTTTATTATTTTGAGTTGACCTTTATCACTAGACTGCACAAAAAGTTCCCGTTCCCAAGAAACAGATTTGCGCCAGGTGGCCTAATTTTCAAGAGCATTTTGATATTGTGTGTGCTGAGATCAACGAAAGGGCGTACAGATTATCCAGCTGGGCTGACGTTTGAATTTGTCCGAAGGATACAACAATATTTACCTGGAATTCTATTCCCATTTCCTTGGCAGGCAGGATCATCTGGCGAAGCTTAAAATAGAATTAAACACAAATTATAATCAGTTTGACGCCGAAATAAAAATAGTAACTGAAGTTGTGCAATGAAGAATTTGTATAAGTTTGACGAGTGTTATGTGGGAAGGGTTTGCAGTAAGACTGGGTTGGGAATTGGGAGTTTGCATTGGTAGCCAATTTACAATATAACATATTTAAACTCTTATGAAATGATATTATTAGGACCTTTTCCATATTCACTCACCATCACATGGACCAGCAGCCCCCAGGTCATCGAGGAAATTCCGTCCTTCTTCAAATGTTTGCTGATGACATGAAGCGAAAAATGGGAGAAATGACAAGCGCATTATAATCAACGTTATGGTACAATAGGGGCAATATGGGACCCTATTGTCCTCTATTGTTCATCGTCCTCTCTCTTGGAATGCATAAACAAACGCAACCCAACCCAAACCAACCCAAACCCAAACCAAAAATCAATGACAATAACCTTAAAGGTAGTATTTACACCGTTTGCTTTTGTTGTAATTTTCAAAAATAGATAGGTTTACCTATGGGTGATTCATATTTTATAGTAAATACTGTGACGCTGACCTGTTTAAAGTTTTGTGTTAATTTAAGCTAGAAAAACAAAGAAAAAGAGCTATTCGACAGGGGCGCCTTTGACTCCCTAGCCATCTCATAGAGCTGCCAAGCACAACAATTTGCTTAGCATAAACATTATTTCTACTTGACAAAAACAGGGTTACAAACTAAATTTTCAGGTGATGTTTAGTGTTTGTGATGTGTAATCAGCTAGTTTTTGCTTCGCATGAAAAGCACATGAAGTTTTGGCTGGTAACCTGATTTTACCGAGCAAGATTTGTTTGTGCTAAGCAATTGTGTGTGTGTGCACAGCAGCTTTATAAAATTGGCCCTGAAGCCGAACATGATGTATACTTACCGGCACTTGAGGAGGATGAGCACAGGCGACCAACGCAAGACCGAGTACCAGGAAGACAGCAACCGATTTGAACATGATTGCTATCTAAAGGTTATAACCGAGGAAAATAGGAAAATGGTTTGTATTGATGTCCCCACACACACTGTGACTGACAGGACCTTTTTGAGAAAGTGACGGTAATTTGTAAATGTCTGCGATGTTTGTGCTCTGTTCCAGCCACCTTTACTTATATTATTTGCATTTCAGTTAAGCTATGTCGGATTAAACGGCTAGGCCCAGCCCAGATGTCAAAGTGAATAATATTTTCCTTAAGGCCATACAAACTTGAGGTATTGGTTTTTTTAATATAAACATAATTATACAATTGCCAAAACATAGGTTTACCACGGGTGGTTTTTAAACCCCTGCACTTTTGTCTCCGTTTTGGCTATTTATATAATCCTTTAAGAAACTTTACTGCATACTGCGTCGTCACCCACTATTGGTTATGCACATAACTATTTTAGATCATAAATCCGAAGGAAGATAGTGTATGCCTAATAAGACCATAAAAATACAAAAACGTACAACTCGTTCGGTGACTGAGTCGTGAATATCTATAGGTTAATATTCGTGTCAAAATTCACAAAATCGTGAATATTGACGTAAATATTGACGATTTGCGATGTCCCTCTAGGGCCACCATAACTGAGACATGTACACACACTACAGCCCGATTACCATTGTAGTTTTGTTTTACTTTCTAAATGTAAAAGAGTTACTAGCTCACGTCTCTCTCAAAAAGAGCGAGTCTATTATAAAACCAGGGTGAAACTACTCCAAAGGAGTAAATGTTCACTCTTTCGAGGAAGAACAGCTCTCATTAAGGCAAGTTGTTTATTATAGCTTCTCGTAGGAGTGAAAGTTCACTCTTTTGGAGTGGTTTTCACTATTTTACTCAGAAAATTTCGATGTCTTTTTAAATTGGTTTTATAAGAGATTCATTCTTTTTGAGAGTAAGTTAGCCACTCTATTATTAGCCTTGGTCAAGGCGCGTTTGTCGTTATCCGTCTGTCGTTATTCGTCCAGAAATACACGCCACGCGCGCCCCGCATATGCTGCTAGCTCGCGCTCCCCGTACAAAGATACAGCGCGAACAGCGACCTCATACGGGCACTATTTATGCAAATCAACTGAAGCTACTTTTTCGCCTTGGATCAAGCGTTTTTGAAATCTTATGTTTTTCCTACATTTTGCGCCACATTTCTAGCGCATGACCTCGTATGCGAATACAGATAAGTATAGGCAGGGCTAAGATGTGGAGTGTCCAATCACAACGCGTTTGAATCCCGACGTCACCAAATTTGATGCAGTTATACTTATTTGCAGCATGACATTTAAGACAAAATGGCGGAAATTCAGCGTCGTCTGTCGTCCGAAGATCTGTCGTGTTGTTTGAATTCTGCAGCGAAAATATTATCCCTCGAAGATTTTAGACCTGAGCAGCGAAAGGCCTTGGAATCCTTTCTTCGTGGTCACGGTACTTGTTTTTTGTGAATTTACCGACAGGTTATGGGAAATCCGTCATTTTTCAGGCAGCCCCATTTTGCTCATAGCTCGCATGTACGCCCAGGTACTCAGCGTTTTTCAGCGTGTTTGGTCAGTTTCTTATTGCCGCATAATCGGCATTATACCCAGGCATGCTGGTCTGTGCGTTATCGCCACATTGTATGGTCCAAGCATGGTCCAACGCTGTGGGGAGTGGGCATGTTTACGGCTGCAGAATCAACCTTCAAAATGATCGCAATATCGTAATTTAAACGAGGACAAGTGTCTTATATCCTCAATAACTCCTCAAAAACTCAGCCGGCAAGGCATTTAATTATCAGAGTTTTGTGTTTTAGCGAGGCACGTTTTGTATTAGATGCGTGCGGTATAATGTATCGAATTCCAAAGACGACAAAACTGCGTCGCGTCGTGCCGTCGCCCCGACGACACGACGCGACGGTACGACAGTCCCGTCGCGTCGTGCCGTCGCCTCGTTTCTCATTACTTTTATATGGAATTCCAAAGACGACAAAACTGCGTCGCGTCGTGCCGTCGCCCCGACGGCACGACGCGACGGCACGACAGTCCCGTCGCGTCGTGCCGTCGCGTCGTGCCGTCGCCTCGTTCCTCATTACTTTTATGCAGTGTCAAAGGCGTCGCGTCGTGCCGTCGTGGCGTCGCGTCGTGCCGTCGTGCCGTTGCGTCGTGCCGTCGCGTCGTGTTGTATTGTAGTGCCGTCGCGTCGTGCCGTCGCGTCGTACCGTCGCCCCTTGGCGTCGTACCGTCGCGTCGAGCCGTCGTATCGTCGCGTCGTGCCGTCGTGCCGTCGCGTCGTGCCGTCGCGTCGTTATGTTGCCAGTTATTATATAATTGTATTCGTGCCGTCGCCCCGTGCCGTCGTGGCGTCGCGTCGTGCCGTCGTGGCGTCGCGTTGTGTCGTCGTGTCGTCGCGTCGTGCCGTCGCGTCGTGCCGTCGTGCCGTCGCGTCGTGCCGTCTGCCCGGCTCGGCAAAAAGGGCTTGTGATCAGGGCCAATAGAGGGCGCATTTTACAACAGCATTTTACAACAGCAGTGCAAGGCCGGCCTAACGTAAATTGAACATGTCGGGAATTTACAGTTTGCAATCCTAGGGACCTGAGGATTTCTTCCATTTTGTGAATCCTAGTTCCTACGCGCGTGAAGTTTTGGGCAAAACTATGGGAGAACAGGGCTACGTCTGTAAGGGCGCCCCCTATTTCCACTAGTCTGAGGCGACGGCACGACGCGACGGGGCGACGGCACGACGCGACGGCACGACGCGACGGCTTAAAGGCACGACGCGACGGCTCGACGGCACGACGCGACAGCACGACGGCACGGGACGACGGCACGAGGCGACGGCGCGACGCGACGGCGCGGGGCGACGGCACGACGGAACGGGGCGACGGCACGACGCGACGTCACGGGGCGACGGCAAGGGGCGACGACACGACGGCACGACGCGACGGGACGCCGCGCCGGCACGGGGCGACGGCAGGCTATGGAATTCCAAAGACGACAAAACTGCGTCGCGTCGTGCCGTCGCCCCGACGGCACGACGCGACGGCACGACAGTCCCGTCGCGTCGTGCCGTCGCGTCGTGCCGTCGCCTCGTTCCTCATTACTTTTATGCAGTGTCAAAGGCGTCGCGTCGTGCCGTCGTGGCGTCGCGTCGTGCCGTCGTGCCGTCGCGTCGTGCCGTCGCGTCGTGTTGTATTGTAGTGCCGTCGCGTCGTGCCGTCGCGTCGTACCGTCGCCCCTTGGCGTCGTACCGTCGCGTCGAGCCGTCGTACCGTCGCGTCGTGCCGTCGTGCCGTCGCGTCGTGCCGTCGCGTCGTTATGTTGCCAGTTATTATATAATTGTATTCGTGGCGTCGCGTCGTGCCGTCGTGGCGTCGCGTCGTGCCGTCGTGTCGTCGCGTCGTGCCGTCGCGTCGTGCCGTCGTGGCGTCGCGTCGTGCCGTCGTGGCGTCGCGTCGTGCCGTCGTGTCGTCGCGTCGTGCCGTCGCGTCGTGCCGTCGTGCCGTCGCGTCGTGCCGTCTGCCCGGCTCGGCAAAAAGGGCTTGTGATCAGGGCCAATAGAGGGCGCATTTTACAACAGCATTTTACAACAGCAGTGCAAGGCCGGCCTAACGTAAATTGAACATGTCGGGAATTTACAGTTTGCAATCCTAGGGACCTGAGGATTTCTTCCATTTTGTGAATCCTAGTTCCTACGCGCGTGAAGTTTTGGGCAAAACTATGGGAGAACAGGGGTGCGTTCCACTTACGCGAACTGTTTGCGCGAACGTTCGCCAACGTTTTGAGGTGGCGTTAGTTGAAGTGGAACGATATTTTAAAAACTACGTTTTCAAAATGGCGGCGCCCAGTGAAAGTGACATCGTTTGGTTCGCTGCTTTTTGTCCAACTCATTATTTTTCTTTAAAAGATCCCTGTGAATGCTCAAAACAATCCACCGTTTATAACGAAAAGTATAAAACGTAAATAAAAACCGTGAAAAGAACCCTGACGTCTGCTAACCGCTTCGCCATTATTAAAATACGTCACTGGCCAACAGCGAACAGCTCGAAAAGTCGTTCGCCGTTTTCGCTAACGTTTGCCAACATAATTGGCGCACATTGCGTTCCACTCACGCGAACAACGCTAACGTTGGCCAACGTTGGCAACGTTCGCTGGAGTGGAACGCACCCCTGGGCTACGTCTGTAAGGGCGCCCCCTATTTCCACTAGTCTGAGGCGACGGCACGACGCGACGGGGCGACGGCACGACGCGACGGCACGACGCGACGGCTTAAAGGCACGACGCGACGGCTCGACGGCACGACGCGACGGCACGACGGCACAAGGCGACGGCGCGATGCGACGGCGCGGGGCGACGGCACGACGCGACGGCACGACGGAACGGGGCGACGGCACGACGCGACGACACGGGGCGACGGCAAGGGGCGACGGCACGACGGCACGACGCGGCGGGGCGACGGCACGACGCGACGGGGCGACGGCACGACGCGACGGCAGGCATACTGCATAAAAGTAGCATAGAAACAGGCGACGGCACGACGCGATGGCACGACGCGACGGTGACGTCGTGCCGTCGCGTCGTGGCGTCGCGTCGTGCCGTCGGGGCGACGGCACGACGCGACGCAGTTTTGTCGTCTTTGGAATTCCATAGCAGGCATACTGCATAAAAGTAGCATAGAAACAGGCGACGGCACGGGGCGACGGTGACGTCGTGCCGTTGCGTCGTGGCGTCGCGTCGTGCCGTCGCCCCGACGCGTCGGGGCGACGGCACGACGCGACGCAGTTTTGTCGTCTTTGGAATTCCATAATAATGTACATGTAGGGCCGAGTTCGACACGTTTCAATAGAGTCGCGTCCTTCTCCAATCGCCGCGGTTGAAAACTCAAAACTAAGCAGCTAAACACAACTAGTTTTGACCATAACATTGTCAAATTCAAGCAAATATCCAGCAAAACGAGCGAAAATAACTGCGACCCTCACCAATCAAGCAAGACAGTTCAAATCTTCATGTGTAATTCCTACAAGCCTTCGTAAAAATCACTCAACTTTCTCCGATAAAATATTATGTCAACAATGGCGGTGTTCGTAAACACTTGCGAGCTAGCTATGACCTTTCACCGCTAGCTCAAATTATGCAGTTTCTACGCAACGATCCACCAGTAAGAAAACGAATATAAAGGTCAGCTTAATCTATTAGCATAATGAGCACCGCCCCCAAAACCTCAACCTAATGATTGATCCTAAAATTAAACGAGTCTAATTTATTAGGCGAAGTTTGATTGGGATTCTACCGACCTATTGTGACGAGCGAAAGGGATTACATGAGATTGCGCTCACCAGCCAGCATTCACATCAATATTAAGAGCACAAGTCAACATTTTTGTAATTGTAAAGGGAGGGCGATTCCAAAGTAAACAATTTCGGGAGGGCATGTAATCCCTTTCGCTCGTCACAATAGGTCGGTAGAATCCCAATCAAACTTCGCCTAATAAATTAGACTCGTTTAATTTTAGGATTCTACCTCACTATTATGACGTACCTCAAGGGATCACATGAGATGTTTAGAGCACGAAAATGTTGACTTGTAACCAAATCAAATAGAGGAAAGTAAGTCATTTTCTTTTCCTGGTGCTTACATGTATGATGTTAGTTTATTTCATCTTATTTAAGAGTAAATTAGCATATGCAGGATTTTGAACAATTGGTTTGTTATAAAACTTAGCAAAAGTTTGAGCTCCTGCCCATCCCGCTGTCTCCAAGATAGTTTGTAGTGGAACTCCCGCAGCTGCAGCTGCTGATGTAGACGCTGCTCGCACACTGTGAGCTGTAAAAACAGTTGTGTCAATTCCTGCTGACTTCAGCATATCTCTAATCCATCTGCTGATGCTGTCCCTGGACAAAGCTTTAAACGGCTTCTGGAAACTAATAAACAAACGTTTTTCTTCACCTCGAACTCTTTTTGTTCGGTTTAAATATGTAGACAAGTTTGTAACAATACAAAGATCCGAATTTTCTGGATATGTTGATAAAAGAATATCAGCCTGATGTAGTCCTGGTCTACTTTGTTTCAGTAAACTTTGCACTCTAATGCGACACTCTGTGTCAGAAATTAATACATCATCAACGCATAATAGGTGCAAAGTTTGGGTTCGCTGAGCTGTTACTACAGCCAGCAGCGTAACTACTTTTTTGCTCAGCAGCTTTAGGGAAAGATCATTCGTCTTTCCTAGTGACTTTAAGAAATTTAGCAAGACATTAACGTCCCAAGTTGTTTTATAACGAGGGAACGATGGTCTAGAATTAAAGACCCCTTTCATAAATCTGGTTGTTAAAACATGACTGCCGAAAGTAATTCCATCTATAGGCAAAACAATGGCGGAAATTGCCGATCTGGCAGAATTAACAGAACTGTAACTGAGACCTTCATCAAATAAATTTGTTAAGAATTGTAAGGCTTTGCCTATACTCGGATTTATAGGGTTAATCCCCTGTTTGCTACAGAAAGAGTCCCATCTCTTTATATACGAAGTATACTGTTTCTGTGTCTTGCTCCTCCATGAAGCCACAATGATTTCAGTTGTCCGGTTTGAAATGCCTGTGCTTACAAGACGTTCCCGGATATGTGGCATGCCAGTAGTGACAAGTTGGAGTGAAGTGGATGCACCGCTGCTGTGTTCTGTGGTAAGTGAAGAGGCTGCATTGAAGGTGGGATAAGTATTGGTTCTGCTTTGAGCATGCTTATTAACTTGGGGTACCAAAACTGGGTTGGCCAGTTGGGTACAATTAGGAGTCCCTCTGCTTGATCGTTTTGTATCTTCTGGAGGACTCTGCCGATAAGACCAAAAGGAGGAAACGCATAAAAGGTATAAGTTTCCCAATACAACATGAATGCATCTATTTCAGAAGCCCCTGGATCAGGGTGCCATGCAACATAAGGTTTAATCTGATAATTTAATCTCGAGGCAAACAGATCAATATTTGGCTTAATAAGCTTTGCAGTTATTTGCTCAAAAATGTGTGGCTTAAGCATCCATTCCCCATCAACATTCATTCTTCTTGATTCAATATCAGCCACCACATTTAGTTTTCCTGGAATATGTGCTGCACTTAGCCATGTATGGTTTGTTATAGCCCAGTGCCACATTTTTCGTGTTATGGCATTACAATTTGCGGAATGTACTCCGCCCATATGATTGATATGTGCAATAGCTGTAGTATTGTCAATATACAAACGCACATGTTTGTTTTTGCTTATCTTTGAGAAAGACTGCAATGCAAAGAAGGATGCCAGGATTTCTAGAGTGTTTATGTGCGCTTGTGCTTCTTGAGGTGTCCAATGTCCCCCTGTTCGTTCATTATTACAAACAGCACCCCATCCTGAAGGGGATGCATCTGTGGTAATAAACACATGTGGTTTTGAGTTAATTACACGTAAATTTGTCTTGGTTTCAGTGGATTTGATATTTTTAATCCACCAGTTGAGGTCATTTAACGCCTCTTGTGACAAACTCATTTGAGTATCGAAATTTCCGTCACTTTCTTTCAATGCTGTTATTTTGTCTTTTTCGACATGCCGGTAATATAGTTGACCATACATTACACCCGGGAAATTGGACACTATCATACCAATAACTTGAGCTAATTCTCGTATAATTATTGACTTTTTTGAGATCAAGTTCTGACATTTTCTGTCAGTTTTTCAGCTTTATGCGAGGTAGGGCAAATTGACATTTCTTTCGAATTAAGCACAAAACCCAAGAAAGTTATTTCCTGCGTTGGCATACAAACCGACTTTTTGTCGTGAACTATGAAGCCTGCTTGGGCCATAAGATGCTTTGTTGCCACTACGTTCTGATAACATTCGTCATATGTTTGTCCTAATAGCAAAGAATCATCAATGTAGGCTACTGATTGAAACCCTTGACTTCTGAGAGACGAGTATATGGGTTTCATTAGTTTTGTGAAAATCCGTGGAGCTGAAGCAAGCCCATTTGGAAGGCATGTATATTGATAAATTGTATCAGCCCACTGAAATTTCAGATACTTCCTATGATTTCTCTATAACCCCCTTTTGAAGGAGTTTATCGATTTCTTGTTGCATGACATTTTCCTCAAACGTTCCCATAGAATATTGCTTTGGCACGAACATTTGTATTGGACTAGATTCAAACTCAATGTGAAGTCCCTTTACAGTGTTTAAAATGGCTGGGTCTGAAGTAATATTATTCCAGGTTGATAAATACTTTTGTATCCTTCCAGCTACTAATGAGCTTGCTCGAGCGTCACTGATTTCAGTAAAGTCTGTGCTCACCTGTGCTACCTTGGTGGTAGTACGTGACCGAGTTACTGGCGTGTCATTGTGTTGTACTGGCTTCGCCTGTATCCTCGTCCCCGGCTCAGGTTGCTTCTTGCCGGTTGACCTCTTTGGTATTGATACGATTGGTTGCAGTGTACTTTCTTGATGGAAATGTACGACCTGAAAAATGTCTGTAGCCGAAGCCTCTAGAACGACATTCTGCTTGACGACCGAGTTTATATCCAACTTTGTTGGTTGTTTTTATGTCATGAACTTGTTTGGTCAAGTCGTCACCGAAAAGGAGCTGGGTAATTGGGACTGTTGAGCCACAGAGACGTTGGTACTGAGTATTTAAATCGGGACGCATTAGCTCCCTACGTCTCAGATTCAATTCAATGTTGGCATTAGCCATGAGAGTTATAGCGTCTGTGGCTAATTTTACCTCGTCCTTAACATTTTGGTTTGCAAGTAATTTCTCCGTTAATTGGAGTAAAGGAACAAAAGCGGAAACCAGCATTTTTTGAACTCTCAAGATTTTTAAGTCCCTAGTTCGAGTTGTAGGTTTGAGCAAGGCCCATATTTCTGGGTTAACTTTAGTTTTCATCAATTTGGTACAGTTTTGAGGCCTGCAGTAAGCTTTTTGCTTTTCGGCCAATTTCTCATCTGACAATTTTGTCATGAGAATTTTGTCAGTCAATGTTGCGAGCTTGTCTTTAATTTTTGGCCCAACCTTATTGTCTGCTTCGTATTCCTGTTCGATATCACCCAATAAATCGTCATTAGACGAATTATGCTGTTCATCCTCGGATAGCAATCGCTTAAGTTCAGTTTCAGAGTCATCAGACTCCGAAGCGAGATCAGGGACTCGGACAACCACGACTGACTTCAGTCGTTTGGAAGTCGGTTCGGCCGCACTGGTATTCAGGGATCTACGCTTACATTCCTTATGTTCTTTGTTAGCTGCTCCACGGAATTCAGTTGTGAATTGTTGAAAGCCCGCTTTCATTGCCTGCATTACGGCGTTATTCAACTGCTGCCACGGCTGAGTGGTTGCGGAGGTAGAAGCATGCTCGGCCATGCATTGTAATGGCGGAATGGCCGAGGTTGTTTGTTTAGGTTTAGACAATTTTGCTTTACCTTTTCGAGTCTTTTCCCCCACAGTTTTTATGTCTTTTTGAACTCCTGTTTCCGACGATTCGGAAGTGTTGGCTATTAAGCCATGGTCCATGGGTATACCTGAAAGTCTTGACGGTGTTGGATGTGGAGATAAATCAGAAGACTCCCCAAAATCCAAAGCATTATCAATAAATTCGTCAGCCATTGTAGGTGGAAATCAAACAGTTTTATTTAGTAAAAATGGAAAGTTAAATCGTGATACATAAGCATTGGCCTATGCACACAATTAGTGAAGAGAACGGAGTTGCGTCCGTTCACTAGCTGGATATAGATCGCACACTGATGTGAATGCTGGCTGGTGAGCGCAATCTCATGTGATCCCTTGAGGTACGTCATAATAGTGAGGTAGAATCCTAGGCGTTCATATATCTTCAGTTAATTTGCATAGTAGCCGCGTGAGGTCGTTGTTTGAGCTCCGATTACCGCTGCGCTGTACGTACGGACGGGTAACGATGAACGCCTTGACCAAGGCTACTCTATTATATACATTTAGAGAGTAATGTATAGTACATAAAACGCAGTGCATAAAATATATGACAACAAATTACTAAATACACTATAGCATACAGCAATTACAAATGTTTTATCCATCGAGCTCAGTAAATGAATGTCTTTTAATTACACACTATACACAAATAATACAATAAGAATGCAGCAAATAATTCAAACTAAACATTTATATTAATAAATACAGTAAGTTCATCAAAGGTAATGTTTGTAAAGAAAAATACATATGTTCCATGTCAACGACGTGAACACTCATCCATTTAGTGGCCCCCCTAGATATTGTTGTCGAACAATTAAATACAGTACATGTAGAAGAAAAGCTGGATTGCGAATCGAACACATAGGGGCCTATACCATTGAACCACAGCAAAAACAAAACGCAACACTTTGTGTTGACCATATTCTTTTCAGGAAAAAGTCTATCGCCATAAGCTTTATATTAGAACTATAATGTCATAAACATGTCTTGGTCAAAGTTGTGCAAAATTGGCTACTTAGATTGAAATTGGCTGTAAAATCACTGATTTAATTGCGGAACTTTAAAATTCATTCAGCGCGATTCCTGTTGGTCGATGTTTGGTATACACGGCGTTCTTATAATCAGTGTAACGCCCAGAATAGCCTGTTATTTTATTGATACAATTTCCCTTTGTAAAATTTCATATTTTTATAATTTTATTTCATCGAACTTGTCTTTTGTTATGATACGAGTTATTCTTATAGGGCAAATCTTAAACAGAAAATTGCAAATTGGGTTTTCGAGTTTCGCAATCCAATCACTGATTTTGCAGCCATCTTTTTTTGCCGAGTTTGCTTAAATTTGATCATTGATAGCCAAGATGTAATTATAACAGAATAGAAGTGAGAAGCATTGGTGTTTAGAAGGTAAGTGGTTTGAAACCGGCCATATACTTTTTTAATATTCTGCAAGAATTTGTACCGTTCAAGTTGTTTTATTTCAAGGGAAAAATAGGACCACTGTTTGCAGTCTACCGGCTGTGTTGAAGTCTACCGGCCTCGCTAATATTAGTTTTTTTGTGACCAAACTCTTTGAAAAATAATGTGGATATACATGCAGTAAATAATATGAAACACTAAGATTTGACGATCTTCGGACGAAAATGCACATTATTCAACGATAAACAATTTACATTTTGTGGAACTATATAATGTACTATAAACAAAATGCGATCTTATTCCAGCTACAAGCGTTCATCGTATTTTTAAACGTATAGGCCTAGGCCTAATCTTATACGGTCAAATTATAGTACAATCATTAAATATTAATTTGGCTGTTTAATATTGCATTCGGCATTCTGAACTATAGTAAGGACAAGCATAATAACAAAACCAATAAAAGGCGTGTTTGCATAGCCGTATGTTTCCACCAGAATTAATTTGTATCGAAGTTCAACACAACCTAATATTCTCGGGCTAATTAGAATTACAATGGGAATTTCCTAACACTTTGAATGAAATAATTTTCAAAAATAAATAAATAAATAAATAAATATTCTTTAAGCATGAATTTGTAACATTTCAGAATATCGTGCTTAATAGTTATCAGCAATATCTTACTCGGTCATGCGATTTAAACACAATGCATGTAAACGTGTTATAATCTTTAAAGTACATGTAACATAGAATGCCATCGAGTGGTGGCAAACGCATGTACCTTTCATGTTCAGGAATGAATTTAAAACTATATAGGGGGCTTATTGTTTTCAATTTTCATAGAATGCCTATAAGCCTATACGTGTAGCAATATTTAGCTTGGGTTGCAAATGATATTTTCACAGGCATTTATCTGTTTTATGCAGATCGTAAACGGCCGTTCTTGGAGGACCCCGCTGAACACCAGTGTGTATAATATACAATTATTACAATTACCCTCTCCCCGGAACAAACCCCGTCTTTCCAGGAAGTGAAGCTACAGGTACGTGCATGCCGAAACACCAGGGACCAATTTCATAAACGTATAGGCTATTATAAGCACACATAAAATGCTTAGCATGGACATTCTTCCTTGGCAAAAACGGGGTTACAAACCAAATATTCAGGCGATGTTTATTGTTTGTGACTAGTATTCAGCTGCTGCTTTTTCCTTAGCAAGAAAAGTACATGAAGTTTTAGCTAGTAACCTGTTTTTACTGAGCAAGAGTTTTTTGTGCTAAGCAAATTGTAGTGCTTACTTGTTTTATGAAATTGGCACCTGGAGCCGATTTCACGAAGCTAAAGCACAACAATTTGCTTAGCACAAATAAATCTTGTCTATGTACTTTTCATGCTATAGCAAAAAACCAGCTGAAAATAGTCACAAACAATTTTATTTACGTGACCTGAAGGTTTATAACTCCGTTTTTGCCAAGGAGTAATTTTTATGCTGAGCAATTGTTTTATGTTAAGCAAGTATAAGCAGCCCATGAAATTGGGCCCAAACTTATCGGGGATGGGACAAAGGGACCAACAAATATTCTTGTGATTCTTCAGTGGCGTAAATCATCTGTGTTTGGATGTTGATGTTGATGTTTTGATGTGAGTGTGTAAACACCAGCATTGATGAGTTAGTATTTCATACGCACTGTGGACCTCCGAACAATTGACGTCCACAGGATAGTGGTAGTGGTTTGGGTAGTTGTTTGTGGACTTGGCCAGGTCGACAGTCCGTTTTGCCCTCTCTAAAAAAAGACTTTTAGAGGAAAATCGGGTTAGGGTTATATATAGAAAAGGTAAGAGAAACAGCTGAGGGGCACAGAATCAAACTTTGAGGTTAAATTGTTTGGGGAAGCGAGAAAAATGCCGTCTGCTTCTCAGTTTCGTTCTTGGTTCTGGGCTGTTTTCTAAACCCCAACTTAGACTCCGACTCGGTTTCATTACCATTGCCAAACTGCATGAACGAAGCCAAAATGGAGACGAAGCTGGGGTTTCAAAAACAACCCGTGGGAAACCTAATGCTTTTGCAATCGCATAAAGATGTTTATATTAAAATACATTACCTCAAGTTTTTATGGCCTTACGGCAAATAATGTTCACTTTGACATGGGCTAGGCCTACCCGTTAATTCCGACATAGCTTTAATAACTGAAATGCAAATAACTTAAGTAAAGGTGGCTGGAACAGAGCACAAACATCGCAGACATTTACAAATTACCGTCACTTTCTCAAAAAGGTCCTGTCAGTCACAGTGTGTGTGGGGGACATCAATACAAACCATTTTCCTATTTTCCTCGGTTATAACCTTTAGATAGCAATCATGTTCAAATCGGTTGCTGTCCTCCTGGTACTCGGTCTTGCGTTGGTCGCCTGGGCTCCTCTTCCTCCATTGATGCCGCCGGTAATAGGCCGTGTTACGTGACCCAAAAATATGCTCAGAAAAAGAATCCGTGGTACCAGTTTGAGAACAAAACAAAAATTGTGTGATTCTACTCAGTTTGATGTCCTGAATCCGAAAATCAATGTTGTCGGTTGCAGGGAATGGAACATAACCTACTTTTTGGGGTCCAAAATCAGAATTTTGGGCGCAGTCTCTAAATCTGCGCTATCAAAAATGCATTTGCACAAGTACCGTCAGCCTATTTCTCAGATTTTACTTCTCTTTTGCAGAACAACCCGCACAATTACTCGTGCATTGGAAATAATGGAATAGCTAAATAGAAGGCAATCGCCTGGTGGTGGCACCATCGGCCAATTGAGGCACGATCAACCGACAGCGAATGCAGCGCAATCCGATTCGGGCTACGTACCTAGGCTCCCCATGATCACAGCAGCGCACGCAATGGACGGTTCGCGCAGATTAGCAGTTCGCGCAGATTAGCAGTTCGTGCAGATTAGCAGTTCGCGCCGCGCAGAAAGACTGAATTGCGCCCAACACGAGTTCTAAATGGAAGTATCTGTCCTAAATGTAAAAATGACAGTTGGCTTTTCCAAAAAACTTCATGTAACTTATTTGTGCATTCAATATAGTCTGGTCTAATTGGCACTTCTTTGAACCCTATATAGTTGGTCATGATTTTCATATGAAGCCTGTAAAAGAGGGTAGGTTAATATTTCAGTTTACCAACAATTTTCCAAAAACAATTTTCGGTTGATATTATGCTATACATGGGATACTTTATTGGCAATTGTACTTCCTACAGTTGGTCGGTAGTAGCAATAATATACAGCATGCCAAAACAATTCAGGACTATACTATACTGCCTACATAAATTGGAGTCTTGCTGTTAAGTCAGGCAGATTGGTGAAACAAACATGGTAAAAATGATAAAAGCATGGAATTTGTCACACAATCAAAAAATTATGTCTTTAGAATATAAATGTATAGGGCCATCCTACATTTTCCCCTTGAAAAAAATATAACAGGCATTTTCAAAAATTTCTAAATGGCTAAATGTTATTTCTAAATGTTATTCTACCTATATTTTTCCTAAGGTCAAATCTACGATGGCCCGGGAGCGAATTGTTTTTTCCCAAACAGGTTTGCACAATTTCATGAATTATTCAGTAGTTGCGTTGATCGCTGTACAACACTTAGGTTCTAGGTCTCCTTTTCCCCTTAAATTAAAAATACTCTAAAGATATCAATTTGACTAGGAAAAACGAGGTGACCTACTACAGCAGGATTCGAACCCGGGATCTTTGATCCATAGCCAATCCCACTATCCACTACACTACGTATAGCAGCTCGACAACAGCTGTTCTTTAAAGTGATTTATTGTAACTAGTTAACTAATAACAACAATGCTGTGACGTCATGTTTTATTCCGATGAATAAACATAACTTCTCATCCAAACTACTGAATAATTCATGAAATTGTGCAAACCTGTTTGGGAAAAAAAAAATCGCGGCCCGGGAGCGGAGAGCCAAATATTTTTCTTATAACACACTCTGAATGTGTGCCAAAATTCATGCTTTTATCCTCAAGTAAACAATTCTATCATAATGTTGCAGTTGGAGTAAACTGACCAATACCACAGCTTATACAAAACATCACATGTATGACTCGCAACAAATAATGAACATTCAGTTTATTTACAGCTACATATAAATGTTCAGATGGGGTCTATTCTTGTGTCATCATCCGGTAAATGAAATTGGTGCTGTACAGTCAAGTACTGCACTGAAGAGCTACTCCAATTCCAGATTAAAATTTTCATCTAATGATCCAGAAGATATGCTGTAAAAAATAAATAAAAACAAAAACTGTAATCTGTTCATTCAAGAAAGACATTTTAATCAGAAGAGAATTTCTGAGTACAATTTAACTTGCCTGTAAAACGCGGTGGCTATCGTTATAATGGCCTATGGCAGTTGACGAGCTGATTCCCAGACATACTCAGGCCGACACATTGACAATAATATTTGGCTATCGATCTTGGAACCATGGTTGATACTAGCCAGGTTCCAAGAGTGAAAGGTCCAGAGTATTGTCATTTTCAGGGAATCAGATCGTCAACTGCCGTAACGATAGCCACTACGTTGTTGCCTAAAAATATCAATACAAATCACCAATGGCAAAAATTATTACGATAGTGCTAGAACTATATAACATAAGGCACCCTAGTAGAATAGTAGAAGAAGTATAAACATCCCCTGTCTGACCCTTACCCATACTTTGCAATAAAATGACATTTCCATCTTTGGTGGTTAACCGTTTTGGGTGGATTCTTCGGTGGTTATGGGAAGTATTGCGAACCACTGTGCTGATGCATTTGTGTTGTTGATGATGCCGTGTGTTCTTTGGCGTCTTGCAAAATCGGGAACCGATTTCAAAATTTAAAAACCCCAAAAAGTCTTGCCTAAAATACGACAAATATGTTTGTTAATATAATACTATAGCTCCATTCCTAGTTTTTTCTTACTTTCCAAATTAGTCCTTTTCGCTGCAGACCGTGGCAACTCCCGTGTGAAAAAAAATGCGACACACGACGACACAACCGACCAGGTATTAGTACAAAATCGGTTGTATTCGCCTTTGCCGCGCTGGTCGCGTCGTGGCATTGATTTTCATACACCAATTTCATGTTATTTACACTGTTTTTCATAACTCTCCACGTACTAAGTTACTTCTTCACACACAAAAATGCGGTTTCTGAAGCTGTGCCATCGGCAGAAGCTTGAATGATGATTCTCTCCATTTGACGAGAAAATTTGACTCGCCCATTAGCCTCTGTCATGACCTTTCTAAAAGGTCAACGCGAGGAAAATTGTCAAAATGGCGGCGCTTACCAACAGCAACACGTGTGTCGTCGATGTCAGAACTTTATGGCTTACGACGGAGCTCTAAAGGCTGTGGTTATTTCGAAAGGATAAATCGTAGGCATAAGGCTAAATGTCATCCAAAACCGTAAAATTACGAAAGAGAAAGAAACAGCGACTGAAAAAATTGTCAGTTTGTGAAAGCGTGCTGCGCTATATACGTACGTGCGTAGCTAGCAGATGTCAGACAAGTCGACCGTTGAGACAACTCGCCCGTTGAGACAACTCGCCCGTTGAGACAACTCGACCTTTGGGAGAGCTATAGCTGTACTTCGACGTTTACATTGTTTATAAACAGTTAATGTTGGGCCGACTTTCCTCATGCAATGTTGCCATACTTCTTTGTTGACAAACTGCAAATTCATTGTACCTTTACCATGTTAATGTTATTAATGCTTGCTATTTACCCTCTGTTAACAATTTAGGTGTAAGCTTAGTCCGAAAAAAACACCAAAACGGTGGCGTCCAGAAATTGTGCACACAATTGACCGAGTGCTCCCTAATTGGTCGTGGCGCAATTGAATAATTCTTGAAAAATTCAAGTTTAATATTTACGAACTTCTTTTAATGTCAGGTTTCAGTCAATAAAAGGGTAAAATATTACTAGATTTCACAGGCGTCTGTACATTTAATGTGACAGTATTTAAAACTGATTTTTAAATTAACATTGCAGGATTAGGAATGTTGAGGTTTAACGTCCATATAGTAATTATGTGAACCAAGTGCTTGTGTGTAAAGCCCCAAATTTATATTTGATGTCAAAAAATAATTAAAAATACAACTAGACATGTGTTTGTGGACAAACACAGAGCTGTTTCGAGTGTCTTACATTATTTTCAATATGTGTGTGTGGTGGTCTATGTGTGTGCAAAGTCTCAAGTCGATTAAATTTACCAAAGTGCCAAAAGTCAATAGTCTGAAGAAAAACGTGTACAAAACCTATGGGGAAAATTTCAACTTTGACGCGAAGTCACGTGACCTTGAATGACGTAATCGCGACGAATTTCTTCTAGGACCGTCTTTGGGTGGTTGTCTAAATGCATACCAAGTCTCAAGTCGATCGGATTTATCAAAGTGTCAAAGTGTATTGGCTGAAAAAACGTGTACAAATCCTATGGGAAAAAGTCTGAAAGTGACAAAAATGACAAAAACATTCATCTAAAACTATAACAAATACACCTTTAATGTGACATCTCATTACACCCGATGACATAATCATGACGTGACCCCAATTAATACCTATAACACATCCCGAAATACTTGCGTATCAATGTTGACCCAAATCGGACTTGTACTTTCAGAGATAGATGGTCTTGAAAACTCACCTTTAATGTGACGTCACATGACACCCGATGTCGTTATCATTACGTCAGCTCAATGTATACCTATAACACATCCCGGAATACGTGCATACCAAGTTTGACCCCAATCGGACCTGTACTTCTAGAGATAGAGGGTCTTAACAACTACACCTTTAAGGTGACGCCACATTACACCCGATGACGTCATCATGCCATCACCTCCATTTATATTTATAGCACATCCCGGAATACCTGTAAACCAAGTTTGAGCACAATCGGACCTGTACTTCCAGAGATAGAGGGTCCAAAAAAATGCACCTTTAATGTGACGTCACATGACCCACGAAGACGTCATAATGACGATTTTTATCTTGGCCCTCCTGGGGATGGCGATCGAAGTGTGTGCTAAGTCGGAAGTCGATCGGATTTACCAAAGTGTCAAAGTCAATAGTCTGAAGAAAAACGTGTACAAAACCTATGGGGAAAAAACTGCACCTTTAACGTGATGTCACGTGACCACGAATGACGTAATCGTGACGAATTTATTCTAGAATCATCCGTGGGTAGTATGCTAAGAGTAGCTAGCCAAGTCTGAAGTCGATCGGATTTACCAAAGTGCCAAATATATATCGGGTGAAAAAACGTGTACAAATCTTATGGGGAAAACTACACCTTTAATGTGACGTCACACGACGTCGTTATGACGTCATTATGACGTCACCTTAATTTTCGTATATAACACATCCCGGAATACCTGTATACCAAGTTTGACACTAATCGGACTTGTACTTCCAGAGATAGAGGGTCCTAAAAACTGACCTTTAATGTGACGTCACATGACCCCCGATGACGTCATCATGGCGATTTTCATATTGGCCCTTCTGAGGATGGTGGTTGAGGTGTGCGCTAACTTTTAGGTCAATCGGATTTACTAAAGTGTCGAAGTCAATAGTCTTGATGAAAACGTGTACAAAACCTAAGGGGGAAAACTGAACCTTTAACGTGACGTCACGTGACCATGAATGACGTAATCGTGACGAATTTCTTCTAGAATCATCCGTGGGTAGTATGCTAAGAGTAGCTAGCCAAGTCTGAAGTCGATCGGATTTACCAAAGTGCCAAATATATATCGGGTGAAAAAACGTGTACAAATCGTATGGGGAAAACTACACCTTTAATGTGACGTCACATGACGTCGTTATGACGTCATTACGACGTCACCTTAATTTTCGTATATAACACATCCCGGAATACCTGTATACCAAGTTTGACACTAATCGGACTTGTACTTCCAGAGTTAGAGGCTCCTAAAAACTGAACCTTTAATGTGACGTCACATGACCCCCGATGACGTCATCATGGCGATTTTCATATTGGCCCTTCTGAGGATGGTGGTTGAGGTGTGTGCTAACTTTTAGGTCAATCGGATTTACTAAAGTGTCAAAGTCAATAGTCTGGATGAAAACGTGTACAAAACCTATGGGGAAAAATTGCACCTTTAACGTGACGTCACGTGACCATGAATGACGTAATCGCGACGAATTTCTTCTAGGACCGTCCTTGTGTGGTTGTCTAAATGTATGCCAAGTCTAAAGTCGATCGGATCTACCAAAGTGTCAAAGTGTATTGGCTGAACGAAACGTGTACAAATCCTATGAGAAAAAGTCTGAAAGTGGAAAAAAAAAAAAAAAAAATTATTGATAACAAATGTGACAAAAATGACAAAAACATTCATCTAAAACTATAACAAATACACCTTTAATGTGACATCTCATTACACCCGATGACATAATCATGACGTGACCCCAATTAATACCTATAACACATCCCGAAATACTTGCGTATCAATGTTGACCCAAATCGGACTTGTACTTTCAGAGATAGATGGTCTTGAAAACTCACCTTTAATGTGACGTCACATGACACCCGATGTCGTTATCATTACGTCAGCTCAATGTATACCTATAACACATCCCGGAATACGTGCATACCAAGTTTGACCCCAATCGGACCTGTACTTCTAGAGATAGAGGGTCTTAACAACTACACCTTTAAGGTGACGCCACATTACACCCGATGACGTCATCATGCCATCACCTCCATTTATATTTATAGCACATCCCGGAATACCTGTAAACCAAGTTTGAGCACAATCGGACCTGTACTTCCAGAGATAGAGGGTCCAAAAAAATGCACCTTTAATGTGACGTCACATGACCCACGAAGACGTCATCATGACGATTTTTATCTTGGCCCTCCTGGGGATGGTGATCGAAGTGTGTGCTAAGTCGGAAGTCGATCGGATTTACCAAAGTGTCAAAGTCAATAGTCTGAAGAAAAACGTGTACAAAACCTATGGGGAAAAAACTGCACCTTTAACGTGATGTCACGTGACCACGAATGACGTAATCGTGACGAATTTATTCTAGAATCATCTGTGGGTAGTATGCTAAGAGTAGCTAGCCAAGTCTGAAGTCGATCGGATTTACCAAAGTGCCAAATATATATCGGGTGAAAAAACGTGTACAAATCTTATGGGGAAAACTACACCTTTAATGTGACGTCACACGACGTCGTTATGACGTCATTATGACGTCACCTTAATTTTCGTATATAACACATCCCGGAATACCTGTATACCAAGTTTGACACTAATCGGACTTGTACTTCCAGAGATAGAGGGTCCCAAAAACTGACCTTTAATGTGACGTCACATGACCCCCGATGACGTCATCATGGCGATTTTCATATTGGCCCTTCTGAGGATGGTGGTTGAGGTGTGCGCTAACTTTTAGGTCAATCGGATTTACTAAAGTGTCGAAGTCAATAGTCTTGATGAAAACGTGTACAAAACCTAAGGGGGAAAACTGAACCTTTAACGTGACGTCACGTGACCATGAATGACGTAATCGTGACGAATTTCTTCTAGAATCATCCGTGGGTAGTATGCTAAGAGTAGCTAGCCAAGTCTGAAGTCGATCGGATTTACCAAAGTGCCAAATATATATCGGGTGAAAAAACGTGTACAAATCGTATGGGGAAAACTCACCTTTAATGTGACGTCACATGACGTCGTTATGACGTCATTATGACGTCACCTTAATTTTCGTATATAACACATCCCGGAATACCTGTATACCAAGTTTGACACTAATCGGACTTGTACTTCCAGAGTTAGAGGCTCCTAAAAACTGAACCTTTAATGTGACGTCACATGACCCCCGATGACGTCATCATGGCGATTTTCATATTGGCCCTTCTGAGGATGGTGGTTGAGGTGTGTGCTAACTTTTAGGTCAATCGGATTTACTAAAGTGTCAAAGTCAATAGTCTGGATGAAAACGTGTACAAAACCTATGGGGAAAAATTGCACCTTTAACGTGACGTCACGTGACCATGAATGACGTAATCGCGACGAATTTCTTCTAGGACCATCCGTGGGTGGTGTTCTTATTGTATGCCAAGTTTCAAGTCGATCGGATCTACCAAAGTGTCAAAGTGTATTGGCTGAACGAAACGTGTACAAATCCTATGAGAAAAAGTCTGAAAGTGGAAAAAAAAAAAAAAAAAAAAAAAAAGAATAACTAGACATGTGTTTGTGGACAAACACAGAGCTGTTTCGAGTGTCTTACATTACTTTCAATATGTGTGTGGTGGTCTTTTGTGTGTGCCAAGTCTCAAGTCGATCAGACTTACTAAACTGTCAAAGGCAATAGTCTAAAGAAAAACGTGTACAAAACCTATGGGAAAAAAAATAGAAACTTTAACGTGACGCCCCGTGACCTTAAATGACGTAATCGTGCCGAATTTCTTCTAGGGCCGTCTGTGGATGGTGGTCTAAGTGTGTGCCAAGTCTCAAGTCGATCGGATTTACTAAAGTGTCAAAGTCAATAGTCTAAAGAAAAACGTGTACAAAACAATGGGAGAAAAATGTCAACCTTTAATGTGACGTCATGTGACCTTGAATGACGCAATCGTGCCGAATTTCTTTCAGAAACATCTGGGGATGGTGTTCTAAGTGTATGCCAAGTTTCAAGTAGGTCGGATTTACCGAAGTGCCAAAGTCAATAGTCTGAAGAAAAACGTGTACAAAACCTATGGGAAAAATTTCACCTTTAACGTGACGTCACGTGACCTTGAATGACGCAATCGAGCCAAATTTCTTCTAGGACCATCTGTGGGTGGAGGTCTAAGTGTACACCAAGTCTCAAGTCGATTGGAATCACCAAAGTGCCAAAGTGTATTGGCAGAACAAACGTGTGTAAATCCTATGGGTAAAAACACTGAAAGTGGAAAAAAAAAAAAGGAAAAAAAAAAAAAAAAAAAAGAAAAAAAAAAACTTTAACGAAAACAAAAGCTGTTTCGGTGAAAAACCGAAACAGCTAAAAAAAACTTTAACGAAAACAATAGCTGTTTCGGCTGAAATGCCGAAACAGCTAAAAATAATATTGCTTGTACATGTATCAAGTTGTATGAATTGGCCCCAGAATTTGTTTACTGTATGGCATTCAAATATGGCTTTCAAATAAAGCTTCAGTTCAGTGCCACTGAATTTTTTGTTTTGTTTAAATGTTAATTGGGCCTAACCGGTTTTCTAAGGAGCATAAATACACGGCGGGTCTTTTCAAGTGCAGGAAAGAAAATCTAGTTTTATGATTGGCCATTTTTTATTAAGTATTTCCCCGCAATTCACTAAATATCTGTTGTCTTTCCTCCATGGTATAGCTACTTACGTTAGTCTTACGCGAGAGCTCGGAAGCCATATTGACAAATTTCCGCAAAACGCCCTCTTCGGTTGATTTTCGTCATTTCATGACAGAGGCTAATGGCGCATGCATTTGTTTACATATAGTGCGCCACCTATTGACTCACTTTTGTATGGAAAGCCGCATCTTTTAGAAATCGATCGTAAATAATGGGATGGGGGACATAACTTTTTATAGTTTAAATTTATTTTTAAGATACAAAATGATTTCGAAATGTATATCAATTTGTGAAATGTAAGTGGGGGTGGGGGCTACTTTTATTAGCCTAAATAAATTCATTGTCACTTTTTTTTTTGTGGTCAATATGGGTGTCCATACTGTGCCTGTTGCGACGTCATCGATTCAATTTTCATTCTGTACCCGTCAGGTACCACCAGGCAACACGAAAAAGGGGGACGTAACACGGCCTGTAAGTACATCATGTTCGGCTTCAGGGCCAATTTTATAAAGCTGCTAAGCACACACACACACAATTGCTTAGCACAAACAAATCTTGCTCGGTAAAATCAGGTTACCAGCCAAAACTTCGATTCCTGTGCTTTTCATGCGAAGCAAAAACTAGCTGATTACACGTCACAACAATAAACATCACCTGAAAATTTAGTTTGTAACCCTGTTTTTGTCAAGTAGAAATAATGTTTATGCTAAGCAAATTGTTGTGCTTGGCAGCTCTATATGAGATTGGCCCCAGCAGGCTAGGGAGTCACAGGCGCCCCTGTCGAATAGCACTTTTTCTTGGTTTTTCCAGCTTATATTAACGCCAAACTTACAACAAAAGCAAACAGTGTAAATACTACCTTTAAGGTTATCGTCATTGATTTATGGTTTGGGATTGGGTTTGGTTGGGTTGCGTTTGTTTCTGCATTCCAAGAGAAAGGACGATGAGCAATAGAGGACAATAGGGTCCCATATTGCCCCTATTGTACCATAAAGTTGACTATAATGCGCTGTGGAAATAAAAACACTCTTGTCATTTCTCCCGCTTTACACTTTATTTCATCAGCAAACTTTTGAAGAAGGACGGAATTTCCCCGATGGCCTGGGGGCTGTTAGTCCATGTGATGGTGAGTGAATATGGGAAAGGTCCTAATAATATCATTTCATAAGAGTTTAAATATGTTATATTGTAAATTGGCTACCAATGCGAACTCCCAATTCCTAACCCAGTCTTACTGCAAACCCTTCCCACATAACACTCGTCAAACTTATACAAATTCTTCATTGCACAACTTCAGTTACTATTTTTTATTTCGGCGTCAAACTGATCATAATTTGTGTTCAATTATATTTTAAGCTTCGCCAGATGATCCCGGCTGCCAAGGAGATGGGAATAGGAATCCAGGTAAATATTGTTGTATCCTTCGGACAAATTCCAACGTCAGCCCAGCTGGATAATCTGTACGCCCTTTCGTTGATCTCGGCACACACAATATCAAAATGCTCTTGCAAATAAGCCATTTGCGCGTGACCCCGAGTTAAATTTAAATAATATCTGGTACACTGACTTGTTCACACAGCTTGGCACAGTTTAACTTTAAATTCTCCAGACCAAAGACACTATATCACGTGATTCGGGGCAGGCTTTTGCATAGTTACGTAAGAGACGCTCAGCACCAATACATTGTTTACAATGGGTGAGAATGGCAAAAAGACACCAGACCATTCCAGAGCTGGGGGTTGCTAGCGTATGACGCGTAAGGCTTGCCCCGAATCACGTGATATAGCAACAGCGTCTTTGGTCTGGAGAATTTAAAGTTAAACTGTGCCAAGCTGTGTGAGCAAGTCAGTGTCCAGATGTTATTCAAATTTAACTCGGGGTCACGCGCAAATGCCGGCTATTAGGCCACCTGGCGCAAATCTGTTTTTTTGGGAACGGGAACTTTTTGCGCAGTCTAGTGATACAGGTCAACTCAAAATAAGAAAATAAAGTTTAAAGGTTTAATACACCATTGGTAATTGCTTGAATTGTCAGGAATTGGTGAATTTGGAGGGTTGTATTTTATAGTAAATATCGTTTAACTGACATGTCCTCGCGCATGTGTGTTCGTTCACGTACGAGTTCTTTCGCGATAAAGAATGTCCTTACCTAACTAGACTTACCTAACTAAGCACGACTAGACTGTGCGCGTGCGTCTAGGAGCAAGTTCGGGCGCGAACTATAGTTAACCATTAGTCAGTCTCTGCTTTACCAATGCGCATGCTCAAATGCAGTTCGCTCGAACGGCTCTAGTCGAACTATTGTTGAAAAGATGGCAACCGGTTTGTTTACATTTGCGACATGAATGAAATGGGTTTTGCCACTATTCTTCCACGCATATAAGTAGGACAAGCCATAACGTTAGTCATCTTGGTCCTAAAACAAGACAAAAATTACATTAGGCCCGCCAGATTTTCACTTAACGTTACTGCCTTTTTCTCCGTCCGACTACTGACATCACCTTTTTCTACGTCACTGGTTCTCTCCATGTTTTCCTATGAAAAGAGGCTACTGTCAACCAGCGGCAACCGTGCTCCAGGGTCTGGTTCCAAATAGTCGACTAGATAGTCCAACCATTCTGCGTTCGAGCGATGTTAGTCGAACTATGGTTAACTATAGTTCGCGCCCGAACTTGCTCTTGGTGGGTAGCGTTTGGAATGCAACCCACTCGTGAACATGGAGAAATGCACGGTGAACACGATAAACACGACGCGATTGGAACACAGCATTATTTCACCAGCTGAAAAATTCTTGCGCTGCCGGTCACGTGGCTGACGCGCGACGATTACGTATATTGGTGGTTTTTGCAATCGGGATGGAAACGGCACTGGATTAGGACGTGGTGAGAACGAGGTGAAATGTCTGGGAACGAAGTGGCCGAGTTAAGAAACAGTTAGAATGGGGAAGGATGTATTAGGAACGAGGTAGAACAAGTTCAGAACGGGTTTAAACCGACTACAAGTACAAACGGGTTGGACTGCTTGGAAACGTTGTCCGCACGAGGTGAACGGGCAATTTTACCCGATCTGAACTGGATACCAACGGACTGCGGACGGGTTAAAGACGAGATGTACATAGTGAGGACTGTTTCTGAACGAAGTAGCATCGTATTTATGACATTATTTGGCAAAAGCTACACGTTCTACCCCCAGCACAGCCCGTTTTATGATTTTTTTAGGACGGGGCAGGACGTTTTGAGAACAAGAGTTTGGTGTGTCGGAAGCCAAGAATAATTAGGTTTTGACTCCAAACCAACTTGCACTGGCCATGACACTGCACAACTTGACTGCTCATCACTCATTAACATTCTCCATGGGCTCGCGGACACTGTGTTGCATCTTCTACTACACACCAGCATGACCAGCACCTGGTCAACACGGTCACGGTGATCCAGATGATGATGACCGTGCAGAAGTTGAAACCTAATTTCATGTTCTAGGATTGGAGTCTTGGTTTTCAAACTTTCAAACTTTTATTTACAGTACTGACAGTTGTATTATAGGATCATAAGACATGTTTTTACACCAAAACAAATATATAGGCCTATATGTATCTTAACTGAATTTAAAAAATGAAACCCATTTTTAAAATTTCATATGAGGGTACTGTTGCTGTAATGTCTATCTTTAGCTCTCAATTTATGTTTAATAATAGGCAGTTATAAGATGTACTTTAGAATTGACCTGAAATGCAACTCATCGTAACAGTCTGCGCATACAATGTGCTCACTGATTGGCTGTTGTGCACACGTGTGTCATTTTTACAAAGCAACAGAACACAATTGTCTACAGTTTGCACATGCACATGAATAAAGATTTATTGAAGAATTTCATAAAAAAATAGGCTTACAAAATTATGTTAACCCTAAAAGTCCTCATTCCTTTTCCTGTTAAAGAATGTGCGAAAAGCTATTGGAATTAATTACATTATCTTGAAGTCATTGCATTTGTAGGAACAAGAACAAAAAGGAATAAAACCAAAGTCACTTCTTCTGGAAATAAATTACGAAAACATGTTTTGTCTGTTTTACGATAATTCAGTGAAATACAAATAGTTCATGTTGTGTGAATTTATTATTAATTATTGATGACTGGTGTTTAAAATTACATGAAACAAGCTCAGGCTGTACGCTCGTTCACATGCACCAATTACTAAATACTACTTACTAGAAGCTCCCACAATTTGAAAATAAGAGTTTGAACAAATATTCTAAACAAGTAAATAAAGGGAAAGTTCAACCATGGAGGAAGTTCCTTCCTCCATGGTTCAACATACAAGGGATGAAGGAACAATTATAAAAGAGAAAGCCAAGAGGCCCCGTAACAAATAACGGTGCGCCCCACGGTCCGTCCTCCCTACGTACATGTATACATGCGTTTGTTTATGGTGTAAATGGAGGAAACGTGCCTGTTGACACGAAGGTGAATTGGGGTTATATTATTAGGGTTAGAATAGAGGACGACCTCGATTGAGATTCGTGTACAAAACCAATGAGAGCCGTCGGAAAAAAGTACAAACAAAGGAAATTATCGAGAGGAACAAAAGAAACTCCACGATTTACACTATAAACAAACGGGTGGTTGGTACATGTACATGTGAAGCAGTCGCTCGTGCTTTTACTAATACTACACAGCCTTGTACGCAAAGAACGCGCCGTACTTTTCAACGCTCTAGCTCCTTATTCTTCCAGTGTACGGGCGTAAAAAGTTCCTTTCAAAAATTTGTTTATTTAACTTGCCAATACAGGAAACATTTTTGATAGGCAAGCATTGTTAACAAAAAATTCCTTTTCTAAACACATTTTCGAGGTATAGGCTATAGTATAGCGCGTACTATAGGCCTAATGAGCTCGCGCAGAAATTCTCACTTCAATTTAGTGTAGTGCACCCTATAGTCTCTAAACGACAGTCTCAAGGCAAAGATGGAAGAATATTATACTCGTGAATGTTGTCGGTAGGTATTTCCTGAATTGTGCATCTGTGACCTGTAACAGATGGAGAGAACAAAAAGATTGAAATACATTTGACCCAAGATCTATTTTGAATGTAAAAGTGCGAAAGACCGCCAAGGAATTTACACCATGAACAACTACTTGGCAAGGAAGAATGTCCATGCTAAGCATTTTGTGAGTGCTAACACGTTTATGAAATTGGCCCTAGGTGTTTCGGTATGCACGTACCTGTAGCTTCACTTGCTGGAAAGACGGGGTTTGTTCCGGGGACAGGGTAATTGTAATATACACACTGGTGTTCAGCGGAGTCCTCCAAGAACGGCCGTTTACGATCTGCAGAAAACAGATAAATGCCGGTGAAAATATCATTTGCAACCCAAGCTAAATATTGCTACACGTATAGGCTTATAGGCATTCTATGAACATTGGAAACAATAGGCCCCATATATAGTTTTAAATTATATTTATTCATGGACATGAAAGGTACATACACTGTAAAAAAATAACCGTAAAATAACGGGGTTTTCCATCTGTAAAAAAAATAAAAATAAATCGCGTTATTTTTTTTAAACGGATTTTGGACGTGATATTATGATTTATTGTGATTATATATCAAGGCACACTACCTTAGTTTTACGTCCAAATCCGTTAAAATAAAAATACGGCAATTTCTTTTTTTACAGGTGAAAAACACCCCGTTATTTTACAGTTATTTTTACAGTGTATCTGCGTTTGCCACCACTCGATAGCATTTTATGTGACATGTACTTTAAAGATTACAACACAATACATAGTAACATACTAATTACTATACGTCATCTGCTACAGCGCAAATGGCCTGGGAAATTATGCGCGTTTGCCGCCCGTTTATGCAGTTATACGTTATTATTATTATTATTCAATGTTCAATCGAATAAATAATAATATAACATTGTGTCAGATGTAATGTCCTCATAAAGTTTACATGCTTACCAGAGTAAGATATTGTTGATAAATATTAAACACGATATTCTGAAACGTTTCAAATTCATGCCTAAAGAAAATTGTTAGAAAATTCTCATAGTAATTTTAATTAGCCCGAGAATATTAGGTTGTGTTGAACTTCGATACAAATTAATTCTGGTGGAAACATACGGCTATGCGAACACGCTTTTTTGTTATTATGCTTGTCTATAGTTCAGAATGCCGAATGCATAATTAAACAGCCAAATTAATATTTCATGATTGTACTACATGTACATAATTGTACCGTATTATAAGATTAGGCCTATATAATAAAAATGCGATGAACGCTTGTATCTGGAATAAGATCCCACTTTGCTCATAGTGCATTATATTTTCAGAAAATGAACATTGTTTATCTTTTAACAATGTGCATTTTCGTCCGAAGATTGTCAAGATGTAGTGTTTCATATTATTTACTGCATAGCCACATTATTCTCGAAAGGTTAGGTCACAGAAAACCCTAATATAGATTGCCTCTTCAACACTGTAACTGTTTTCACTTAGTTTCTGATACCTACTCATACAATACCAGATCAGTGTCATGCACAAGGTAACCTAGCTCCGCCAGTTTCCAAATCTAATTCAAGAAAACGCAAATTTGCGTCTCGTGGGGTTAATTTATTTAATGACCTCCCTGTGACACTTAAAGGTCGGATACAACATTTTGCATATATCAAAAATATTTATTACCGAATTATTAAGAAATATCTTACTCATTTGAAAGTAAATAATGATTCTAGGCATCCAGCAAAATTATTGCGCTAGATATCTTGTAATTATTCCGAAAAATATAATTTGTTTAAGAAAAATTCGCGATCGCCGTCAAAAAACAAAAATAACATAAGAATAACTGCTCGACGCCGGTTGAAAACAAACGCTGTTTTTCGTGCTTTTCTCGGCATCCATGATTGTAAAACTTCGTACAGGTCAGTTAAATGATATTTACTATAAAATACAATCTCCCAAATCCACCCATTCATGATAATTCAAGCAATTACCAATGGTGTATCTATACCTTCAAACATCCTTACTAGCCAGTTTTAAGCACCATTATAAGAACCTGATTTTATGGTACATGTAGACTTGGGGAAAGGGAAAGGCGAGAAAAGAAGAAAAAATGGTTCATTAACTGTTTTAAATGTTTGTTTTAATTACTGTTTTATTGTTTATGTTTCTAGTTTTAAATAATGTTTTTACTCCTTATATTTCTACTTGTATACTTCCAAAATGTTTTGGGCACCTTTGAAAAACAGTGATCCACTGAAAGGTTTCCCCAGGGTAAATAAGAAATAAATAAATCAATAAATAAATAAATAAGCGAGGCCGGTAGACTTCAACACTATGCAAAAAGTGGTCCTATTTTCCCTTGAAATAAAACAAAATAGACGGTACAAATTCTTGTAGAATATAAAAAAGTACATGGCCGGATTCGAACCACTTACCTTCTAAACACCAATGCTTCTCTCTATAATAACTATACTATGCAAGTTGCTTCGAACGACGTTCTATTTTTTAAATTTTATCCATCAGATTTTATACTGTTGCGCTTGTTGCATAATACATAATACCATAATATAATACCCGTACGCTTTTAACGTGGCATTTCGACGTATAAATCCTAACCTTGATAACAACGGTGTGTAGTTCGATTGGGTAATGGCATGGGTAGCAAAACGTAATTCAGTTCCGGAATTTGATTTATTTGACAAATAAATCAAATCTAACCCGAGAATATACCGGATGACTGACAACATATACATTGTTATGTTCCGTATAATTTGTTACATATATTTTCTGGGAGTTTTAAATTCCCAAACTGATCACCTCTATCAATTAAAAAATACTTTTTTCACTTACATTTTTTCTCCCACTTTATTTTCTTGGTATGTTCTCTCAGCCGTCTTCCGAAGTAAATTACCACACAGAATAACACTAAATCTGAAAAAAAAAGTTTGTCATCACCATACCATTATTTTGATTCAATTTCAGCTGCACTCGATTTTTAAGCCCTATATCTACACAAATATATCTCCAATAAAGTTAATATACATGTACATGTAGAAAAAGATGTGTTATTGAGAATAATAGTTTGACGTTGGGCTGATGTCATCAGGTGTCAAGTTACATAACAATAAAGATGACGATTTAAAGCCTTATATCTACACAATTATAGTTTCAATTAGGTTGCTAGTTGGTGTACATAGACGGGTTTGAGAGAGAATTGTTTTATCTGACATTATGATGACGTTAGTGTCGAGTTGCATAAAGGTAATTTGGATCACAATTACTGTAGGCGCATTTTGATTGATAGTTGGGCATGTAAACATTGGGAAAGGAGCTGTTGGGTGGAGGTCTGCGTATCCGAGTGCTCTTCTAGTTTATAATTTGCACTCGATGATCCAAACAATTTTGTCTGGAAAAGAAACGTTAATTCATTTCATTCATTTCATTTCATTTGTTAATTTATAATACACAAATACAAAATACTATACAGGAGGCAAGAATTACACATAAATTCAAAAATAAATTAAACAATTAAACATTTTGAAAACAGTACAATGGCACACCTGAAGAATCGCAAAAAAGACTTCCGACTGCCATTAGACAGAATACAAACATGTAAAACCAGGACAAAACAAAAGAAAAAATGACTTTAACCAGTTCGCGCTGGAGAACGTATATATCCGCAAACTTTTCCCTAGATTCAAAACGGATAACGAATAATCACGTCGTTTACACAATCGTTTTACTGTTCACAGATGACGCGTTAGTCCGTCAGGCACAGCAGTCCTTGGTTGTTGCGGTTGACGTGTATTTACACCCAAAGTTACCCGCTAGCGCTGCAGAGGGCGGGTATATACAACTAGAATGTATGGCATACACAGCAGTGGACGGGAATATACGACAACGTTGCCAAGCATGCTTCGGTGACGCGGTGGACGTGTATATACGCTATATCTGGGTATCACGTTTCAGTGGTTAGGCCTATTCAACACCCTAGTTACATTGTCCCCATTGAATTCATACAGCCGAGGATTATCAACTGCTTCCAGTAATTTCTTGACTTTCAAATTTCCTAATTTGTGTTCCATAGTCTCCTTTGAAATTCTTGAAAGGGTGCTTTTCAGCTGGGCTTGCAAATATTTGTATATGGACGCTGGGCGCTGTTGTAACTGCTGCCACGGAGAAAAATGTTTCTCCCAATTTATGTCCGGTTTATTACCGGGATGCGATAATCTTTTCTGCAGGTAGGTTGGTACAATAGCCAATCAGAACACAGAAGGTGTTGACGCCATCGATGATGTTAGAGTTGTCTGTGACAACCCTAACCCCTAACCCTAACCCTAACCCTAACCCTAACCCCTAACCCTAGTCAGATCCCAGACAACTCTAACATCATCGATGACGTCAACACCATCTGTGTTCTAATTGGCTAATAAATGTACCTATGTACCAACCTACCTGCAGAAAAAAATTATCGCTACCAGGATATGTGTTGTTGCTTCATTTGTTCTGTATGTACGTCTTAGTGATTTTTGTTGTCCGTCAGCATGAGCAGATTTTTAGAAATGGAGCGTTTCAAGAAGACTACAATATTGCAACGGAACTTCCGACCACATATCGCTATCTGAGAGAGGCGGAGTCGTTGTTAATTTTTTCAAGCGTTCTTTAAAGACACTCCTTTTCGAAAACCTTGATTAATCCGTTTTTGCCTGTATTAACCATGTACTCGAATTGTTTGTATCGCTGTTCTGTATTCTGTACTATTTTTTATATTATTTTTGTCTGCTTCTTTGGTTTATGTCAGGCGCTGTGAGCTTGGTATTATATGTTACCGCGTTCAATAATTCCCGGCCCGGTGTATAGTTCGACGGGTGACGTATCTCCCCACATGCGTCATATTTTGTTGTGGGTAGTAGCGGTTGACGTAATATCACGCCCTGATTGCAGAGAGAAAAAAATGTCCTAGGCGACAGAATTTTGGCAAAAACATGTAAATAACGGTGCTAATAAACTAAGTGTTGGCATCTTGTAGTAATTGCATTATCAAAACAGGATTTTTTTACTTAATAAAAACAACAACATTCTATGCAAAATAATCCCGGCACAAACTGGTTAAAAAAAATATAAAGATCGATTCTAAAAACTAAATATAGGGGTTTTATGTGGTTGACGCCAACAAAAAAATCATTTTGGTAAAGTAAAACAACACATCATAGGTCGTTCATGTATTTTGCTGTTCATCAAATTGGGTTCGAAAAAGAAACGTATGGTGTTCTAAAGATGACAGATCGCGCCTGTAGCATCGCTGTCGCAGTCGCCTCTTCAGAGTCGACGCGATTTCAATACCAAAATCTTATAAGCTTATGGTTGTTTTTTTTACGGTTAGCGCAGGACATTTTTCCTTCGGTCTCTCTTTTAAATAAAACACATACTAGGTCGTTTCGGAATTACTTTATGTCATCCTAATTATGCGAGATCAGAAGAACCACTTTACGGTTAAAATTATAGCATTATGGCTGGAACTTTCCAGGGCTATAGGGCCAACCTAGTCTTTGCCAAAGACCGCTGCATTGCAAATTGCTTCTAGCGGTTTAACTTTTTTCTTATTTTCTCTGCAGGCTTTCAGGGAGGCCGGAGCCAATCGGCGATCGCAGAACTGCGATTATTAACACTACTACGCGCACGAACAAAATTCCTTTGTGAAACAGTGCTAATTAGCGTCACTTCGTGAAAGCTCACAAATTAAAAACGCCGTGTTCGAGTTTTCACGAAGTGACGATAGTCAAACATTTGTCATAGTACATGTATATGCCATTTTGTCAGTTGGGCATTTGTATCGTTTGCAGCAGCAACAGTTTTCAAAACAATTGGTTACTTTTTAAATAGTTGCAAAAGGTACATGTATATCCCTAAAACCTTTTGGGTTATAATTATGATAGGGTCCATTAAACTTATAGCTCTGACTCATTTATTGTCTATTTCAATAAAATGAACAAAATATTAAGCGTCTGTATGCGAAATTCACTCACCGACTGGAACTAGTTTCCCATTCAGGTCGCTTACTTGAATCTGATTCATCGTTTCTTTAAGTAACGTAGTGGCAATCTGTCACATAGAAAATAAATATGGTAATTAATCCAATTCGTGGATTTGTGTATTTGAAGTGCATCATTCAATATTGAAAAACTGAATCTAATTTGTGGTGTTGTTTAATTTTGCTCCTAACAAAATGCCAGTTATGTTTTTTTCTAACTGATTTTTTTGTTTGTGCTTTTCAACTGCGTCTGAATGTAAACTTAATCATAATGTGACCCAACCCAGCAAAACAAGTCACAAGTCGCCAGAGCAATTTACATTTTAACAGTATTCCACACAATATAAATCAATGGAAACAACGAACGTTTTTGCCCAAACAACATTTTGTATGAATACTCATTTCGAGGAATTCGGTCACTGGCACAAAATGTGCACAGTCTCTTTTTACTCACCGGAATAGGCATAGCTGTAGAGGGATGAGGCCACATCGCAAACAACATGAGAAAAACCAGCATTCTTTTACCATGACTTGATTTGCGCATTGACTATAGGCGTCATGTACTTCACGAGTATAGATATTTAGATGTCCCTACTATACAATACTTGGCTCGTAGTGTCGTACAATACAGATGGTCCCGTTTCCGTTCTCTTTGCTCTTAAAATCGCAAGGCCGTTTGTTCTGATCTATTCATCCTTCGTTGATTGCATAATGCATAAAATACGAACGCACAGCGCATCCATAATGCAAAAAGATTCACCATAATTTGTATGCAAACGAAGCAACTCATAAAACAAATTGCATACAAAAACAAAACCTGAGGCCAAGACTACCTATACCATATGGACGGATAATCTTTCTACCAAAAACAATGATACCAAGATATCTTGCATTTTTTTTCTCCAGACCCTATTCTGTGAAGCCCAGTCACATATCAGAGGTCCTTTCGCACCTTTCGTTCATTAGTGATATATGATGGGTAATTTTAATTAGGAAATAACAGCGCGAGGACCCAGTCATTACATAAAGGGTAATGGCTGAGAAACACGCCAATACCAGCATGATAATCGGGCGGGGCGCGCAGCGCCGAGTCCGATTATCGCTGGTATTGGCGTGTTCCAAAGCTAAACAGGTCAAAAGAAATAAGTCTCCCCTGGGAAATGTGAATTTTTCTGGAAGACTGTTAGGCTCCTTAACCTGTTACACAAATGTAAAATGTAGTCTGAAACGTTACACATTTATTGTGCAAAAGAGTTTCACCCAACAGTTAACCTTCGCCTTGAAATGCTGGCATTTATTAAATGTGATGACCAATACAAAATGACACTTTCTTGCATAGGGATTGGACAAATGGAGAAAATCATGTTTTTACATAATTTTGTAATATTCTTTCCTCACTTCATTTAATTTTCCTAAAGTTACTGAAACGAAAGGACAAAACAAAATCAATTTCCACAAAACCTTTATGCTTTAAAACAATTTGCTTGGGTGACTCTAATTTACTGTACTTCGTAAATTTAGAAAAATTAAAAACAAAAACAAAAACATTAAATATATTAAGTATATGCTGACATCAGATTAATTTGCACATAAATCTGCATATCTGCGTACGTGTGTGCGACATTATATATGAACGTACGGCATCGCAGAATTCTCCACCCTGAAAAAAATCTGCCAGTACAAAAGTGCGACATTAAAGAAATATGCGCAGAAAATATCGTAACTTATAGATACGTCCTTGTTAACGTCATAAAAACATAATTGATTGTATGACAAACAAACCTCAACACTTATAGAGTAGAGTACCAGCTAGGTGTGTGTATAAACTTGCTTGTTTGTCATTCCATGATGCTTTTCAAACGTGTCGTAAAGGTTTGTTTCATGTTTCAAAAAGTTGAACATCAATCAGAAAGTTTTCGATTAAATGTATTACTTGCTCAAATAACAACCTTGCTATTTTCTTTAAATAGACCATGGGCCACTGCATACAGTGAAAAGTCATGCCGACAGGCAGCCCCCGGGATGTACACCAATAATATTTCAATAGATGCAGAAAAGAACCGTTTAGTGAAAAAAAATGTTACCAGTCGCGAATGCATTAATGTAAAATCTATAGTTGGAAAATGGCGAAAATATGTAGTTCCCCGACGACGCAGTTGTAAATGGGATCTGAAATTGAATAGAGCTATATCGGGTAGAAAATAATACCAGTATTCAGCTAAAAAAAGAATACAACTGGGACATTTTAAATTTAAAACATTAAATGTTGTGAATAAACGTATCTTTATTACAAAATGGGAAATAAAAAGAGTTGCATAAATGTTATGACTAACCATGACCATGCATGACTTTCCAGATTTTAGTACTTATTGTAATACAAAATTAGGTTATTGGGTATTGACAATTTTATAGGAATTTTAGAGCAATTTTATAGAATCATTATTTCCTTTGTCGTTAAATCATTTAGTTATAAAATCTAATAGGCCTTTGGAAAATTATTTAGCTCTCGCAGGGTGGGTTGATTAGGACGTCCTTTTTTAAATGTGGTTCTCATTCCCGACCGACCCTATTTTTGGGCTCCCGACCCAACAATTTTTTTAAAATTTACTGGAACCCCATTCACCCAAACAAATTGCAAATAAACCCATAATGAATAGTAAATGTATACAATACGGCTCTGTGTTACATGATAGCTATTGAAAATGATTAGTTTATACACAAATATGGAGTACCTTAATAAAAATCAGTGAAATCCCATAAGATGAGAAGATGCATTTATGCTGTGTATGATGTTTATAGTATGTACCTTACTGGTATATATGGCGTGACTGCCACTACAGCCAAAATATCCGTGAGCTGCATTGTGCAGAAGTCAACTGGGTCTTGCTAAAAATTGATTATTTGTATCAATTTATGATAAACACACTGCATTAAAATTGGAGATAATATATACGCACTTCAAATTTTATTTATCCATCTAATCCGGTGGAACTGCATTTTTTTCCCCGTAAAATATATCTTTTTTGACCGACCAGCCCACAATCGGAATTTTGTTTGCGTTGCTCAAATACAAACCTTGCTATTTTCTAGACTATGGGCCACTGTATACAGTGTAAAGTCAGCCCTTTTCATTTATGCGTCTCGTGATTTTTCACAGGAATCGTACAGAAAATAAACAGACCACTTCGGGGATTTCTGTTTTTTATATCATCGTGAAAATCAGGATTAAAAGAAACAACAGGCCGGCCACAGAGCCGCAGATAGCTGAGTTGCGACATGACAGACTCAACACGGCTAGGTCACGTGGTGTATGAAGCCATTGTGTTTCCGAAGTGCCGCGGTGTTTAAGAGTTTACTATATGTAGGATTTGTTTGGGTGTAAACATTGCTGTAACACCAAGGTTCACAGCCATTCTACTCGAGAGAAAAACATGGACAGGCAAGTTGAAGGCAAGTTCTAGACGTTGTCATCACGATGACTTGTTTAAGCCTAAGCAATTTCGCAAAGATTTCGCGAAAATATTTGCAATTTTACGTGATTTGTTAACCGTACGTGCGAATAGTGCGTACGGCGTTGCCACGGTACAAAACAACGTTGCCATTGGCGATGCACCGATGCATGTATCGGCGATTTTTATATGCATGCTTTATACTTTATTATAGGTACAAAATCCACCTTTTTAGATTATTGGACAGAAAGAATGTTTTCACATGTTTTTTTCCACATAGGCCCACTATTAAAGGTAGTATACACATTTGCAGATATCGAAAATATTTACTACCGAATTATTAGGAAATATCTTACTCATTTGAAAGTAAAATAATGATTGTAGGCATCCAGCCAAATGATTGCGCTGGATATACCGTCCCACTCGGAAGGCTAGTTGTTTTGGGTTGTGTGGGTACGCAGGCTAATCTGATTGGTCCAACGCTCGCGTCGCAGGCACTATAGGGACGCTGACTTTAAATGAACGGGCTATGGACACCAACTTTATGTGCAAAGGATCAACTGGTTTATTTAGACTCCCCCTGGAATCACAGAACGACCGATCCATCCAAGGAATGCTGGAGTAATATATATGAATTAACATAAAGGGCGCTCTAGTATAATGCAATGAACTTCGAGAGACAGTGTACAATCACATATTATGGGTAACGCAAGTTCCTACGCACGCGCAATGCACGTGAGACTAGTGCAAGTCTAGGACTCAGTATTACGCTTAAGGAGGGACGATTCGAACCGCACCACAACGCCTATGATTTTTCATAAGGTTTAAATATGATAACTGTGCCAGTAAGCAACTTGGTGAATTTGAAGCTCACCAATACTGACTACTTGATGATATCTGGAGACAGTGTAATGTGCGCACATTTATAGGGTCACGAAGTTGTCATTTTTGATAATTACTATGTTCTCATAATTATTCAGTCACTTAGGGCCTATATGATTTAGCAAATGTTATTGAAGTAAGGATATCTAAGTAGAATCACCAAAATACACTTTTTTTTTTTTTATATTTTATATATACCCAAATATGGGAATAATAATATTACGCGGCAGGGATTAACGATTTATGCAAATTAGTCATATTTCCACCACTTGGATTTTTGTAGATTTTTAGTATGTCATTCTAGGGACCTTATAGAAGTGCACTGTGGTGAAAAACAATCTGTTGCAATTTGTTTGAGGTCAAAACGTATTTTTCCTGGACTACATGAAGACGGACATCCTCGGCGGGCCGAACTGAAGTCGTCCATCGACCAGGATCGAGGCTCGTCACCGGGTCATACATGGGCAGGGAAACTAGACCAGAGCAGGCAGCACCAGCACATCCAGGCCATACGCACATATTTTGATTTGGGCCCACCTTTGTTGAGATGTATTATTTAAATCGTTCAATTCCAAGGATGTAAAATAATTTCAGTGTAGGGCCTATGTTAAATTTGTTGTCGTAAATTTGTGTATTAAATTGACTATATAGTAGGCCCCCTATTGCATATTGGGTTTGTATTTTCATTTTGTCTGAGTCGAGTCTTTTCCACATAGTTTGACCGCATGTACCATTCCGCGGGGTTCTTCTGTCCGAGAGGGACCCTGTGACAGTGACCAAGGCGCTGACAATTAAAGCATCTCATGATTACAGCTAGCAGGGGATAACAGGTTTGACATATTTCGTATATTTGGGGTGTTAAAGGTTAGGCAGATCGATTGACTCGCAGCCTAGCTCTGCATTTTTGTTAACTGCAAACAACTTTTATATAAATTTTAGCCATTCTTGTTAACCGCACCAATTTGTTTCTGTTATGGCACTTTTGTAAACCGCAAACAACTTTTCAAGTGTGGACGGCGCCCTTTCACGAGTGTTGCTCCTCCAGTGTATACATTTTGTGTTACGTTTCCTATAAGTCCATTTAGAGGGCGCCCGCATCGGCGGCCTATGCCTGCGAACAAACAAAAAGGGAACACGTTTGTATCAAATTTCTTGGGAACGGAAGGTGCTATTTTTGCGGCTTTTGATTTAAAGAGCACGTAAGTACTAAGAGTAAAATGAGAAGAAATGTTTGCGGCAAAGGACGGCGTTATCTTGTGTTAAAAAAACATCAGTGCGATGGTCCATTGCCTCGGTATGCTGCGCTAACATTACGCAGCAGCTTTACGGGAACACAACACTGTATACGGACTAGGCCGGTAGGGTCCTACTATTCACCGACAACACACCGACAACACGCACAGCACCGACAACACACCGACAACACATCCAAAACGTACTCTATATTGACAAAAAAGGTTTAGCACTGTAATATACACGATACAAAAGAGTGTCATTGTGCTTGAGGTTACATTTCTTTTGTAAAAATGATGTTTTTTTCACGCGAAATTTTTTTCTTTAACCAGCACGGTCGTTTGCCGCCATCTTGCCTTTGCGCGGAGTTGGCCTATACCATTTTATGTACGGGTGTGCAGGAAATCAAATTATATGTCATACACAACAGAGGGCGCCCTGTACGGTTTTATGCTGACTTAAAGTTAGTTGAAATGGAAGGTGGGTTTTGATATGACATGGCCTATGCTTTGTTTGACATTTAACATTCGAGTACTCTGGTACGGTAGGATAATTAGCAATTTTTTTAATCAAACTTATTTTTTTAATTTTAATCAAAATCAAATTAATTAATTACCTAAATAAATTGTTCCCTTCTCTTTTTGAAGTACTCGAATGTTAAATGTTGTCTCCCCATATAAAACAAAGCATAGAGTAGGCCATGTCATATCAAAACCTACCTTCCATTCCATGCTAAACCTTGCTCTATGCTTTAAGTCAGCATAAAACCGTACAGGGCGCCCTCTGTTGTGTATGACATGATAATTTAATTTCCTGCACACCCGTACATAAAATGGTATAGGCCAACTCCGCGCAAAGGCAAGATGGCGGTCAACGACCGTGCTGGTTAAGATATTTTTTCGCGTGATAAAAACATCATTTTTACAAAAGAAATGTAACCTCAAGCACAATGACACTCTTTTGTATCGTGTATATTACAGTGCTATAACTTTGTTGTCAATATAGAATACGTTTTGGATGTGTTGTCGGTGCTGTGCGTGTTGTCGGTGTGTTGTCGGTGAATAGTAGGACCGGGCCGGTATAGTCCGATCCGAGTTACTGGACCCTAGAGTTATCGCTTCCAACGGCGCACCCCCAAGGGGGGAGGGGATCCCCCTTCTTAAAAGTTTTGTAGAAAATATTTTTAAGGGGTGGGGGGGATGCACCCATAGTACATTTACATACAATATAACCCAAAATTACATACATAATGAATAGTAGGCCTAGTTCAGTAGTTGTCTTGCTCTATGACTATGATTTGTGAAAGCTAAGTTTTCTTTGAGCCTCCCCCTATTGTTTCTTAGAAAAGGTAATAACTTGGCATGACTTATTTGCTTATCAATTTGGTATTTCTTGGAGTTGGAGTGCATAGGTTGTTTCACGTTCCGCGGCCATCTTGGATTCAGCGCAAAAAGGGGTACCGGTACGCAACTTTATACCCGGATGATAGCGTGTTTATATGGGTGTTCCCCTCTCCTAGTAGTAGGCCTACAGAGGGCGCTCTACTGAGCATGCGCAACTGAACGTGAAACAACCTTATTGGATGGCCATGCAAATATTAAAGTGCATTAGAGTGTAAACAAGACAAGCAATGGGTAATGTACTTTAATTGGTAATTTGCCTTTGCTTTACAATATCTCTCAGACACCAGATGTGGGGTGGCAAGGCCCTGTGGAGGTTCTCCAAGTACTTGATTGCAGCTGAAGTAGCTGCCTTTGGAGCTGCATATTATGTGTGGCATAAAATGAACGTTAGTCAAGGTAAAGTCAGGTGCCTTTTCAGTAGACATTGTTTTGGCGATTGTGCAGTTACGGGCCCCCTCATTAATTTTGGTCCATTCATTTTTTATTTTATTTTTACCATTTTAAGATGACTTTATCAACCCAAAGTATACTTCTCTGGCACATTTAACAAAAAAAATTGAACCGCTTCTTATGGTGGAAAATGTGATTTACTTTATAAATTACTTTTTCGGTTGGTCGCTTATAATGCAGTTTTGCATGTTCACTGTGCTTCGCAGTAATTTGTTCTTCATCATCATTTTAACCCCTGATCAAACCACGGATGCATGTAACCATGATGTAATCGTGGTTTGACTTCAGAAAAACAAGTCTGAGAGCAACTTGTCACCGAGTCGAGCACAGGTAGCATTACATGCTACAGAACCACAAGGTGGGAATCTGAGACACGCGTTGTATGTTTGTTGTATCATGGAAGGAAAACAGACGGCCACTGTATGTATAACACCTACATACAATGTTTACGTATATTCGCTAACATAAATGTACCTGAACATAAACCGGCACCAGCTTACAAAATTGTAAACAAGTTCTGCTTTTATTTTTGTGACTTGAGTCTTATTAGCCTTCACCGGCACCCGAGTCGAGTTAAGTCATTCTGATAAGGGAATCGAGTCGAGTCAAGTCATTTGCTCGAAGTAACTAGATTTGAGTCAGAAATTTGTTTGACTCAAGTCATTACAACTCTGCTATGGGGCCATCGCATATTTCTCCTTTGTAGAAATTTAGGTACATGTACAATTACAAGCAATAGCAGCCATTTTGAAAATGTTCTAAATTGCTTGTTCTACCTATATTTCTTTAAAGGACAAATCTCCAATGGCCTTTTAGCCAAATATCACTCTGATGACATACTCTGACTGTGTGCCAAATTTCATGCCAAATCTCATGCTTCTCCAAAATACGAGTATTCTCCTATCTGCCTAGACTTGATGACAAGTCGTTAGATAGTCGGGTTTAATTCGTGTATTTCAGTCGAAGTTTATCGGCACGGCTGGTTTAAGACTAGTAACGTGCCGAGTTGCGACATATCTACTTCGAAATTGGGAACGAGGCAACCGCAACCTCCCCCCTGTATATACCGAGTGGACCGCTATTACCGACTTGGAACCAAGTCTACTATCTGCCCCACTAAAGCCATTTCAAACATTTCCCTCGAAACTACTGAAATTCTTTGGAAATGCTTCAGCTGTTTAGAGTAATAAACGTTATCAATATGACACTGGCTCCTTCTTTTTTCTCTCCTTTTAGATCTTAAATATATGTCTTTATTTCATAGAAATATTCAAATTAGTCCTCTTTTCATGGAGTTGTGAAGCTTGCATCTTCATTTTTCATACACACTACACTCACTGATACATCTTTATTGGTGGCTACAGTATTAAATGTTTCCTAAGCGTGCCTATAGGAAAAATGGTATGCTGTATTTCTCAACTTGGGGGAAAACTCTTGTGGTATTAAATCTGTCTTTGTCTTTCTTTTTATTTCGCAGATTACAGAAGACATATGCACGAGGATTACCCGTACATACTGGAGCGTAAGTAATGACACGGGTCATTTGCAATTGTCCTGTTACTTTCTAAAATGTATCATTACGAATTGCTCATTCTGAGTGTAGTCTAGTCGGAAATTGTCAACATTTTGAAAGGTTTAGCGGACGTAATACTTCACTTTACTCCACTTCACATCCCAGTTTGCGTTCGGAATATTTTGACTTTGACCCAGGCACGAGATTGTTTTTCACAAACCTTGATCCCAGATTCCGCATCTGTGGGTAGCACACCCTGATATTTTCAGCTTCGCTTACTGCGAGCCGTTTGCTGACAGATATTTCCGGCCTTGCTCGTGACATGTTTAATCGTCATCCGTTTTGAATTTTGGAAAAACTTTGAGTGTACAAGTCCTCTGAAGCGAACTGGTTAAAATGTGCACATCGTGATGCAAAGTGGTTTATCATTGGACAAACTGCTCATAAACGAATCAAGTATGACATTTGTGACCTGCCCCCACAAAACCAGACATAAGTGTGTTTTTTTGAAAAGTGAGATATTGTTTTTTTCCATTTAGTACATATCTTCAGCTTTCATTTGGTACCAAAACCACCCTTATACCATACATACATACGGTACATTCAATTTTATGAGGATTTTAAGACAATGTATTTGGGAGATAAATTACTTTTAGGACACAGTTTGCCTCCATAAATGCATGATTTTTGTACTTTCTCATCAATAAAGTTGATTTTGTTTAACTGAGGGTTAAAGTTAAGTATACATATTAAAGAATAAAATAATAACGAAAAACTAAAATCGATGTCCGCCAGATTTTTCACCCCATTTCACCTTTGACGAGCTGTATCTTGAAATAGCCTGTGCAACTTATGTCAGGTTTCGTAGGAACGGGTCACATTTTTTGCTCCTATTGTTCCTACTAACGGAGGTCTTCTCAAAAGTGCCTTTGAGACTTGCTCTGAACAATAGTTTCACTACGGGTCTACGGTGTCACCACGGATTCACTACGGTTTTTCCCGGATGAACCAGGATGAACCGTAGTGTATCCGGGGTCATCCGGGGTGGAACCGTGGCACATCCGGGATGAACCGTGGCGCATCCGTAGTGAAACCGTGGCGGAACCGTAGTGAATCCGTGGCGGAACCGTAGTGAATCCGTGACCATCCCGGGTCATGATGGAAAAACAGGCTTGAACTGTGATGACCCGGGCCCATCCGTGGCGGAACCGTAGTCAAACCGTAGCATAACCGTAGTAGGACCGGGGAACATGTCACTTTTTTTTTGATTGCCTTCCCGGTCCACCCCGGATGACCCCGGATCAAACGTCTGTTTCAACTGGGGCCATTTGGGGCGATCCGTAGCATATCCGGCTTCAGTGGGACTGGGGCTTTTAGCTATGTACCTACCAAGTTTAGCTAATGTCCATCCAGTAGTTTTTTCCGTAATCCGGCTAACAGACATACATGTACAGCCCGACAAAGAGACAAACAATCGCCAGCAAAAGCATAACCCCCTTTATAGCGGAGGTAATAAGGTCTAAAATCCAATGTTACTAACTCTCATACATCATAACTGTTTATACAAATAGGTAGTCTGGCTGTCTGGGGTTTGCTTGGTTTTATAGTTTCTAGGTTGGCAAGCGTTCATAATAAAGTGGTACTTGTACTCTCCTTTGCATTTGCAGTTTTCTACCGAACGGCCGAAATGGGACAGATCAAAGATGCAAGACCAAATGACTACAGGGCCTGGGGCCTTCTGGGAAATACCGACACAGACTCCGACACAGGATCGTCATGACAACTGTAACTGACTTCTTTCATAAACGTTTATTTCATAGGTGTGTACAATGATGCAGTTTCACACATTTCTATGTGCACTTTGGTCTTATACATCTACAATGTCAGTTCCATATGCATTGATTTAGTAAACTGTAGTATGCGGTACTCTTACTACACTGGTCTATGAGAATGAGTAGTATTTTGTAGTACATTGTAGTGGTGTACTGTACCCCAAATGAATGTCTAGGGTCCCATGGGAGAACAGTGGATTTCACTGACTAGGGGTACACAGTTAACTAGTTCGCGCTGGATGACGTATGTATACACGCAAAGTTTTCCCCAGATTCGAAACGGATGATGCATAAACACGTCACGAGCAGGGCCGGAAATGTCTGTCGGCAGCAAGCAAGGCCGGAAATGCGTGGGTGTGCTTCCCGGTACCATCGGCCTGAACCCGCCTCCAATCGAGTTTCTTTATAAATAATCCCGCGCCTCGGCTCGCTAATGTTGAAATAATCCCGGCGCGAACTGGTTAAACAAAGAAACGTAATTCATTGCAAGCCAGTCTACATTGCATGCATTTTTTTTTAGTTTGAGTGGAAATGAAACTTGAATTTGAAAGTTTGATTCAGAAGTGTATTTTGGGGTATTTATTTGTTGGGTTGTTTTCCTGTTTGTTTTTTGTTGTTAATTTTTAAAATTGTTTTTTTTTCTGTTTGTATGATACATGTACATATCGCGATACATATCGTATTGCTACCAGTATCGTGATACGTATCGTATTGTAAAAAAGTGGTATTGTTACACGTTTCACCCCTACTGGTCACTGTAGTGAAAGGTTAGAAAAAGAACCATTATGCCAACCTTACTCGTACGTGTATGTGAAGAATGTTGGCGTGTAATGTTTGTAATTTGAAACTAATGCAAACAGCAAAAAAATTGTCAACGGGAGGCCCAAAAACTACAACATTTCAAAGTAACCACACGGTAAACTGACTTGGTGCAGTTAATACTATTCTGAAAACTGAACAAAGAAATTGACTGGACCGGGGTTTGAACCAGTGACCTCCGTATTGCCGTTCCAGTGCTCTACAAACTGAGCTATCCAGCCCATTGTTGGTGGTTCAATTTTTCAAAAAAAATATATAAAGAAAACATTTGTATTCATGAAGATGGCCTCGGACTCGATGCATGTGGTCTCTTTTACGAATTTCAATAAACATGGATTATTTAACTCTTTAATACTGCGTCGCTGTGGGAAACAAGCTACAACTACATAATATTACTGCTTACTGATGGCAGATAAATGCACCATTTCAGTAGGATCGAAGTGTTAATAGATCACGCAAGTGAAATGTTTTAACTATAAAAGGTTTTCAAAACATGTGTGGGCTTCTTCCTTCATTTAAAGAGTTTATAAAGATAGGATACACCATTGGTAATTGCTTGAATTTTAAGGAATGAGTGGATTGGGGGGTTGTATTTTATAGTAAAATCCAAAGTTTTACAATCATGGATGTCGAGAAAAAAGCAAGAAAAGGGGCGTTCGTTTTTAACCGGCGTCGGACAGTTGTCTTGTTTGTTTTCGCGATCGCCGTCCGGAACAATTACAGGATATCTAGCGCAATCATTTTGCTGGATCATTATTTACTTTTGAATAAATAAAATATTTCTTAATAATTATGTAATTGAACACTTTTGTTGTTTCAAAAGATAACAATGCCAAATGGTCTATTGTCCCTATAAAGACAATAGTTTGGGGACTAATTCTCTGTCAAACATTTTGTATATTTTTCAACAAAATGGTAATAATCCATTCATTGCACCATCCATTGTGACGAATCGGTAGAATGTAGCATAAAACTCGAACTGGTCATTTTATGTTTTGGCTCAATAAGATTGTGCTAATAAATGGGAAAATAAAGTATTTTGTAATTTGAGATATTGGCTAAAAAATGGATTTCATATACAGTAATAATTTAATAATAATTAATAATAATAATAATTAACATTTATATTGCGCTATTTCCATTCTAAAAATGATCAATAGCGCATAACAAGTATAATCTTAAAAATAAACTTTACAATTAAATTAAACCTACTAAAAATACTACAATCCAAGTTTTTATCCAACTATAATACATGTAACATTTATTTAGCACAATTAATAATCGCCTTAAAAACAGCTACAAAATTAAGATTCATACCAGTACCAGTTTAAACATGCAGAATACAAATAGTGACTTTGCAAAAGCGTCAGTAAAAAGAAATGTCTTTAACTTGCATTAACAAACTTCTAGACTGCGTTCTTCTCTAGTTAAATGACTGTGAAGTGATTTCCACAGTGTCCGGGCTGCTGTAGAAAAAGCCCTTGCATCGAGGGTGATAAACATTCTACCTTTGGGATATTCTAAGAGAAGACCGTTGTTAGATGACCTTAAACTGTAACAAGACCCTTTGTTGACAGTGATAAGATCATTTATGTACATTAGAGATTCCCCATGAAGTGCCCTAAAAGTTAATAAAATGATTTTGAACCTGATCCTGTAGACAATAGGTAACCAGTGCAGAACATCATTATGTGCTCAAACTTAGGTGAATAGAGACAAGTCTGGCGGCTGCATTTTGTACCCTTTGTAATTTAGCTATTTGAATCTTAGGTAAACCATACAATAAACTATTACAGTAGTCCAGACGAGCAGTTACAAATACATGAATTACAGTTACCAATGAATCATGGGATAACAATTTACTAATTCTCCTAATATTAAGAAGATTGAAAGAATGCTGCCGAGCAAACCTTAGAAATATGAGTATTCATCGATAAGTTTAAGTCAAACCACGACCTTAAGTTTCTTACATATGAGACAGGAAATGTCAGTGTCCCCCACAGTAACATGACTTATGTTTATTTTAGTTAACTGTTGTCTGGTCCCAATGACGGCGGGGAACTCAGTTTTACTATCATTAATCATTAACCACTGTATGATTATAGAGCTATGGTCTGACATCACGAATGCAGTTCTCCATCGCGCGCTGTACCGCTTCAACCCACTGACCTCTACACATGGACGGATCATTGCCCATTCACGCTTGAAGTCGGCGCAAACTGGAAGTGCAACATGGCGGACCTATATGAGGCGCCCTTTATGACTTTATTATTGAAACAAATATATAGAGGATCAAACAAATAATATAAGACCAAACAAATATATATAGGTCGAAAAAAAATAATATAAGACCAAACAAATATATATAGGTCGAAAAAAAATATTTTAAGACCAAACAAAAATATATGGGTCGAAACTAAATATATATAAGACCAAACAAATATATATATGGGTCGAAACAAAATATTATAAGACCAAACAAAAATATATATATAGGACGAAACAAATATATATGGGTCGAAAAAAAATATTATAAGACCAAACCACTGACCTCAACACCTGGACGGATCATTGTCCATATTCTGCTGTGCTAACACTTGAAGTCGGCGCGAACTGGAAGTGCAACATGGCGTCACTGCTGTGAGCCAATGAAATGTCCAGTTGTAGAGGTCAGTGGATTTACCAACCAACTGAACTCTACACCTGGACATTTCATTGGCTCACAGCAGTGACGCCATGTTGCACTTCTCTGCATGCCGACTTCAAAATGAAACAATGGATGATCTGTCCAGGTATAGAGGTCAGTGGACCAAACACACATATATATACAGAGCGAAGAGTTTCAATTTTATATAAAACGAAGCGCCACCAACGACGGCGGGTTGCAATATTTATAGAACGAAGCGAATTCCATATAAGGAAGAAAAAGTGATAATATATAATTCGAGTTTGCAAATATATAGGACGAGTTTGCAAATATATAAGACGAAGCGACCTGGCGGAACCTAGCCCGCGATTCAACACGCGATTTAGCCCGCGATTCAGCCTTCGATTCAACCCGCGATTCAGCTGGCCGCAGCTGTTTATAGAAAATTAGAATCCATGCGACAAAAGGAGGTGCTGATTCGAAACTGGATTTACAGATTAGATCAACAAATTTTCGAAAAGGTACGAAAATTAATCCCCAATTATAGATTAACTTCAACAATAACTACCAGCAAGACTATAAATAGTATTATTAACGTTTTTTTCCTCCAAAATTGCCATTATATTAGTCGATTCCAGAGAACTTAATTTTTAAGCGTTTCTCGCAACATATTACTTTTCGAATCAATAAAATATTTTTACTTCATAATCGTAATTGGGCGTATTCCAAAAAGCCGATCCGTTCCAAATAGCCTCCCAATGAAGCAACGTTTCCAACAATATCTTGAAATTTGATGATTTTTACTTGACAATCTTAATTATCACCTTTGTTGGTACACTTAATTTTAGTAGCGACTCGATCCAATAAGGCGATATGCCCCAACGTAGTTTTATTAAACAATGTACATACATTGTGGAATTTTCTTTGGATCTGAATCAAATTGAACGTTTTTGTTTGAACCTAATAAGATAATTGAAGTTAATTGTGACCCGCTCTACATAAATGAGTCGGATGTCGCAATTACCGTTTTTTTTTTTTTTTTGCTGTGTATTCTGCTTCGTTTGTATCCATATTTTCAGAAAAAAACGAAATAAAACTTAATTTTGAATCTTAAAGTGTTTTAATACAGGATTTTGTTGACTGTTTTGTTTCAAGTTCAGTTATTTTGATCGTTGGGACACGTTAATTTTCTCTTAAAAGTGGCTGTTTCACACTTGAAAAATATATTATTTCAAAAAATCTTAAAAAATTAATGCAGTACTCTATAGCGCTCCGACATACATCAAATTGAAGCTTATCAGATGCTCTTTCAAGCCCTATAAATAACTCCGAATTTTTTTTTGGCTACATCAGACTCATTTATGTAGAGCGGGTCACAATTGGTTAATTTAATTATCGGTGTATATTTAAGTTTTGGTAAAGTCTATCCCCAACACTAGTATCCCCAGGAAATATTTAACTAAACTTATGTGGTCTGCCTGTGTCGTAGCTCATAAAATGTTGCTTACTCAACCTTTATATAGTGCAGTATAAGACATGACAAGAGGACAGAGATGTAATTAGTGAAAACATCTTTACTGATTTTGTTTGCAATATCTTTGTTGTAAAAGTTTAAATGTTTTGGGGAGCATCAGTAATACTAATATGGACTTGGACTTTTGTAGAGGGGTGTATGCAGCCGATTAGTACTACCCACCGTCGTTAATAATACGGTATACTTTTTTTAAGACGACGTTTTACTAGAAACATCAAATACCGCATTTTTCAGATGTTATCGAAAACGTTGCTTCTTTAAGAGGCCGTTTGGAACGGATCGGCTAATTGGAATACGCCCTTGCTGAAATTAAGTGTGCCGAGGAAGGTGACAATTACGATTATGAAGTAAAAATATGAATTTTACAAAACATGTGCGGTACACTTTTTTTTAAGACGGCATTTTATTGATTCGAAAGTAATATGTTGCGAGAAACGCTTAAAAATTAGGTTCTCTGGAATCGACTAATATAATGGCAATTTGAGGGAAAAAACGTTAAGAATACTATTTATAGTTTTGCTGGTAGTTATTGTTGAAGGTAATCTATAATTGGGGATTTATTTCCGTACCTTTTCGAAAATTCGTTGATCTAATCTGTAAATCTAGTTTCAAATCAGCACCTGCTTTTGTCGCATGGATTCTAATTTTCTATAAACAGCTGCGGCCAGCTGAATCGCGGGTTGAATCGAAGGCTGAATCGCGGGCTGAATCGCGTGTTGAATCGCGGGCTAGGTTCTGCCAGGTCGCTTCGTCTTATATATTTGCAAACTCGTCCTATATATTTGCAAACTCGAATTATATATTATCTCTTTTTCTTCCTTATATGGAATTCGCTTCGTTCTATAAATATTGCAACCCGCCGTCGTTGGTGGCGCTTCGTTTTATATAAAATTGAAAATCTTCGCTCTGTATATATACTGTGTTTGGTCTTATAATATTTTTGTCGACCCATATATATTTGTTTCGTCCTATATATATATTTTTGTTTGGTCTTATAATATTTTGTTTCGACCCTTATATATATTTGTTTGGTCTTAAATATATTTAGTTTCGACCCATATATTTTTGTTTGGTCTTATAATATTTGTTTCGACCTATATATATTTGTTTGGTCTTATATTATTTGTTTGATCGTCTATATATTTGTTTCAATAATAAAGTCATAAAGGGCGCCTCATAGACCTACGACATTACTCTATGAGCCAATGAAATGTCCAGGTGTAAGGTTCAGTACGTATGACGTAATGTTTATAAATAAAAAAATGTATAGAGTAAATCCACAGAAGTGACATCTTGGGTCCACCATGTTGCACTTCCAGTTCGCGCCGACTTCAAGCGTTAGCACAGCAGAATATGGACAATGGTCCGTCCAGGTGTAGAGGTCAGTGCTTCAACCTGACTAGTTGTAACACCAGGCTTGAAAGAATTGTGTGTTGTCCGCGTAACAGTGGGCATCGGGCAAATTATTCTCAATGATATCAGTGTAGTAACTCTGTCATTACAAAACGTTCATTTATTAAAAACAATTGACACAATATACTAGCTCTGTTTCGAGCTACATAGTTAAATTTAAATAATACAAAACCCGGAGTATCATTATGTAAAATCAACACAATAACAACAAAGGACTCGCATAGTCTGGTGGCACACTCGGAATTTTACTGTTTGCATTTAGAAAAATATACACAAAGGATCCCCACTTTGTGTGATTTAAAAGGGAAAATACAACATTAGCAAACATAACAAAAACTAAAATACTAAATAATTATAAAATACCGTACTGGACTAAATTGTCTAAAGCATCCTGTAAAATTATGGCACCTGGTGTGCTGTCATTTTCAAGAAAAGTGGTATTTTTGTATCAATTTCCAACTGTCTTCTTTCAAATAATTCTATATTTTTACCAATTTACCATATTTCAGTGCGCATTTTGTTAGCAATCGATATAAACGGGTACAAGCCAGTTAGACTGGTTCCCTGACCGTACAATTACCAGAATTGTATACATTGCTCTGTTTCATCTGAAGTAGGGTCAGGGAACCAGTCTTCAATAATATGATTTGTTTTTCTTACTTTTTCCAGCAACTATGAACACAAACTTTTTAACAAGTCATTACAATTACAACAAAAGCAAATAATGTATATTCCCTTTAAAGGGGTCGTATACGTTTGGTAATTACTCCAAAAATTAATGGCAATAAAAACTTACTTGGTAAGAAGTAGAGCAGCTTTGGATAGTAAAATGCATTTTTAGAAATTTTTCACTTCGAAGTACTGCAGTTATGAAAAAAGATAACACTTTTTATCCCCCAAAATTTAAATCTGAGAAGCGTTACTGCAGTGTCGTTTCTCAGAGTGTGTATTCCAATGCAGACTATTCTTCCTGCGTGGACAAAACCGCTCCAGAATTTCGGCAATATCTTAAAATAGCTACCACCTTTTGAAATGAAATTTTTACAGGTTAGTTTTATGGTACGGTGTATATATCTATAACTATATAGGATTGACACAAACAGTGGGTTCCAATTACCAAACGTATACGATCCCTTTAACCCTAACCCTGCCAGATCCAGCACAATCCATCTGTGGTGAATGCTTGACCTTGCTGGACTCTGCACACAAGTCAATGTGACAAAGTATGCAATCTGTTGCGTCTGGAAGGGTTTCTAGCCAAAATACCCTGGAGGGTTAGGGTAGAGATGTAGGGGAAACTACATTATACAGGAAAAATCATGGGTAATTTTGTTGTGCTTTTTTTAATTGTATTCTCTAATTGTATTATCTGTATCACAATATTTATATCAATAATAATAATAGGCAGTTCTTATATAGCGCACGTATCTACCAAGACTGGCACTCAAGGCGCTCTCATATTATTACCCCGGTCATTGGGCCCATGAAACATTCCAAATACCATCTCAGCTCCCTGAGGAGTATACAGCTCGATGCTGCCATTTTGGTGCAAAGCAGCTAAATCAATCACAAGAACCATCTCTGCCCTCACAGGTACCCATTTACTCATGGGTGGAGAGAAGCAATGAGTGGCAAAGTGCCTTGCCCAAGGGCACACGCACCATAGTCCCAGGCCGGATTTAAACCCACAACCTGTAGCTTTACCTACAGATTACAAATGCAATGCTCCAGACCACGAGACTACGGCATTCCACAACAGGGTGTCTCTAAAAAGTACATGTACATGTATACCCATTTTAAAATTAATATCTCAAAACTACTGAATATTTTAGAAAAAGACAAAATGTCTGTGGAAAGTGTAGAATGTCCTCTTTCCAATGGTATAAGGTTCATTATGTCATTGCCATGGGTGACTGAACAAACGACAGTTATGACTAAAATCAGCACTGTGACAAGTTGTAATACTTGTGTGACGAAGCTCAGGAAGGTGTTTTTTTTGAAAAGTGACGACAGTAAACGTTGATTAAATCTTTCTGATCTTTTTCTTTTTGTGGTACACTTATAATCTGAGACTAAAATACCTAGTCTCAGCTTATTATAATAGCTGATCAATTTCAGGTGATATTTATACCTTCCACATATAGCCGCCTGTGGTTTGTGACAGCACAAATATTCACAAATGTCCCGAGTCCAGCCTTTTGCATGTGTTCCTATAGACGATGTGCCCTCTGACGTCACGTGTTTACATCTGTATTCAAATGTGCCCGGCAGTGATGCGCACCCATCGTGTTTTACATACAATTTGCTTAAAGAGTGACGTCGCAGGTCAGATTGCCTTTGAATTATGTGACCTCTTATGTCATCTCTTAACCAAATTTATGTAAAACATGATGCGTGCGCATATTGACCGGCACATTTAAATACAGATGTAAACAGAGGGCACATCGTCTATAGTGAACACAATTCTGCCCGCAGCTTCAATGTACAAACTCTATACACAAAAACACGGTACATGTATGCGCGTTGGTGAACAACTGACCCCAAGTGACTTCGGCATAGTAGAGCTAGCTGTCATCTTCGTCCCAAACTGTCCGCCTTATCATCCCAACGTTCAATTCCCAGATTACTGTTACCTAGCACATACACATACTACACACACTGAAAAACCTAAAAAATAATTCCTGAGATTCCGTGAACACAAACCGTCAGAAAATCCATTCACATCATGCGACTTAGACTTGGTGCCAAGTCGGTAATAGCGGTCCACTCGGTATACAGGGGGGAGGTTGCGGTTGCCTCGTTCCCAATTTCGAAGTTAATTCGCAACTCGGCACGTTACTAGTCTTAAACCAGCCGTGCCGATGAATTTCGACTGAAATTCACGGATAAAACCCGACTACCTAACGACTTGTCTTCAAGTCTACATGCGACTGCGCTAAACAAGACTTATCACAAGCAGACGACTTTTCTATGTCTACCAATAATGGGAATCTAATTTGCCACACGTTCATAATTATTGGGTATTTTGTTGAAAACGATCAGGAAGTTTGATATTTTTGGCTGTCTGAATTATTTATCGGTTACAATAAATCACTTCGTGTTCAATAAACCATTTGTTTTGGAAAAATGTTTTGGCATAAATAGGTCAAATTAAAACAGGGGCGGACAATTATGTGCACGAAGTGACCCATTTGAAATTCAGTTTTAGGTGTTCATGCACATAGGCTCGAGTCCATTTTATAAAACAAATGAAGATATACCCGAAATCCAGGATTCGTGTGATTGTTTCCAGGGATGTAGTCGAGTCCATCACAAGTCCCTGTAAGTCCCTGCAAGTCCATCACAAGTCTTTCAGTTCCAATTTAAATCGCAAGCTATTCAAACAAAGGCATTCCTTTGTCATTGTTCAACCAGTTACTTGTGACTTGCTTCACGAAAGGACTTGTGACTGGCTTCACGAAAGGACTCGTGAAAGGACTTGCAGGGACTCGACTACAACCCTGATTGTTTCATAACTTTATAAATTGTCAAAAGTGTATACGCCAAAAGCATGAATGAAAAAAACCCCAAAACCGGGATTAAAATATTTCAGTGAACATTTCAGTGAATATAATTGTCCAGTTGTTTTCAGTACTGAGGATCAAAATTGAACAAAACAATAAACGTACTTGCACACCGTTGGGTGGAAAACCATCCACTCTGTCAGTGGAGCCGTACATGTAGATGCATTATGGCGTGACAAAAATTCAATTTTTCGTCAATTTAGTAGAAAACAAGTTAAACAATTGTATTACTGTGTTAATATTTAACGTACTGTACACGTATATATAAAAAAGGGGGGAAAAGACAGAGGGAGATAAGCAGTGTTGTTGACTCGAGTCGGTGACTTGGACTCGAGTCCGACTCGAGTCGCCAATTTTTGTGACTTGCGACTTGACTTGACTTGGAGAAAAATGACTTGTGACTTGACTTGACTTGACGAAAAATGACTTGTGACTTGACTTGACTTGAGTAAATTTGACTTGACGACATTGCAAGTCATCATGTATTTACTATTTGTATGTTATTTAAACAAATTTGTGTTCAATCCGGCCACGGCAGCCGATGTATTTTTGTGACGGCAAAAATGTTTTTGCCGCGTCGCGAATCTGTACTATGTACTGCATGTACTGTGTGTACGGCTAGCTACGCACATGCAATATTACATTGCAAAGTCAAAGTGACTGTGGGCTACATCGCCTACGGCCTACATGTCTAGTCTTCCAATCCGTCGTAGTGGAAGCTGTGTGAGCTTTTACTGTTAAAAGCTGTGCATTAACATTCAACACAATTATCAGACAGCTGGAAACGAGGTTATAGTGACATTGTTAATTGTTTTAAGAATTTGAAAAGTGTTGAACAAATTATCGCAAATTTACCGTAAACGAAACCGAATAACTATTTTGACTCAAATTGTATTGATTTATTAGTGTAAACATTGTAGGGTACATGTACTTTTTAAATGGTTTACCCCCTAAAAAGAGAATTTTAAAACATTTCACGTGCGTAATGTTCAAATTCTTCTTATATCACCGATACACATGCATTTGGTAAGTTGTTTATCTCAGCGCGCATGCTTTGAGTGCATGCGCATAGCATGCGTACATACACCCGGCCGTGTACGCACATGTACACACAAGCTTGTTGCTATGTACGGTAGGCCTGATCAATCATGTCGTGTTAGACACCAAAAGTAGTTACTTTCGGATTTAAAAGTTACGAAAGTTCGCTAAAAAAGAGAAGTGCTGTGTGCAGAACATGTGACACAAAGGTAGTTGATGGACCTTCGACGACATCAAATTTCGATCCTAATGCCTGCCTTCGCTTTTGGGCTGCAAATAGGAATTGCTTGTCAAAACTTGTTCCAGTTGCAATGAGGGTTCTTGCTGTTCCAGCATCCAGTTCACCAGTTGAGCGTGTCTTCAGTCATGGCGGCATCATCATGCGCCCTCACCGTGCTCGACTCACTGAAAAAATGTTGTCGAACTTGATATTTCTTAAGTGCAACAGTTTGCACAGTTTGTCAAGCTAACCAGTAACCTCACTATATAGAAGTTGTATCAAATTACTAGGTACACAAACAGTGCTGTTGCTCACATTAAAGTTTAATGATTAATCCCTCAGTACTTTTTTGAGTGAGAATATCCTTTTTAGCTTATGTCGTTTTGGTTTAATCCATAAGATGTGTCTTTCCAGGATGAATAAAACAACAAAGTGACTGAGCTTTGATTGATTAATTGAATATCACTTGGCTGTTAACAGATTGTGGATATGTACTTCAAGTTTGTCAAAATATTTCTTGAAAGTTGACTTTCATTCGCGACTATAAATGACTTGTGACTTGTGACTTGACTTGACAAAAAGTGACTTGTGACTTGACTTGACTTGGGAAAATTTGACTTGTGACTTGACTTGACTTGGGAAAATTTGACTTGTGACTTGACTTGACTTGAGAAAATTTGACTCGAGACTTGACTTGACTTGAGAAAATTTGACTTGTGACTTGACTTGACTTGAGAAAAAATGACTTGGTTACAACTCTGGAGATAAGTGTTTTTCCAGACTAACCAAACTATTTATGGCCGTTCCCTAAACCCCGACTACTGCGTTTTGGCTTTGTTCGTGCATTATGGGAATGACGATCAGTCCAGGGTTTGGAAAATAGCCCAAGTTCCAGACGCAGTGTCATCTGCTGCACTCGCTTTTGGTATTAAATCCTAAACATTAGCCCGTACACAGGCATGTCAATCGAAGCAAGTCACCAGATTGTTTAAGGACAAACAGTTTAGGATGTTAGTCTCCATATAAAGTACTTGAAAAACAACCCTCCACTCAACAGACAACATTAGATTTTTCACATGTTGTTGGTTTGTTTATTTATTTGAAGTTAATTGACGCTTTAATGATTTCTATTGCAATAAGTTCTATAACGTAAATTGACCGGACTATACTTTAAGATCATGTGTTGGTCCCTCTGGGAGCAGTACAAGACACTACATGTGCTGGGAGTAAACCGAGGAAGACACAAATTATGTATGACAGAATGAGACATTGAACTCAGATGAACGGACTTGTAGTCAATACACTTCAAATGAAGTGATTTCCTGCCGTTGCTCTTTCAAAGTTCTAAATAAAACTCAGTATTTTAAAAATATCTGATGAATTACCAGCACTATCAAAGATGATGTCACAACAGCAATAAACGCGCCAGTAACCGAAGAACTGCCACTGCTTGGTGTGTGGACTCCAGGTGGCAATGCCGTCACATCTGGTGTGTGGACTCCAGGTGGCAATGTCGTCACATCTGTCTTGTCCGTAGGATATTCGAAGATACCTAGGACTGGGTAGTGGTCAGACAAGTCACCGACAGTCCTCGCTTCTCGGCAGTCGGGGGAGTGCGGGTACATGAAGAACATGAACAGGCGTAACTCCCGGCAAACCTGAAAGGGGTTATTGCTTCGCGGACGGAACACCTGGATACTCGCCGTGACGGGCTGCTCGTGACCCTTGCTGGTAAGAATGTAGTCTATAAACTCACCTGCATTCCCCGTCGGGTCGAGATTGTCGTTATTCTGGCTGTCGTAGGTGACATTGATTGGACCGATGAGACCGGGCATGGTGGCGTTCAGGGCATCTATTATAGCCCGAGCATTCTCCCCCTTATTGATCAAGTCACCGTTGAGATCCCCGGCGTAGATCACCGGTTCGTCGGTAGGAATGGACAATCCCTGCATGAAGTCGAAGATCTCACCAGCCTGCATGACCCTGATACTGGGAGACTCTGTCTGGTCGGTGGACTGCATATGGGTACCAAATATGTGGAAATCTTTACTGGCCGCGTCGACGGTCTTGCGGACTCGGGCATACATGACTCCCTTAGCGGAAAGAGCATCTGATGTGTTTGGCTCGTAATTGTCGAACACCTTTTGCTCCTCCATAACAATCGGCCAGCGCGATGCGATAAAGACGCCGCCATTCTCCAAGGTAGAGTTGCGTTTCTTTGCCGCTCTCGCTTTGGGCAGAAGGGCCACGGAGTCTCCCACCGTCCGGGTCAAGTGAACGAAACCGAAGTCTCTAAGTATATCCCTCAAAGTCAGGGAGTTGTTGACGTTGACGATGCAGCCTCCCGTGAAAACTTCCTCGAAGACGACGACATCGACGTCAGGATGCATCTGGAAGATCTTGGCAGGGATGCGGCAGGTTCGCTCCCGCTGGCCGGTCTGAGCCACAAAATAGGTTAAATCCCAGGCATTGTAGGTGATCAGCTTCAATGTATTGACGGGAAGGGGCGCGGCCAAGGGCGGTGCTTGTGAGTCGGTACATTGAACCTGGGTGCCGCCAAAGCACGAATGGCCTTCGTCTGTGATGTTGGTGCTGCAGACATAATCCAATCCGAAGTGATCACAGTAGGACGAGTTAGCCTGACAGTTTGGTGCGTTGTCTGCAGGAGTATAATTATAAATGTTATAACTTGACAGCCTCTGAAAAAAACCAACGGATTACTCAATTTCTTGAATGCAAAGCCTCTTTAAGAAGGGAGAGAAGAAATATAACGAAAGTGGAAATGTATCTAGGAAAAAATTACACTTTCTATTAAAAAAAACTTGGGCAGGATATATTCCGGTTTGAACCGGGGACCTCTCGGTGGGCAGCCGAATTCTCCACCATTGAGCTATGTCCCTTTATACTTATTGCAAAAGACGTCTGAAACTTAGGGTCTCATTTCCGTAATGCAACGTTGTATAATGTTCTTTGCAAAAGAGTTTTTAATTAGGTCTTTCCCCGCATGAAACAAATTCAAAATTTGATCAAGAAGGAGATACCCGGATTCAGTTTGAACAGGGAACTTCTCGATCTGCAATAGAACTACTCTACCCCGATGCTGGGTATATAGAGGTATATCGAGGAGGCCTATTGTCGGTATCTGCATGGAGGAATAAGAATCATCCATGGTATCTGCTTCACAACGAGGGAGTCTATCCCCTTCAGCACTAGACCAGGGGGAATCATGATTGTTGAGACGGCAGAGCGTCACACCTGTCTTCAACACCCAATTCACTTACCGCCCCGAGTGGTTCCCATTACACTTGGGGTAAGCGGAGGCCAAGTTAAACCTCGCGGGTCAGGTGATCCTCAGTTCGATGCTCTACCGACCTAGCTACACCGGCCATCATAGACAAAGTGATTCTTTAATGATCGATGGATTTTGATGTCAACGTGTCAACCCAATACCGTTTTGACTGTGTGTGGGTACGTTGTATACTCACCAATCCAAACAGTTGATTTCATAATTTCGGGACACTTGTCATATTCTGGTGATGGAAAAACAACAATTATGTCAGTTGTTTTATCTTCCGGAATCGTCATATAGAATATATAAAGGGTGCATTATGTACATATATTTGTCATGTATTTGTTAAGTAGTTTTAAATATTTTAAAAGGCCTTCATCAAACATAAAATTGAAAAACATAAAATCCAAAACAAACTACCTGGATACTGATTGTTTTTATTTATAATTTTTTTTAAAATTATTATTAATCCTTTTTGAGGAGTTTTAACAACTCTTTGTACACATAAATCATGCGACTTACCGCCACTCCTAGCTGATTCAGTTTGGATGAAAATCGATAGAAGTAAAATCATCTTCACCCCAAAGTTTGCCATTGTGTTTCAGTATCGCCTTTGCTGTTTATAAGCCAAAGATACATGTAGATGCACAAACCGTGTCTCTTGCTGTGACTCGTAAAGTGTAACCACACGGACAATTATCTAATAACGTGACGAAGGTGATGTGTCTTTGAACTATTGAATTATTTATCCAGTGATTTGCCATTATCACCTGATGGAGGCAATATATAACTTATTTTAGAATTTGATGAAGTGATATGATACAGGTTTTATCTTTCCGAAGCCATTTCCAAATATTTGCTTTCTGGTTTTATTTAATTAACGGTGTTTAAGGTTAATAGGTTGAGTGAATGTATGGTCGTATCGTGTCCTGGTACTGAGTTCCTCTGTGACTTAAAGGTAGGATACACCATTGGTCATTGCTTGAATTGTCATGAATGGGTGGATTTAGAGGGTTGTATTTCATAGTAAATATCGTTTAACTGACCCGTTTGAAGTTTTACAATTATCATGGATGCTGAGAAAAGTAAAAAAACCGGCGTTCGTTTTCAACCGGCGTAGGGCAGTGGTTCTTATGTTGTTCTTGGTTTTTGTTTGCGATCGCCGGTCCGGCGATCGTAATTGTTTTTAAATAAAATTCACTTTTTTCGGAACAATAGGATATCTAGCGCAATCATTTTGCAATCATTATTTACTTTCAAATAATTCGGCAGTAAAAATGTTCGATATCTGCAAATGGTGTATCCTACCTTTAAGCGTCTGAGTAATGAAGTCGGGCTTTATGGTAACATTAAAGTTGTCGCGTCCGTGCTTTTAAACATTTCGAGTTTCTTTTCTAAACGATTTGTGTGTTTGTTTGTTTGCACTTTTTACAGGTTTATAAAGTAAATTTTGTCATTGCTCAAATTGCGCACAGTTTTAAGCGAAAGGTCATAAATATTTATACAGTGACGTAATACCAGACTATTTATGCTAATTATGGTAATTGACACCAAACTTGCGCATTTAATAAATAGTACCTTCGTTTTAATACATTAATTGTTGGAGTAACACGATGACCTCAATTTGTTTTCTTTTTTTCTCACAATAATCGAAGTTTGTGGTACGTGGTGGTTGGGAAGGGGGGGGGGGGGGGGGGGCTGGGTTACAGTGGAGGGGCGCCTAATTTCATCCGTACCTACAAGTGTACAGGTTTTTGTCACCGGATACCCAGCAGCCTCTGTACAATTAAATTAGAAAGGGGGGGGGGGGGGGGGGGGGGGGGGTGACACCGACTTTCGTTGGGGCGCTCTTTAATTCATGGTAATTTTCACACAATACGAATCGCCAGTTTCATGGGATCTAAATGAACTAATTTCAATCGAAATAGGTTACAATAAATGTAATATGTGAACAAACTTCATGTTAAACAATGATATTATGAATTTTTCCGATTGCCAAATTTCAAGGGGGGGGGGGGGGGGGGGGGGGGACTGAGGCAGAGGGGAGGGGGGAGGGGGGGGGGGGGGGAGCTTACGCGCGCATGTCCAAAGAATAGCCCTCACGATCTATAGTGTATCTTTGGCATTCCCCCCTTTCCATTATTATCCCCGCCCACCCACCGACACCAGACTATACCCAGATGGTCTAGTTTCCTGTCTCATGTCGCTTGGCGTTCACAAAACACGTGCAGTACAATCTTGTACTTGTTGTACTTTTGTAGGAAATGTTTAAAAGTCACGGATATTTGGGTCAGAAATATCAAAAAGTGAGATGTAAGTATTGGATAACTAGAAGTCCCCTCCGTGTTTATATGAACGTTTTGAAACGACAGAGTATCTAACTTTAGTGCCTAAGCTAAGGCGTACCGTGCGACGAAGTTTTGATTGTACGTGTCGGTGTTGACGGCACGGTACGCGGTATACGCGTACGGTAGGCAGGATCACGTCAGCGGTCGTTGGTGGCGCGCTCGTCATGCTCGTGAAGGAAGTCACTTAAACAAACCAGTGTAGCGCCGGTTCTTGTTATATTTTTTAAGAAACTTATCGTGTATCCTAACCCGGTTTTCCCTTCAGCCTTGTTTAATGATTAAAATCACCCATAAGAACATTTGTAGAAGAAAAAGACAAACGTTAACGAGTCGGATTCGAACTGCAGACCTTTCGATCTATAGCTCTCCTCTTTACCAACTATGCTATTGGCGAGTTGGTTGAGGAAGCCGTTCTTTATAATTCTTTATAGTTCTTTAATAAATACCTAGGAGAGTTGAAGGCTTCTGATTGGCCGAGACTCGATCACGTGCCGGTCATTATATGTAGTAACATCATGGGTTTTCCAAGGGCCGTTTTCTAAACCCCGGCTTTGGGCTGCACTCTGGCCACATTACAGACGTTTTCCTAGTTCCGGATCGCAAAAAATATTCAGGCTGTTTTCGGCAAGTCTAATCCTCGAAATTTAAATGAAATAGGTTTAGTAGTTTACCTTGAGTGATGGAGAAACTACAGTTTTTGTATTTTAAAATACATACTGTACGACGTCAAATATACCGACATCCCTTTTTGTAGTTGTGGATCAGTTTAACCAATTCCGGATCGAGTAAAAAAACTGCTTCGTACATGTACATGAACAATTATCACGCTAGAACCAACCCGAATCAAGCCTATATTTCTGATAAAGTATTCATTTTATATAAATACAGTTTAAAATAAATGTCAAATACTTTAACTTCCAATAAAGTTTGAAAAAAGGACTTGCAAGGAAATGCTTTGAAATGTTTTGTCCGTGTACGTGTGTTGCGCGCGGCAACGATCCGATAAACCTTGTCCCACCATGGAGACATTTCTCCATGGTCCATTAGAACACGTCATATGAAATCGCTTGCGCGCGTGCTGTTGATGCATGTATTTTACGGGCGATCCGGAACTAGAAAAAAAAATGAACGTTCAGTCTTTGGCAGATTTGAGACTTTTACTTCGACTTATTTTTACTTATGTATCAAGAAGCTTGTATGTTTCTTTTCAAAATGCACTTCATCTAAACAAATAGTATTGGAGACCAAGCCATAACAAGGTAGGTTTTTATTTGAAGCGATCTGGAACTAGAACAAATCCGGAACTAGGAAAACAACTGTACCACTGCTAAACTACATGAACAAAGCCAAAATACGAAAACGAAGCTGCGTTTGTAAAACGGCGTAGAAGAAGCCGCGAAGTCGCGAAATTCGGAGTATTTTCACAATTGTTCTCGTTAAAAAGGTATTTATTAAAGGTAATAACAGTGCGAGAACCCGGTTGTTACTGCGTGGTAATGACCGGGTTGGGGGATGACCGCTGGTAATGGACCTCGCCTTCGGCTCGATCCATTACCAGCGGTCATCCCCCAACCCGGTCATTACCACGCAGTAACAACCGGGTTCTCGCACTGTTATTACCTATTTAACGTATCCTCGATCATCCTATTTCTGCGCACATAAGGGTTTGCAACCGAGTAGCTTAAAACTAAAAGAGCAACCACTCTTTTCATCAACAAAACTTATATTGTTGGCTTACGATCTTCCACCATGCCGATTAACAAAGCAAAAGTATCTTTATTTGTAGCGACAAGCGGGGAATTCCAAAGCGTGCAGTTTTGGCGTTCAGAAAAAAATCCTGCCTAAATCTGCGCAGTGGGGTGCTTCATGGAAAATCTACGGTGTCCGGGCCATGCAACTCAAGAACAACATTTTTTACTCCTTGATTTTGGATAATATATTAGCTTGAACATTTTTAACATAATTATTTCCTCTTTTTTTTTCAATGCCAGTACACTTTTCGTAATTTCAAGATTAATTCGACATAATGGTTGAATTCTTAATAGATAATTGTTAATTTTGTTTTTACAAAAAGGCATATATTTAAAATTCACATCCAATTTATACATATTTACCTATTTAATATATGTAGACCCCAGTTTGTATTGTTATCATTGAAGAAATGTATTAATAAAGTTGGAAATGTACATTAATATTAAAATAATTAATTCAATTTTTGTTACTTTAAATATAGTAGGATTAGCTCTACACGAGTGTTCACGAATCATACTCTCAGTCAAACTAAACTAAAGACTGCCGTGCTCTGAATTCATACTAAAATGGCTTTTTATGTTCTTTAGGCAATACAAAATAGTTTTACAATATTACAAATCGTCACCTCAGACGTTCCAAGCCTCTCGTTCTAATATTAATAATCTTTGTGATAATGGTTTATACAAGGTACACCCAGGACCAAGTTGTGCGTTGTATTGTTCATTTCAAGTAGCAATTGGTTCGCTGAGTTTTTAGAAGGGTGCATCAATAAACTCAGTTGTTGATTAGGCCTGAATTAAATAAAAATACAAATAAATCTAATAATATTTAAATGCCTTAATAAATTGACCCCTTCTTAGATTTGGTAACCTGAACTATCTTGATGAATGTATGTCATATATGTCATATATTGATCATCCCAATCAACAGAGAACATTGTCAAGATGTCAGATTTTAATAGGTATGACAGAAGAAAATTCCAAAATAATATAAGAAACATGTCTTCTTTGTTGCACCGCAAGTCTTAAACCCCTTGTCCATAGGATTCCATCATACATCCATGACACCCCGGACTTCCTGCGCAAGCTCGAAGGAATCAAGGACCAGATTCCCAGAACGGCTATCATTGGGACCTTTGACGTCTCATCCTTGTACACTAACATACCACACGAAGAAGGTATTCGTGCTTGTTCCATAACCCTAGCTAGGGCAGGACACACGACCCCTCCCATAAGTGACATTCGCGCCCTCATGAAACTTGTACTAACGAAGAATAATTTTTCCTTCCTAGATAAGCACTATCTACAGGTACACGGCACTGCAATGGGTACTCGCATGGCACCCTCCTTTGCATGCCTCTTTTTAGGTGACCTCGAGGAACGCATGCTTGCCTTAGCACCGTGCCGTCCCTGGATCTGGTGGAGATACATTGATGATGTATTTTTCATCTGGACCAGTGATGAGGACAGTCTGCTGACTTTCACTAATCACATGAATTCCTTCCACAGGACCATCAAGTTCACATCAGAGTACTCACATCATCAGGCCCACTTCCTGGATGTCACCATCCGCAAGGAGGACAACTTAATAACCACTGATCTGTATTCTAAACCCACAGACACACACCAGTATCTCCACTCCTCCAGCTGTCACCCTAGGCATTGCAAGACTGGTATAGCATTTAGTCAGGCCCTCAGACTCAAAAGGATTTGTTCTAACGACTATGATTTCTCCCGCCATTCACAGATACTGAAGAACAACTTGGTTGCCAGGGGTCACAGTTCCCGCCAAGTTCAACGTGCCATTGCCAGAGCCAAAGCCGTACCCAGAAATTTGGCTCTAAAGGTAAAGGCCCCCCAGGCTAATGCCAAACCCATGATCCCCCTGGTGACTACATTTCACCCCAGTCTCCCTTCCCTTCGCAAAATCACCAACGACAGCCATCACATTCTCCACACTTCAGATCGCCTTGTCCGGGCCATCCCCGACAGCCCTGTATTGGCCTATAGACGCCCTCAAAATCTACGAGACCTCATTGTTCGAGCCGAAGTTCCCAGCTTGGATGCATCTCCCCCCATCCAGCACGGAACTTTCAAGTGCAGTTCTAGATGTGTGGTCTGCCAGATCCACATTCAGGAGTCTGACTCCTTTTCTGGCCACTCTTCTGGTACCACTCATAGAATTATTGGTAACATCACTTGCAGTACATCTAATGTCATATATCTTATCTCTTGCAGGTTTTGTGGAGTTCAGTATGTCGGAGAGACCAAAAATGCCCTAAAAAAGCGTTTCTACGGTCATCGATCGACTGTCAACACCAAGAAACTGGATACCCCTGTAGGACATCACCAGCCTAACCATTGCATTTCTGATATGATTCTTCAGGGCATAGAATCACTTGGCCATCGGAAAGACTCAGTCCGCCTCAGCCGGGAGAAAGTCTGGATGAATCGTCTTCGGACTATTCAACCACATGGGCTTAACATCCAACTAGGAAATGATTAACTTCTATTTTTTCTCCATTTGTCATCTGTTTCAGATTCATTCCTTGCCAGAATTTTGTTTTTGTTTGTTCTTACTTCTCTGGTTTTCCTCAACCCCCCCCCCCTCCTCATTACTCCTATTCATACTTCTTTGTTAGTTCTTCCCTTTGATCTCTACCCTGGACCCCTTTCCTTGTGGCTTTACCCCTTCTGTTTTTGTTCTTACCCCGCCTTTGATCCTACCCACACTGACCTCACCCTTTAATCCCTCAGCCTAATCCTCCTTTTGTTGTTTGTTCCATTGAACTCTGTGCTTTTTTCTTTTGTGTTTTTTCAGAGTCCACGATGTGCATCATGCTGTATATTGCCCTATATATGTTTGTTTCTTGTACACAGTCATTTAGTCTCTGAAGAAGATCTTGTTAAGATCGAAATATTAGGCCCTCTTAACTTATTTGATTTAAAAAAAATAATGAATTATATAGGACACGGTAGCTATAATACTGACGACAGAGGGCGAATAACAAAGTTTACTGTGCGGTCATCTTTTCGACTTCTGCAGGCCCGAAAGCCTCTACCAACAATTGTACCTAGTAAATTAGCTGTAAAAAGCAATTTTTTTTCAATTTTTGCCCGACTTACCGTTAAAGCATTCACTTTACATAATTTTTCGGTGGTTGTGAAAGTTCATGCATCAAAGAATACGATCCTAGTGACGGTACATCATTTTTAAGATGCGCGCGTTGCCAAATTGAAATTAAAGGCGAGTGCGCAGAAATAGGACCGCGCAGATTTAGGGGGTCTGACGATATATGAGTTGTCATTGCTCTTTCTCATGAATATACATTCACGCACCACCCAGCTCCTGAAATAAAATAACGCGAACCGCTACACCGGTTAGTATTAAGTGTCTTCCCTATTTGTGGATGCAAAAGTTGGGATCGAAAATCAGTACTCATTAACACGTCTGACTTGACACGTGCGTAAAATCTTGATTTGAAGCACCAACTTCAACGATAAAAATACAGACTTTTAGTTTTTAGACTAGTTTACTAGTCTGAGTAACTTGGACCCAAAAATCACCTTTTTCAACATTTGGACATGGTCGGGTGATATTATTAGGGTCCAAGCAAGGGCCATTTGAATCGTTGTACGAAATGTCTGCACAACGATTCCCCATGACCACCCACACTTTTCCCCCAAAATGTCACGAAAAACGGCCACTTACAAAAATGCTGCTTGTCCCCAGTAGGCACTAAGGATTAACCCTAACTCCTTACACAACAAAGGAAGTTGGAGGATTTTGAAGGAATTGTATTGTTCAATAACAATGGTGAGGGAGTTAGGGTTTAAGGAAGACATTAACACTATCGGTGTGTTCTTACCTTTTAAAAAAGTGAGAAAATCGGGCCTCGAAATGTGAAGCAATGTTCGCCGATTCAAATGCACAAAGCTATTGTTGAGCAAAGTCAACGGCTGTTACCTGTTTCGTGCACTGTGCTGTAGTGGATGGCTAGAGCACTAAAAAATAAATTACTTGCATGTACCTTCTGGTTACTCCTCTATTTAGGTCATTGACTCCTCATTTATTCCCTTTTTCCGAGCTCTTTCTGATAATGTAATATGTGACCTGTCATCACAAAATGAGAGTAAAGTCGGAAATATTGAAAATTAGGATATTGGTATTTTCAAAATCTTCAGAAAGAGAGCTTTCCAATGATACATAACACTTGGGGGTTTTGCGATAAATACTTTTTACAGCGATCTAGAAAGTCATGGGTTTCACAAAACGTGTTTGTGAGAAAACTTACTTTAAACATCTTAAACAAAAACATGCAAAAGATTACAAAACAGGACAAGTAAGGTTCGGTTGAGCATAGTATACAAATATTGACTGCTTTGAGTGGTATAGTAAAACTAGCCTCCCGAGGTGATCCATGGAGCATTCTATTTTCCCGAGGCGAAGCCGAGGGAAAATAGAATGCTCCATGGATCACCGAGGGAGGCTAGTTTTACTATACCGCGAAATAAAGCAGTCAATATTTGTTTTATAACACCCCACTCACAGATTCTGCACAATTTAAGCTTCCTGAAAGTATAGTAATGACAAAAAATCTCAGAATTATACGTCTCTCGATCATACATGTACGTGTACTTTGTTGCCTTGATGAATGGGTGCGAAGGTGATAGAGCAATGTTTACGCAATGCACCGAAACACACGTCTGGGTTTCAGTCACGCTTTCGTTGCTATGTGCATCGTTCGTGTGTTGCTATGCGCATAGTCCTTTTTGCGTGGTATAGTCTTTTTGGATAGCGCAAGTAAAAAATTATTTCTTCTTGACATTTTCCACACATACAAATTATTGTATAAACAACAAAATATAAAAACTTCGAAAACGTGGGATACTTACGAGGACCTGATTTGCATATTTAATTACTGTGTTAATTATACCACTCTGAACTTTTATCAAAACAATAACTACGCAAAATCGCGTAATTTAAGAGGTTTTCGATCATCTGATCTCACCCCAAAAATGGGAATATGTAGAGGAGGACTTGGGCTTTCCAAATTACGCAAAATCTTAAAATTGACCACCCCTTCATATTTTGACTTTGAATGGCCATATCTCTGAATCACATTGTGCGACTTTACTCTCATTTTGTGGTGACAGGTCACATATTTGAAGGAATTGCAATAATACTTATTTTTTTATGATCCTACCTAGTTGAGGCCTACATGCACGGGGGAGATCTAGAGTAAATCGCAATGCACAGACGACAAGCGTCATGTCTTCTAACAACTCTCAACTCACTGAGGAAAGCACTTCATGCCCAAAGATACAGTTACATGCATTCGGTAAGAACACTAATAAGCAGAATAACCCTTTTCAAAACCTACCGGTAGCCCCACAAATGGGCCTGTAATTAGCTCCATTTTGTCTTTTGTCTTTATCTTGTCGCTATTACGGCCCCATGCTGGAATACCTTATGCTTGGTTCAGACAGGCGTTCCACACATGCGCCGAACCAAATTGAAATCAAGTCCCTCCTGAGTCGCGCTAACAACTCCAGCAGTCGATCATTCGCCGTCTGGCACGCCTTGTCGCCCTTATTCGTTTCAGACGTCGGATTCAATTCACTCATTTGGTTCGGCGCGACATGTGGAACGCCTGTCTGAACCGAGCGTCAGACTAGCAATGTTCCGAGTTTTGCTGACAAGCAAATTAAACGATTCCAATTATCTCTCGAAATGCATATCGCTCAACACTCCTAGCCCTATATATTATCGTATTCCTGGAAGTCTATTGGTTCATACAACATGCCAAAAACTTGCCACAATTTGTTCATTTATGGCTCCTTGTACATTGGAAAAAGGAAAACAAACAAATTGATAACAAGAAGAAAGTTGAGCAAGGAAAACAAATAGGGTAGCGATAGTGTTACAAGTAGTAGGCCTAATTGTAGAGGATGTTTGACTTGTGGCAAGAAAGGGGTCTTCTAGAAATTACTGAATAGCGTCTGGCAGATCAGGTCAGGAATATTAGGAAAAATCAGCGGTTGACCGCTGTGGAAATTGAAAAAATCAAGAGGGGGCTTGATCAGGGTGGGAATTTGCAAGAAAGTGTAGAAGATGTGACCTGTATTTTAATTGATGAGGTTAGACCTGGCAGTGATGTCCCTTGAGATGATGCGGTAAAGAGTCTCCGGGGTAAATGTGGCAAAGCTGAAAACAGAAATGTAAATGCTGCACACAATTGACTACAAGGCATATGATATGGTGCCGCATTCATGGATAGTGGATACGAGTGTTTGAATTTTAGTGGGGGCTGCTGATGAGGGGTTGAGGTTTGGAGGACAACGTTGATGGTTAAGAACGAAAGTCTGGGTAAGGTTAGTATTAGAAGAGGGATATTTTAAGAGGACTCTCTGTCACCACAGTTGCTTGTTCGGGCACTGGTTCTATGAAAGTTCAGCGCCAGATATGAGATAAAGAAAGACGGCTGCCGAGTTGATCATCTCCTATTTATGGAGGACCTGAAGTTGTTTGCCAAGAATGACAAAGAGATTGATTCTTTGGTACAGATGGTTTGGGTATACATTGAGGACATAGGATTGGAGTTTGGTGTAGAGAAGTGTGCAGTCTTGACTTTGAGAAGGGGGAAGAGGGTGGATTCTGATGGCATTCTTCTCCCTGATGGATTGCTGCTGAATGCGTTGGGAGAGAATGAAGTATCTTGGTGTTTTGGAGGCAGACAGCATGATGCACGAAGAAGTGAGAGACAGGCTTAGTAAAGAGTACAACCAGGAAAGTAAAGAAGTGTCTGAAATCGAAGCTGAATGGCAGAAATAGGGTGCAAGTAATAAATACATGGGCTGTGTTGCTGATGAGGACTAAGGCGACTACTCTCGACAGGAAGATGAGAAAGCTGATGACGACGCATGGTATGCTGCATCCGATGGCTAACGTCGGTAGGCTTTACTTGGCGAGGACTGAAGGAGGACGGGGCTTGATAAGCATGACAGACTGTTTTGGCATTAAGAGGATTGGTTTTCAAGGGTATGTTTCTCGGGCGCAAGATGGATTGCCGAGGATGGCCAAGAAATTCGTTGTGGGAAAGAAAGTGGATCCCGTTGTGTACAAGAGGGAAAGGAAGCAGAAAAGGCTCAGAGATTGGGAAGGAAAGCCACTTCAGGGAACATGCCTGAGAGACACGGAAGAGGTAGCAGGGAACAAGACCTGGAGATGGTTAAAGAGAGGTGACTTGAAGAAGGGGATGGAGGGTTTGATAACTTCTGCACAGGACCAGGCACAGGAACATGATAAGGTGAAGATAGAGCTAATGTATCTCCAATGTGTAGGATGGGTGTGCAGAAAGATAAGATTGTATTTTATTTGGATTGTGAATGCAGCAAGATGGCACAAACGGAATAAAAAGAGAAGGCAAGATAGTTAGCCAGGGTTATCCACTTGGATGTTTGCTGGAAACGAGAGGTCAAGGACAATTAGTGGTGGGAGCACGGTCCAGAGAGGGTTTTAAAAACAGAGGTGTAGGTTCTCTGAGACTTCAACATTCAGACTGACCATGTTGTAGAACATAGGCGGCCGGATGTTGTTGTCCTAGATAAGAATGCGATGATGTGCCACATTATAGATGTGGCAGTGCCCGGCGATAATAGGGTTGCAAGAAAAGAAGGGAACTCCGCAAGTTGTGGAAGGTCATTCCAGTTGTTGTGGGGGCCCTGGGTACGATTCCAATGTCCCTGGAGAAACATCTTAAATATTACAAATTAAATATGAAAAAAATATATTTCTTGACATTGTTATTATGCACCCGGTCAGTTTCCCTTTGTAACAATGCAATTCAAAGTCATACTTTTTGAAGCTAAGAAATATGTCAACTTTTGCTTGGTACACACTACAGATTTAGTTTTTTGTTGCCTTGAGTCGTTTCAATTTTTATTATTTTCTCTTACCAGATTCAGAATTCAGCAGTTGATCAAGCAAATGTAATCACAGTTCCCAAGAGAATCAGTGAGAAGCTCGACAACCTACGGAAAAGCAGGGGTCCCATCAAGTGGCGAGGCCGCGTCTTCAACGCCCGGCCAGGGAGAGAACTGATCTCGGCTAAGAGGAAAGAGTTCAACTACTACCAGAACCAGACCTATGATAAATTGAAGCCTCCCAAACTTGCTAGCGATGGCTGGAAGCACAAGCGCTCCTGCGGGGATCATTTTACCATTCTGGCCTTTCGAGGGGTGAGTTGGTGATACATTGGGCTCTCTAAAGGGTATGTCACACTGTCATGATTTATGTGATCACAGTCATAAACCACATAATGACTGAGGATACCCTATTGTGTTTCCTTTATTCCTGTATTATAACCCTATTAACCAGTGCGCGGGATTATTTTTACAATTCAATCCGAGGTGGGTTCAGGCCGATAGTATCTGGAAGCACACCCACGCATTTCCGGCCTTGCTCGCTGGTGACAGACATTTCTGGCCTTGCTCGTGGCGTGTTTATGCGTCATCCGTTTAGAATCTGGGAAAAACTTTGCGTTTATATATGTCATCCGGCGCGAATTGGTTAACCTATCGCTACTTGAACGACCGAGGACAAATGTTGACAAACAAACCGTCGTCCGAGGATTCTTTGTTCCTTATGTTCTCTTTTGTATTTCGCTGCTCGGTCGTAAGAGCACAGCCCCTATAAGTCGTAGCAGTTTTAATTAGGGTGAAATGGGGAAAAAGTGCCCCAATTGCTCCCTCCTACGAATACTCATGGTGGTCCTGTTGTAAAACTATGAATATCGACAACCTCTGTACGTATAGCGATGACAATTTTGAAGCCGGTTCATCACGACCTGCTACGGTCTATTATGGTGACTATGGTTCTAGTACAATAGCGTCAGGACTACTTTATGATTACAGCCAATTACGCTATGAGTAGAACATTGTAAAACATTGTAAAACATTGGAAAACATCATAGAACAGTCATGAATATGAACATTTATGGTGAATTGTGATAAAACTAATAACTACGTACAATTGACCACGAAAGGCCACGAATGCCTACAATTCCGACTGTGCACAATTAAGTTACGATCGCACTGCCACTGCCCTAAATCGTAGCACCGCCAAAACAGTTATGAACAATTTCAAAACTGTCGGAGGAGTTTGACGACCAGCAAAGATTCATCAAGATGCCTATAAGCACCAATATTATTATTATCTGGTGGTATGCTAAACTCAATTTAAAGGTCCAGTTCCTATTCTAACAAATTCGAATAAAACCCGCAGTTGGATTTTGATGGATTGAGTTTGTTTAGGGTTAATTGTGATTATTTACATTCCAGAACCCATCACTGCAAGACAAAGATGATTCTGCTGACGAACCTGCAACTTTTACTGGTCTCAGCCTGGATGAGAAACTGCTGCTTGCCCTGGGTGACATGGATATTAAATTGCCTACTAAAATACAGGTACATTTCCATCCTCATTAGAAGTTGGAGTTTGACTGGATGGGGATTGATAGGGTGCAGCAACTTCTGAGATTTGAATTTGATGTAGGATTTCTTAAACAGGTACCTGAGTAACCTGTGATGTTTTTAATCAGTTACAGTTCTATCTTGCACTACCTGGAAATGCATATCCCTGTGCAGAACACCGTTATTAGGGTTAAGGTTAAAGAAAACATGACCTTATAACCCTAACACCCAGGCCCTTTTGGCTAGGAACCATCTCCAATTTGTTGGCATTTGATTGCATTTGTCAGGGCATTTGTTTGCGCTACGATTTTGAAAAAAGTTTTCAACACACAATTCAACAATGGCAAATGTTCTCGTCGGATGCTTTGTGACGTTAAAGTATGAACCGGCCTTCATGCAGGGTTCAGTTGTGCAAGACTGGGCGTAAACAATGCTGGGTACTCAAGTTGAGTACTCAACACAATACATTCTCCAAAAGTAAACCACTGCTAATTGCTATTCATCCTCAACTCTTTGTATACAACAGGTACAGGGTTCTAGCTAAGACCTTTTTAGTGCCGGGTAAATTATCAGATTGCGAAGCGTTGCGAGCGCGCCTTACGGCCGGGGGGCCAGTTCATTTTTGCATGTTTCTGTGAAAGTCTAGCTAAGTTAATAAAATAAATTACTACATGAACATGATTAACGTAACTTTGTATCTCCTCTCTTTCTTTTGTGCCCATAATTGGATTAAAAAAAAAAAAAAATTAAACAAAAATTGTGCCGGGTGGCACAGCCAGTTTAAACCCAAAAGCCGGGCGGAAATTTGCAGTGCCGGGTGGTACCGCCCGGCGCTGCCCACCGTGGCTAGAACCCTGAACAGGTACCTGTGCTCTTGTATCGTAATACGATCTAGGGTCGAAACACAAAAGAGAACAAAGGTAACAAAGGATCCTCGATCGACGGTTTGATTGTCCGAATTCGGTCCTCGATCGTTGGGGCAAGCGCTAAGGTAATGGGGTTTGGGTATAACATAGGAATAAAGGAAAACACAATAAGGGAACCTCGATCGCTATGTGATTCACGACTGTGTACACATGATAATACTACCACACCTGTTAGTCAATAAAACTAGATATGATTTTGTGTAGTGAGCTTTGAGCTTTAAGGTGTACTGCAAATTTGGTGAGCATTATAAACGTTAAATATAATTTTGTTTTCCTTGTCTGCCTGGCTTAATTTTTGTAAAATGCTAACAAACATTCCAAACTCTTATCTTTCATCGTCTTAAAAGTTAGTGTGTAATTTGTAAACTTGGTTTAGGTACTTGATTCCATAATCGGGAAATGGTTCGTGTATCAGTGTATCTGGTTCTGATTGCACATGCCAAGTAAAGACTCGTTTTATGGGATCTTGTCTCGTTTTAGTCGGCAGCTATCCCACCCATCTTGAAGGGCAGAAATGTCCTGTGCGCAGCGGAGACCGGCAGTGGCAAGACTCTTGCATATCTCCTACCCGTCCTGCATCTGTTGCTATGGGAGACGGCCACTCACGGCCGAGTTAGCAAAGCCGGTCAGCCAAGGTGTTTGGTGCTTGTGCCGGGCTGGGAACTGGCTCAACAAATCAAGGTTTGAACTGGGTTTATTTCAATGCCTCTCTGAGATTACCAGGCTTTCAGGTATTTCTATTTGTCCTACTTTTCTCTAGTTTACTGCTCCTAATTTTCCTATTTTTCCTTTTTTTTTTTTTTTTTTTTAATTAAGTTAATTTAATTTAATTTAATTAAGCCACTAAGTTTATTCTTGTCATTCATAGTTTGTTGCAGCTTCATTGTTGAAGGAGACAAGTTTGGTGGCCCGATATCTTGACGGTAGCAAATCTCCCAAGGCTCTCCGTCATAACTTTCTCACCCCAGTGGATGTCGTCGTTAGCACGCCTGGGCCTGTCCTGAATTGCCTCAGACAACGTGAGCAGTATATTTTGTTCTCATTTCTCATTAAGGATACCTTGGAGAGTTGACAGCTTCTGATTGGTCGAGATTTGATCACGTGGGGTGTATTAAGCACCAAACATCTTGGTGCTATAAAGACTGGCTTCAAGAGCAAGCCAAAAAGGGCCCCTGAACCAGCATTAAAGGGGGACTACATGTGTGTCCCGGAAGCGTCCAATTGGGCTACAAAACGAAATGACGTTGATCGGAAAGAGCATTTAAAAGTAGGATATAAACATCCACACAACCACCCCTTAACCAGTTCGTTGGTACCGGGAAGCACTTTCCGACTTTACTCGCTGCTGACCTTACTCGCTGCTATCACGAACTTGCTCGTGATATACGTCCTCCGGTGCGAACTGGTTAAAAACTGGGCGTTTTTGTGTTATTCGGGGGTCAATTTTTTTGACTCCCAAAACTCGAGCTGTTTAGGTGTAGTCATGATTCCAGCCGGAATGTGTTCGCCTATTGCAGACGTGTAAGAAACCACATTTGTACATTGGTGCTGTGTGTTTTTTGTGGACACGCACTGTATCGAACATTGAATGTAAACGTCAGATAAACCTATGCGTACTCCGTCGTGTCCGATGTAAACAACCAGTTTTCTTTGGTTTTTCTTCGGGATCAGCGCGTGATGGTTTGCATAAAATAAAACTTGCATTGCCAAATTTACACTATATGAAATGCCTATTATTCTTATTTAACCAGTTCGCGCTGGATGACGTATATAAATGCAAACATTTCCCCAAATTCAAAATGGATGACGCATAAACACGCCAAGTTCAAGTTCGGAAATGTATGAACCCGCCTGAACCCGCTTCAGATCGAGTTTCGTTAAAAATAATCCCGCCCCTAGGCTCGGCGATGTTAAAATAATCCCAGCACGAACTGGTTAAATCCAATGCGGGTATTGCTTTTGGGAAAAGCCGTTATAATTTGAATTGTTGTACCGTCTAAAAATAGCTATGCTTCCTGCAGTGCGACGTTATATATTATCGCCGGTGGCTACCTGACATACAATTTAGATGTCTAGGCATAAACAAATTTTTAGCTCAGGGAACCAGAATACATTCGCGAAACCAGCGAAATGTACGAGGCCCCACTCATGGGACATCCCTGCTTTGTGAAAAAACACCATAAGCCATGTACTAAGTTTATCATAATCAATCAGTACTTCATTATCAGTTCCATTGTACAAGGTTTCATGTACTAGAAGATTGATGGATTTGGATGGACACGGTAAAAGGCAGTAGAGAGTTAGGGTTAAGCATGGACGTAGTCGAGTCCATCACAAGTCCCTGTAAGTCCCTGCAAGTCTATCACAAGTCCTCCAGTTCCAATTCAAATCACAAGCTATTCAAATGAGCTTTGACAAAAGCATTCCTTTGTCATTTTTCATCCAGTTACTTGTGACTGCCTTTATGAAGGGACTTGTGACTGGCTTCACGAAAGGACTTGTGAACGGACTTGCAGGGACTAGACTACAACCCTTGGGTTAAGATATATTTATAGTCACATTCTATACACCAGCAGGGGGCATCTAAATCTCTGATAGAAAATTATTATTATTATATTGACATTTTCTGGGATTGGTTTGTTATTAATTTTGCTATAATAGGGCGAAAGACACTATTAGGGCGATATGATAACTGTCGCACTATTCTTAAAATTATTATTTTGACGAGATTAGGTAAGGGTTAGGGTTAGGGTATAACAAATAAAACAGCTAGGGCTAGGGCTTGGTTAGGGTATAATGGTTAGTGCTAGGTTAGGGTATAATGGTTAGTGCTAGGTTAGGGTATAACGGTTAGGGCATAACGGTTAGGGCTAGGTTAGGGTATAATGGTTAGGGCTAGGTTAGGGTATAATGGTTAGGGCTAGGTTAGGGCTAGGTTAGGGTAAGTTTTGTACACAATTCTATGAAGTGTCGACCTATCGTGGTTGTTAGTAAAGCTATTATTATTATTCATATTAAATCTTTCTGGTCGTGAAACCAAGGATCCCTCAAAACCTGAATAAACCTGTATAGATAAGGTAATGAGAAGGAACAGTTTTCAGAGGTGGGAGGAAAACCCCAGAAGAATATCCTGGGGGAAAACCATGAAATCAGTCAGGGACTGATAACCAAATCCACATATTGGCTCATGCAGGATTTGTACCCGGGTCACAGTGGTGGAAGGTGTGGAAAGAACTGCTACGCCAGCCTGGCTTACAAAAAACTTCACACCTCTAAGATGGAGAAGGTGGTGTGTGAAAATTTATATTGGGGTGTTATTTCTCCCCTGTAGAATATATGACTTTGGAGAACACAACCCATGTAGTGGTTGATGAATGCGATACCATGCTGGACGACAGTTTCTGCAGAAGTTCGCTCAACATTCTGCAGAGAATGCATGTAAGTTGCTGGATTCGTGCACATTTGATTTTTCTTTCCCAATTAAAAACAAAAAATGTTTGTTACAAGCGTTGACCCAGTCCATAGTATAACTTACTTAATAAATAAAACAGCGCTTTTAACTACATGTAAGAACAAAGCGCTTTATATTATTATTACTGATGATCGATGGGCCAGTTAAACAATTCAAATTCAATTTCAGCTTCCTGGCGAGTATACAACTCGTTGCAGTCATTTTCATCACAAGGCAGCCAGTTCATTCACAATAACCAACTCTGCCCTCAGGCTCACATCCGGCGATCCTGATTTAAAAAAAATTTTATTCACTTTTTTTGGAACAATTATAGAATATCTAGCGCAATCATTTTGTTGGATGCCTACATTCCTTACTTACTTTCAAATAAGTAAGATATTTCTTAATAATTTGATTTGGTAGTACATTTGTTTGATATCTGCAAATGGTATATCCTACCTTTAACCCTTGCTGCATTTGACCGAAAAGGATTCCAATTTCTGTTCCAATTTGCTAGATGAGCACTAGATCCCAGTCGCAGAAGAAGCCATTTGAGGAGACCCAGCTTATCCTCGCTGGCGCCACTATGCCAAAACAAGCAACTGACACTCTCAAAGACATACTGCCTGTGAGTATCTGGCAATAAAGCTTTTTCACACAGTGTACAGAAAGGTATGCGTTTGACCCAGTTGAACTGGAAGATTTCAAAACTTTAGGCCAAACCAAAAAATAACTTTGGTTCAGGTCACATGATCAGAAAAAAAATTGGGTCGGTCGGTCAAAGCCCTTACGGTGTGGGGTCTAGGGTCCGCTTAACCCTAACCCTTCCACACGCAACAAAGAGCAGCAGGTGGACCTGATGGATCTCTTGCACTGAGCAAGGTTGACACTTTGACAAATGATGCAATCTGATGATGTGGAAGGCAACTCAGGGAGTAAGGGTTAAAGGTCTTGGGAAATTGTGGAATCTAGATGCTCTGTGGTGCAATCGGAGGCATTTTCTGGCCATTTTCCTCTGACTTTTAAGCTGAAACGTTTCCGATGCTGCCACTACGCCACTATGGTAGTTAATGGGTACTCAAGATGAATGAATCACGGCCAAACACAAGGAGAGAAACAACTTTAATGCAGCAAATATCGCACAAGGTAAAACAAGATGTCAGCACCCATGGGAACACATCAACACTCGCGAGAGAGGGCTATAACGCACCTTGCGCTCGAGTGTTACGAGAACATCGTAATTTAGGTAAACTAGTTCTCAATATGACAGAGTGAAAATTATATTACCAGGAAGATTGGAACCAGTCCAGAATTGTGTGCGTGTGTACAATTTATATAACGTACGTCCATGCGTATGTTACCGAGTGCGGTAAACTTCTTCGTACTTCATAGATAAACTTTAAAGACGGTGATGAATGTGGGATAATCCATTGAAATAAAATAGCAAGGGTGGTGAACATTTAAGCACACCCTGATACTTCCAAGCCTTGCTCGTGACGTGTTCATCTGTCATTTGTTTTGAATTCCTGAAAACCTTTGTGTGTATGTGATACACGTCCTCCGAAGCGAACTGGTTAATGCAACGGGAGACTTGTAGTTGAAATACCTGACAAAAAATTGTAATTTTCCTCTTCAGGAGAAAGCATTGGAGGTTATAGCCACCTCGCACCTGCATCGGATCATGCCACATGTCAGCCAAAAGTTTCTGCGTCTGCATTCCCAGGACAAAGCAGGTAAAAGGATGAAGCTATATATTGCAGTAACTTTTACAAAATAAGCCTTGTATTTTCCTATGACATGACATTGTTTTTCTATGGGACTAGAAAATCATCATCCCGGACTGGCTCTCTAGAAAATGCACGTGTGTACAAATTAACTCTGACGTCATCAGTCGGAGGCTTATAAGGGGTCAAATTATTCGCGTCCCTGTTACATCTGACATAAGATTTTGCTTTAAAGGTAGGATACACCATTGGTAATTGCTTGAATTATCATGAATGAGTGGATTTGGGGGTTGTATTTTATAGTAAATATCGTTTAACTGACCTCTTCAAAGTTTTACGATTATGGATGCCGAGGAAAGCAAGAAAAAACGCGTTCATTTTCAACCGGCGTTGTGCAGTGGTTCTTATGGGTTTTTAATTTTTTTATTTAATTTTTCGGAACAATTAAAGGATATCTAGCGCAATCATTTTGCTGGATGCCTACAAATACATTTACTTTGAAGTATGATACTTCTTAATAATTTGGTAGTAATTTGTTTCGATATCTGCAAATGGTGTATCCTACCTTTAATTCGGGACACATTCATTGATGTTTTCTATCTCCAAATTTCTATTGCCTGAACCTGAACAAATACATGTACATGTAGCTGCTTTGCATGTCTCTGTCAAATTGTCTGATTGCATTTCTCCCAGTTTGGCTATGGCTGCACTTTGTTGTATCTTTCAGCTGAAATTCTCCAAATTGTGACCAGAGAGTCGAAGCACAGCATTCCTGTCATGATTTTTTGCAACGAAGTGGCCACTTGTGACTGGCTGGCTCGGTTTCTGGAGGAGAGTAACATCAGCGTACTGAGGTTAAATGGAGACATGGACACGGAGGTAATTAACTGTAGACTCTGTGCACTAATACACACACACATTCACATTTTTGTATTCTTGTAGAGAAATCGCTTTGTTCTCGTGTACAAAATGGTTAGGATATCGACAACTTTTTTTTTCAAAATTCTCTTATTTCAACCACAATAAATTTCCTGGGTTGAAATTTTAACCCAATATATACTCTAACCCACAAATTAACACTAACCCACATCTTAACCCTAACCCACATCTTAACCCTAACCCACATCTTAACCCTAACCCACATCTTAACCCTAACCCACATCTTAACCCTAACCCACATCTTAACCCTAACCCACATCTTAACCCTAACCCACATCTTAACCCTAACCCACATCTTAACCCTAACCCACATCTTAACCCTAACCCACATCTTAACCCTAACCCACATCTTAACCCTAACCCACATCTTAACCCTAACCCACATCTTAACCCTAACCCACATCCTAACCCTAGTTTTCAAGTAATTTTGAGTCAATCCATATATCTATTTTGTTAAAAACCTTGTGGAGACCATTACATAAATTACCCTGTGGAGACGTATTCGTTCCCATTGTCCTCATTGTGTTCACGTCTCCACAGGGTACTGTATTTCCCTCCATAAAAACTTGCAATGAGGGCACTAGTGTCAGTGTACTGAGGTTAAATGGAGACATGGACTCAGACAAAGTGCCTTGCCCAAGGGCACACGCACATCATAACTCCAGGTTAGACTTGAACTCACAACCTGCAGAATTACCTGAATACCACAATTTTATTGCTCCCAGACCACGAGGCCACGGCATTCGCCGTGTGTCTAGAGCTCTATGTATGGTACATTTTTGGGACTGCAGTTTGTGCTCGACTGGCAAGACGTATGCACAACTACTTTCCTATCTGAATGTGCAGAAACTGATTAAGCTTTGCATGGGGACGCAACGTACAATTGCTAGGGCTGAAACGATATATCGATACATATCCGTATCGTGATATTTTGATACGATTGTATCGCTACGAATGTTAAAATAAAGATACAAAACAATACACACAACTCACAAATGTGCCGGAATTCAAGGAAAAGAAGTACCACGTATTATTATTACTGGCGTTGTGCCAAAAATAACCGTGTGCATTTTGCTGGTGGCACAAACTCAACTCGGATCGTCCCGATCCAAGCGCTGCACCGTGCACGTACGTACGTACGTATGTTGTGTGTAGTCAATGCAGTCTGTACTGCAAACCGCATGATTTAATTTCCCGTACCCGGCCGTACACGTACACATTTTGTTTTTTAAGGGATCACGCTGCACTTTAATAATAATAGCTAATGTGCGGTGACTCTTAAATGCGCATGCATCGTGTATATACCCAGATGTCAACAAAGGGCGTCCGTCAATTTACACTGCAATGATAGATGGGTACCGATCTTGGCTAAATTAAATTTGCATGCCACAGTAAAGAGGAACTAGGCCGTTTTTCGGACGTATGAACACGATTGTTGAAATACATTTTAATTCTTACCCGATTGCTTAGTATATTTAACCATATTTTGAAAATCCTCTCGGATCAGGTTTTGTTTGCAGCATGGAACGTTGTTTAAATATATATCGTGATACGTATCGTATCGTTTGCATGTATCAAGATACGTATCATTTCAGCCCTAACAATAGCCAAGATTTTGCCTGAATCTCCACTCACCGTTGAGGTGGGTACTTGTGTTTGAAGTTCTAAACTGAATGTGTTACCAAACTTATGATTTTGATTGGCGTAGGGGTAAGGTTCATCATGGTTTTTGTCTTGTTGTTGTTGTCAAGATTGTTCCTGATTTTAAGAGTTTTAATGTTTTTCGTGTGCGTGGTGTCCTAACACTAAACAGACTTTTATTTTGTTTCTTTAGGATCGACAAGGAGTACTGCAATCATTTCAGAAGGGAGTCAGTAATGTATTAGTAACTACAGACATTGTCTCAAGAGGGATGGACACAATTCAGGTAACAAAGTAGTTTATTTATTTTTGCCTATTTGAGAAAATGTTTACTGCCTTTTGTTGATATTGTTGATTGACTAGTGAGCACTTTGAAATAATGTTGATCACATGACTATAATCAATTTTTTGTTTTTAAAGATAATACATAATTTGCCCAAACCCCTGGAACTACCAAATTATTATGAAATACCTTACTGTTGTGCTGTTGTGCTGTAGTTTTTGTATGAATTTCCAACAATGAATAGCCGATTATATTGTGACTTTATTCAATTTGTTTTCCAAATTCACCAAATAGTCAGTACACATTTTGTTTGCAATCGGTTACTAGATCGCAAATTGGTGTAAGCCATCTTGTCTGGTTGCCTGACTTGAAAATTTCCCTGATATCTATAAATTGCTCTGTTTCATCTGAAGTAAGGTCAGGGAACCAAACTACAAAAAACTTAAATATTTTTTTTCACGCATTAATGAAGACAAAACTTTAAACAGGCTATTGTAACAATATTTGCTATAAATATTAACCACCAAACCATCCATTTCTGAAAATTACAGAAACAGCCAATGTACATTATCTTTAAAAGTAGATAAAATCCCACTAGGATACAGAAAAACTAAATATGTACAGGGGCCGATTTTTTTTTGTTGCTCTTCTTAAAATTGTAAGGAGCGCTTTTTTTTGCTCTCCTTAAACATTTTAAGGAGCGCGGAGGAGCGCGAGCGCAATCGCGCTCCTTTAAAATGAAGGCCTGACTACCAATTCGATGGTTGTTTCATGTTTGTTTTTACCGTTAGAGGAGACAGTTGTTGAAAAGAAAAAGTACACTGGTAATGTTGTATTTACTCTTTGCTCAAGGTACGGCATGTAGTGAACTTTGACTTCCCCCGTTTCATGTCAGACTACATACACCGCGTTGGGCGGGTGGGGCGTGTCGGCAGCAGAGGCGGTGATCATGTGACCAGCTTTGTGGTGCACAAGTGGGATGTGGAGCTGGTGCAAAAAATCGAGGTGATGTGTTGTCTCATTTTTGAAGGTGTTTTGTTTTACGTTGCACAAAGGAAGAAACTTAGGGCACTCGAGTGAGACTTTTTGTTGCTCTTCTTTAATCGTAGGTTGTGATGTGTATCAAGTCGTGTATCAGCCCCAATTGGTCTTTCTTTTGAGTTGGGTTTGGGAGGGAGGGGGGAGGCTTAAAATTTAGGTACACAACTACAAGATAACTAAGGATAACTAGATGCGAAGATTTTTGTTTTTAGACGAGCACATATTCTCAGTTCGAATTGAAAACATTTTTTATTTGTAACCTAAGGGTGGGATGTTTGGCAAGTGTGTAACACGCTTAAGTCTCTTACCAATGCGGCCAGAGTCGGATTTCTGGCTCGAACCATATGCGAGTAGAATTGTTCGTTGATTCTCTCCTGTGCCTCAAGGGTTTGTTTTCTTCAGGGTTCTCTGGTTTTCTTACCTCCCGCAAAAACTAACAACTACAATCTTTGGCTGTGCTTCATGGTCAGACATTGGTCATATGGTCGGCTGCCAGAGGTGCCTTGACCCTAACCCTGTAGACGCAGCGCAGTGCATCAGGTAAAACAGTCTGGTGCACTTTGATGCATTCTGCTATAAACACAGTGCATAAACAACCACAGTCTGAGACTATGAAAGCTAAACGACCACAGTCTGAGACTATGAAAGCTAATCCCAATTGAAGAATGCCAGAGATGGATTCTTCTGCAGACTCTGAAGCAGTTTGACCTTGAGATTTCTGCCCTGATGAATCTTGCGCTGTAGCCAAGTCACTTTGACAAATGATGCAATCTAATGCATTAGGCAGGGTGCTTACAGAACACCCTGTGCAGGCCTCGGAATAGTACTAGCCCGGCGTACAAAGTCTAGCGAAAACTGCTCCGGGCTACCCAGACCCACTTCCTTGGTTGCCCGGTGGGCTAGTGAAAAATTCAGTAACCTACCTGTAAAGGTTTAGATTAAAATACATGTTAAAATTTGATCAAAATAAACCGAGTATAAACTGTCTTTTGTTTGTGTTTTTCGGCATGATTATCGCTAGCCTGGGAGCGCTCGATCCACGCGTGCATGCATCTGCGATCTTACGAACAGAGTAGACTGGTGGGCTTCAGTGAGATTAGTATGGTATAAACTACGGCGCAGGGTACCGCACATATGTGCACTATTCTCTTTCACATCGTTCAGCCTTTCTTGCCATAACGGCCCACTGCGTAGCTGTATAGTACATGAGCGTTCTGCCGTGAATAGTGTCTGATAAAGAGTCTGTTCCGAACACCACCCTCTGTGTACGTTACTAAGGATGTACAAACGAATAGTTTTGTGCATTGTGCATACGGGCTAGCAAAAATGTAAACGGGCTAGTAAAATCTGCAGTTTGCTAGCCCGGTGGGCTACCCAGGAAAAAAAGTTAGCGCAAGGCCTGCTGTGGCATTAGTGTTCACATGCCTTTGACTCGACCATGTTGTAGCTTCATCCTATGATCCTGTCCAATTCAGCACCCCAGCTCTGAGAGTCTGAGTAAGGATGATTAGCCTCCCAAATCGTTATTATTGTTATTATTATTACATGTAGTATTACCTAGTTAACCTATTGTTCTATTTGAACATTCTCTTTTAGAGTTACCAATGGAAAATGGACATGGAAAACAACGTCTAAGAAGTGCAGTTCACTTCCTCTATTAAAACACTTATTACAAAGAATGCTGGTGTCAGAAAACCACTCGACTACTGATCAGTTCAGAATAGACAACATTACACTAAGCTTTGGTCCAGTGGAGTGGCTGATCACATTTCGGAAGAAATTGTTTAAAAAACAAAGGAAGGTGTTTACGTTGGACATGCACATTTTTTAGGGCTTTTTATTTTCGAATAATTTAGTATTCGATATTTCGAAACTGCGTTATGACTGAATATTCAAATGTAACATTTTAGAATTTTAAAATTTCATTTTTCATTTTGAATTTTGTATTAAATTTTTCTTCGGATTACGAAGTTACTGAATGGCTATGATATTAAACTTTATTTATGGGGGAATATTTGATATACCATTCTATAGCACCCAAATTTTTGCATGCAGAACAAAATGTACATGTACTCTCAAGAGGTCAGTGGTGGTATTAAATGAAAGTTAACCAAACACATCCAAAATTTGATAATAATAATAATAATAATAATTTGGGGCTGATCATCCTTTAGGCTGGCTCACACTATGACGAATAGGGGGGTACGGCAAGCTACGGTAAGCTGCGAATTTCAATTTTGAATTTGCCGCCACTCATCGTGTGTTGCCGTCAGTTGTCGCTGACAAATCCGCTAGCGACCGCAGACGACCGAAATCATCAGTCGCATCCGTCGGCCAATTTTCAGCTTGTTGGAAATTTTGTGGCGGCAACAAAATTCGTTGTGATTCCGTTCAGATTTCGTTAGAGACCGCAACCCTCATTTCCTTGACGTTTCCATGCCGTGCGATTCCGTCTCTAGTCGTTTTAAGGTCGTCACAATTTCGTTGGTAGTCGTTGTCAACGACCATTGACGGCAAAACAACGGCAAGTGATGTCACATCTCGAACCCTGACGACACATTGCAGCAAGTAACGAAATTGTAACGACCTTGGTGCGACGATGGATTGCGAATTTTGGCCGGAGGGTGACGGGTGATGACTGTTGATGGCGGGTTGTTTGCGAGTACCTGCGGCATTGCAACGGTGGCCTGCGATGGGTTACGATTTTGCAACGATGGTCCACGATTTTAAACTTTTATTGCGATTTTTCACGTTGTGTGACGCCAGAACGTTGTGAAGAGTGGGAACGCCAAACTCGACTATTTATACGACCCGCACACACACACACACACACAGTCGTGAACCACATAACGACCGAGGATCGATATTGTGTTTTCCTTTCTTCCTTTACTTAACCCAATCCCCATTGCTTTGCGCTTGCACCGTCGATCGAGGACAGAATTCGGACAAGCAAACCGTCGATCGAGGATCCTTTGTTCCCTTTGTTCTCTTTTGTGTTTCGATCCTCGATCGTAATGCAAGACAAGAACACAGGCTTTGATATCGACCGCAACCCACCGTCGGCCACCGTTCCTTGCCGCCAGCCAATCCGCTGCTAGCCGTCTGACCTCGTTCCTTGTTGCCGGGCTCCGTCGAGACATCGTTACTCGCCGCCCAGACAACGTCCGAGTTTGGTCGCTAGCCTCCGTTCCCTGCCGCAGCCATTCGTCTCTTGCCGTCGTGTTGTCGCTGGAGGTCGTTCCCAACCGTCAGCGAATCTTGGTTTTCCCCTTTTGCCGTCGCTTTGCCGCCAACATTTTTTGATTTTCACGTTCGTCGCCTTTCGTTGGGTCTTTGCCGCTACAATGTGAGCCAGCCTTTACTCACAGCTGAGAAGCTAAATTGCGAAGGACGTGGCTACAACGTGGTCGAGTCGATGTAGACATGTAGACATCCGCTATACGACCCCTATCTGACCACGGAGCACATGAACGAGACCACTTTTGGCCTTTGTAATGAGATCTTTTCTTTTCCTATACCAGAGAGCTGTCAGGGTGCGTGAGGCCCTGCCCAAAGTGAATGCCAACATCAAGAACAAGCTGGTGCAAAGACTAGTAGACCAAGATGACAGTGACATCTTCTTGTGATAAAGTACTCTTATGAACTCATTTAGGTCGTCAGCCTGGTTTTTTTGGGGGGGAATAATGCTCATGTTTTTTTTTTGCAAGGTATATGCACCCCTTAGACCAGGTGGACTCCCTAACCTCCCTACGTTACGGAGGGAGCCTCTAAACGTGGGCGAAAAAAATTATGATGAAATTTTCAATATTTTTACCTCATTGTAGACAATAATTCCACCCTCACATATTATCTTTGTGTCCTTATCTATGAGAACTGGAGGTTTAGTGAAATTCCATATTCTACACTGGATGACGTTTTTCAGGAAATTAAACTAAAAAGCAACGTTAAACTGTCTTGTAGACTCTCTTCATCAGTTTCATACCGACTCGAGTTCGTATACGATGTGCGCTGTATGCGCGATGCTGCGTGCACGCTCAATATCAATGCGCGCAGCATGTATTAGCGATCGCGGATTCGCGGAGAGCCAAGGGCGCGCAGGTGCATATACACGCACACACATACGAACTCATGTGAAACTGACGAAGAGAGTCTACAAGTTTAACGTTGTTGTGAGTTTATTTTCCTGAAAAAACGTCGGCCAGCATAACATATGGAATTTCTTAACCCCCCCGTTCTCATAGATAAGGACACATAGAATGCATAGACGAGAAATTGACTTTTTCAACAAGGTAAAAACGAGAGTAAAATTAGTTTCTTTTTTGAGTCGTATAGCACAGAGGTCTTAAATCCTGGACGTTAGTCGTAGTGCAATGAAGACGTCGTCCAACCTGGGCTAATGCACCCCTGTAGTTGAAACAAATATATGATGGCATTGCAGCAGTGGCAGTTTTTTGGATGTTATCTCCCTTTAAAAAAATGACCGCCAAAATTCTTGTTACCATATTATAATTAATCAAGTCTCATGACGACGGGCAGAGCACACTGTCTTGAATGTTCAGTTCCCTCCGGGTTTTTTCAGAAACGCATGTCTCACTAAAGAAAATTACCACATGGTGTTACTGCAAGTACTTATCTTTCTGCCGTTTCGCCATGCAAATATAATTATAATATTATTAATCCGGTAACAAGCGTATTGGCAGCCAATGAAAAAGTGATAACACCCAAAAAGCTGCCACCGCTCACTTTGCAATGTTATCACATTTTTCAACTCTAGGTGTGCATACCTTGCCAAAAATCACTGAGCATTACTCCTCTCCATCATTTGATACTAGTGGCCTAATTTGTGGACCGAGGGTAATGGCCTAGATACAACGTTTTTTAACAATTTCTGGGATAATGTAAAATCAGCTACAGCTATTGCACCTGTGGTTGAAGCTGTGATTAAAGTTACTTGGATTGTGATCTAAGAAGTTGACCCTCGTTGTCGATGCCGGTACATCATGATTATCATCCGAGAAGACCAACATTTGGAGATTTGCGTTAGGACTTTCCTTAGATGGAAAATCCAATACCAATCCCTTCCCAGACTGGTATTGTCAAAGGGATTGGGACTATGTTTGAACTGAACCAATCGAGAAGGATTAACTCGAGCAGACCACAAATTCAGTTTTCTAGACCACAAATTCGCAAGTACAGCATTAAAGAAAAATTCACAGCTTTAGGCAAAGCAGTTGCTTCTTACATATACATGTACACTCTATTATAAGTTTGGAGGAGAGGTAATTCAGAGGTATATAAGGGTGATTTTATGCAGGGATGTGAGCGAGAACAATTGTGACTGAAATTTGTCAATCTCCTTTACTTTTGTACAAAGCAAGTGCAGAAAAAAATTAAAAAATCTAAACTAAAAAAACTGAAATCGGCTTAAAAGCTGAGATTTCAGATGCATGTTTATGAATATGACATGATTTTTTGTATTCAAATAATTTACCATGTTTGCATTTGGCAATAAAACAAAATGTGAATAGGCCTATGTAATTTTTCTTTCTCTGTGAATATTTACTTTTTGTTCATAAGTAAATAATTTTTTTTGTATGTTCCTTTAAATTTTACTCTCTCAAATGCAAAAATTGAATTTTATAAAATGTTACAAGTATTTTGTGGCAAAAGTTTGTTCTGTTGTGGGATTTATGTAGTCTGGTTCCCTGTTTGGTCTGGGAACCAGACTAGATTTACGATGTTGGGGTAATAACGGCAACAAAAAATAAGCCCCCAACCCTCCCCCTTTCCAATATTCAGAAAGTAGTGCATCAAGTTGAGCGGCTTATGGTGAAACACAAAATTAACTCATTTGATTAGAAAATAATTTTGAGAATGAACTGAAGAGGGTTGAACAGTTGACGTAGCTTTAGCGTGGTTTCTACACTAAATAATGTTGACGTTTTCTGAAGAATTATTAGGGCCGTTTTCCCAAACACCATTGGTAATTGCTTGTCAGATTGACGATCATTTTAGGGTGTTTCGGGGGAGGGGAATATAAAAAAACAAATCGAGTAGGTCAACCCACGTAAAATTGAAAAGAAAATTGCTCTACGGGTCTTATCTTTAATTTCCAGTCAAAAATACTTTGCCACCCTACTGCTGATCATTGCTAGGCGGCGCTGTTTCTGGCAATACATTCCCATACTAGACACTAGTGCTAAAATGGCCATCCCTTTAAGATCTTCAAAAAAATACTTGGAACTCTCACATGTGTTGATGAGGCTCCACAGAAAAATGGCAACCAGCATGTCATATTAAATTTTCTTTTTAATTTTTGGTGGGTTGACAAATGTGACCCAGCACGAGTAAATGAGACACTTTGAGGCAAAAATAAAATTTGAGATTTTGATTTTATCATTTAAAGCTAAACAAGCTTTAAATGATTAAATCAAAATCTCAATTTTTATTTTTGCCGCAAAGTGTCTCATTTACTCGTGCTGGGTCACAAATGACTTTGGGGGTAAATTCTTAAAATGATGTTTTCCAAACTGGAAAAGGAGCCATTTTGAAAAAGTATCCCTCCAAAAAAGGCTAAACGACGCCATTTTCGGACCCAATTGCATCCAATATACTCAGAATTGGAAGTCCCATGTTCTGGCCAAAGGTGCAGTGCGATATTTCTTTAATTAGCCAATTCCATGGCTCTTAGAACTAATAATTTAATAAAATAATTTGAGAGTATAACTTTTACTCATGAGGTCGGCGGATGGATGTTTGGCCTATTTACATGTATGTTGCCCACCGGGCATGTGTGCTCAAGGTTCATGTGGCCGAGCCGTGCACGGTCAGAGGCTGGTATGTGTACACCAATCACGAGCCAGTCAACAAAAAAAACACAAATTTTTGCCATATGATAACCCCTTACAATCTTAAATTTTCAAGAAAAATAAACTTGTGGGGAAATTTTAACTACTGCAATAATTTAGTGTTAAATGCGCGAGGGAGATTTCAATAAAGACGTTTTTAAACTCGAGTGCAAAAAAGTATACAGGGAATTGATGTCATTTTGATTTGGTGTGGCTGGACATTGATAGTCAACTGATTTTGCCTTACGATATTTGAGTTTATTCAATAAAAATGCTAACTTAATTTGTTGACACGGAGGGGATTTTTTTAAAAGACGTCTAAAATCCCAAGGGTTTTCTCCGGCTCCACTACATATTGATTTTTGAAGCTGTATTTAGTAAAATAATGAACGTCAAAGTCATCTTATTGTTGAATTTAAATTCTTCCAAATAGGCACTTGGATGGAGAGACAATTTAACATAAGTTTTAAGGAGACAGTGGCAGACATTTCAGTGTCTCCCTAAGTGTCTAGCCATGGAGGAATAAGAAGGCTTCCTCCATGGTCTAGCTACCCTAAAACACGATATTTGGGGGTTATTTTTGTCCTAGAACGACAGATTTTGGTCTAAATAGCATAAATCTCGAAGATCATAGAGAAAAGGGTTAGGGTAAACAAGTTAGGACTGTTTTAAGTTTGTGTACATCTCTATGGGATTGTCTTCCCAAGTGCCTATTTGGAGGTAAATAAATATTGTTATAGGACCCATGGACCCACTCACAACTCTCGACTTTATTTACCCTATGACATTGAATGGAGTGGCCCTGTATGGGTATTGGGCATGCAGCAGGAGGGTTAGGGTCAGTCCATTCTATGTCCTAGGGTAAATAAAGTCGAGAGTTGTGAGTGGGACCTGCATTTTATAATTGCTCCGTTATTTTTTATAATAATTATGTGTGTCATCCAGCTTGATTTCTCAAACTGCAAATTCTGTAGAGCGAAAAAAAATTTTCCGGGTTATAAAAACTCGTCAAATCTAAAACGCATGCAGCGTTTTAGATTTGACGAGTTTGAGGCCGAGTTCGAGGCTAGAAATCGGGCCCACATCGCGGCTAGCTTGGGACTGGTCGCCACATGGTACGGTATGCGGAAGTCAGCTGTTAAATACCGTGACGTCAGCACCTTCCATCAATATCGTTCGCGATTCAGAGGAAAAAAAAGGCAAAATTTGTCACGTATTCTCCACAGTTATTGTCGCTTTCTATCGCAACCCTGAAAACAAAATTAAAGGTAAGTATGATGGTAATATGGTGGTTATATTTAACTCAATATTGCTTGAATTTCGAGTTTAATTCGCATTTCCTTACGATCATAAATGGACCGGGGGGGGGGGGGGGGGGGGGGGGGGGGGTATGCGCCACCAACGTTAGGTCTGTACAGACAGCTTGTGCATGTGCACAAAGGGCGGTGCGGACCAGAGTACCATAAATTATACAACCAGCCTCGGATTTCACTAAACGTCGCAACTCGAGTTACAAAGAATAACGCGTTGCATCTCGCCATGATCTCGCGAAGCGTACGAAAAGTAACGCGACGCGTCGTAAAGATACAACGTGTCGCAGGGCTGCGATGCATCGCAAGTTACATCGCGAGTTTAGTGAAATCGGGGGCAGGTCGAAGATAGGCTGACACTGCACTGAAGCATACAAGACTGCACGAGCGATCATCGTTTTCATCGGCGCGGTGTACGTATTATGACGCGTTATTATGAAGGTTCCCGGATGTCCGCCCCGACCTATACAACTTTTTGTAGAGCCGGTCACAAATAATAAATTTAGTGAAAAAACAAACGACATGTCAAAAAAGTGTTTTTAAAATATAAACCATTTTTTAGCGCAACTTTATAGGGATCTTATTGAAGTTAAAAAAACGTTAATGTCTGTGGTCGCAGCATGCTTCATTGCATGACAAAATGACTTCTTTGCATAACAGACCAATGTATACATTTTATGCAGAGGAAAAGATTAAATAATGTTGGTAGAAACCAAAAAACATTACGACTTTAAAACTGATATTAATTTTTCCATTATTTCGAGCATCCCTATGTTTTTAATGGAAGAGGTACACAGACGGCCGTTTGTACTTTGTACTTGGCTCAGACCCCTCGGACGCCCCTTCCTGAACATAACATTGGCATACATGGAGAGGAGGGGGGGCATATAGGGCCCGGGGATATTGTCCCCCTCCCACTTGCAGTGGTTTTGTACAAGGGGTAATAGCTGGCATGGGCGGCAGTGGCGCTGGTTTGCCACCCCCTCAACCCGACATTTAACCAGTTCGCACCGGGATTATTTTAACATCGCCGAGCCGAGGGGCGGGATTATTTTTAACGAAACTCGATCCGAAGCGGGTTCAGGCTGATAGTGCCGGGAAGCACACCCACGCATTTCTGGCCTTGCTCGCTGCTGACATACATTTCCGAACTTGAACTTGGCGTGTTTATGCGTCATCCGTTTTGAATTTGGGGAAATTTTTGCGTTTATATACGTCATCCGGCGCGAACTGGTTAAAACTGTTTCACCACATCGAATGCACTCATCATTGGATGTAGAAAGGCCAAACAAATAATAATAGATAGTTCTGCTTCGGATTACATGGCATTTGAAAACCGTGTACAATGTACATGTAGATACCGATAGGACATTTTTTTTTGCATTTGATTTTGTGCACATAAAAAAAAACTACATACCGGTACATACGTGTAGTCGAGCTTTATAAGTAAAAGACCAAACGAATTCCCTCTTTTTTTCCTGAATTTTTTTTTGGCCAGGGATGTTGATTATGAATAGGGTAAGTCGGGTAACTGGAAGCAGAACTATATTTCTTTGCCCTGATTAGTGTTAAAAAGGATTCAAAATAAATGTTTGGACCCTTTAGAAACTGTCCCATTTTAATATTAAATTTACCAATGTTTGGACATGTACTGGAAACTGTCCCATTTTAATATTAAATTTACCAATGCTACTGGAAATTGAAAAGTGCAATGTACATGTAGTCATTTGCGGTAAACCTTGCATGCACACTGTATTTGGACACTGATTGTCAAGCAACCACATACTGCATAATATTGAACAGGTTTGTACATATAGTGAAGCCCTCTCAGCGTTCTATTTGGATAAATGGAAGGCCACACTGTCATCCTGTATGTTTTCAATGCAGTTTTTATTAATTGTTGTATGCAGACTGTACGCAAAGTCTTTGTCTGCTGAAGTGCCTGTTCATTATAAAGTATAGACAGGTCCATATCTACATGTATTGTTCAGCTGGCACCTGGAGCTTCATTGACATTCAAAATCTAAAATAAATTTCAGGAAAGAAGACTTTCCTGATTTGTTGTAGATTGTCTTCTCTTTAAATGCAGTATGCGTGATGGATGGTAGTTCTTTCCGTTGTTTATCTGTTTATTAAAAAAAAAAATAGGAAAGATAACAAATGAAGTTTGTTTGTGGCCAGACAAGTGTTCTGTTGAATGGGTCTTCCATCGGAGAAGAAACAAATGGTAAATGTTTAACTTATTCCTGCTTTATCCCTGCCCACCCCACTTAAAAGTAGGATACACCATTTGCAGATATCAAAAGTTTTTACTGCCGCATTATCAAGAAATATCTTACCTATTTGAAAGTAAACAATGATTGTATGCATCCAGCAAATGATTGTGCTAGATATTCTGTAATTATTCCAAAACGTGCCCCCCCCCCCCCCCCCCCCCCCCCCCCCCCCCCCCCCCCCCGGGTAAAATGAGTAAAAAAAAAATCGGGGGTGGGGGAAAAGAGGGGGAGGATTGGATCGGAGGATCTGCTGTCTAATTTTTGGCATAATATAATACTGACCAAAAAGGGTTATCAATCCATGGAACCCCAGTTTGCGACCTGCACCCGTTCAATTTCTCCATGCACATGAAGCCCTCTCAGGGTCTCTACGCGCACTCGCAGCGGGAATGCGAGGCCGGACATTGGTGTTATCCGCAGAAGACAACCTAACCCGCCTGGTGCGCATCTACAGTAGCCGCTCGTTGGTATCAGAGGTGGCTCCGTTAACCAACGTATGATACTCTGACTACCTGGCATCGAGGTTCGATAAATAAACCCGCGCCTGGTGGACATGTGGTCATTGAATTGGCAGTAATATCCCCTCCATTGCCAATTACCCTTTGATTGCAGTTCATCTGGATGCAATGTTTGTTGTTAATGACCTTGTGTAAGAATGTTAGTTGGTTGGTTCGTCCATGAAACTATGGTTTGTCCAACCTAAGCTAGGACATTGTCCGAAAGCTTATCTTTTTGGTGACAGTTTTGCTATATATATATTTATATATATTCTCGCATGTTCCAGTTTT